>LPNX010505430.1:53894-421433 GCA_001517045.1 Pseudotsuga menziesii
TAATGAAGAATATGTCTTGATTTGTACTCTCATGGGAAACATTACTCATGGAAGCAATGATTGGCTTATAGATAGTGGGGTTTCCAAACATATGACAGGATTCAAAGAGTCCTTTGTAAAAATTTCAGAACATGAATCACCTCACAAGGTGAAACTTGGAGATGACTACCAATATCCAATAAAAGGTAGTGGGGAATCCTCCTATAAGCTAGACTCTAGAAATTATATGAAGATGCAATATGTATTGTTTGTACTAGGACTCAAGAAGAACCTTCTCTCCATATCTACATTAGATGAAAAAGGCATGAGGGTTGCATTTATAGATTTCCAAAGGGAAATACTATTAATGATTCATTAGTGATTTGGGAACAAGAAGGAGGTATATACAAATTGAAGGGCCATCCAAAACAAGCCTTGGTCAATGACATAGTAGAGCCAAATGAACTTTGGCATAGAAGGATTGCACATGTGCATTACAGAGAATTACCACTTGCAAGCAAAGCTATTGAAGGTCTTCAAAAAATTCAATCAAAACATGATGGGGTTTGCAAAACGATGTGCGAAAGGAAAGAATACAAAGAAGACATTTCCAAGTAGCGAAAGCAAAGCAAAAGGAATCTTGGAAATCATCCACTCTGATGTATGTGGTCCGATGTCATCAAGCTCACTAAGAGGGTATGTATATTATGTTTCTTTTATTGATGACTTTTCTAGGAAGACATGGATTTACTTCATGAAGAACAAAGATGAAGTATTCAGCAAGTTCAAGGAATTCAAAGCCTTGATCGAGAATCACACAAAAAAGAAGATCAAGACCTTTCGATCAGATAATGGCCAAAAATTCACATCAAATGAATTTGAAGAGTTATGCAAAGACTCAGGGATTAAGAGGGAGTTGTCCACTTCTTATAATCCACAAAAAAATGGGATTGCAGAAAGGAAGAACATAACTATCATGGAAGCTGCAAGAGCTATGCTTCATGATCAAGATCTTCCTATGCATCTTTGGGCAGAAGCTGCCAGAACAACGATATATGTACAGAACCGTACTCCACACAGAGTACTCAACAACAAGACTCTTGAAGAAGTATTCTCTGAAAAGAAACCAGAAGTCAGCCATCTCAGAATATTCAGCTGTCTAGTGTACATACACATTCCAAAAGAGAAGAGGTCTACATTAGATCCTTCAGGAAACAAGGGTATATTTGTGGGATACTCTGAAAGCTCAAAGGATTACATAATATACTTCCCAGGATTCAAGAAGATCAACATTAGTAGGGATGTGACATTTGATGAAGACTCAACTTACAACAAATCCAGAAAGAGACCTGCTGAAGAACCTATAGAAGCAGAAGCATCCAGAATTCATGATACAACCATGAATAAAGAAGCTCAATAAGAAGATCGAGAATTTGAAGAACCTCAAGAACTTATAGATCCACCTCCAGAGAAGAATCCTCATAAGAGGAAATTTTCTTGGGTACAAGAAGTTATCCAAGGTGCAGAAAGATATGGGGCTCCAGAAGAGAATCATAGAGAAAGAAAGAGGACCAGATCCTGCTCCAGGTATGTAGCATTACTATGTGATTTCATTGATAAAGAACATTCCAATTGTTAGAATAATCCGTCAGGATTATTGTAAATAAATAAAATAGGAATATGAATAGATAGGAAGCTAAACCAGCTGAGCGGAAGGTGAAACCCAACCGCCAGGAGATTTGTATAAGTATAGGATTTTGCATTGGAATAGACAATCAAATCGGGAGTTATACCTAACACCAATTATGAAGAAGAGACAGAATGGAAAGATTGAAAGGATGCTATGATCGAAGAGTATCAATCGATCATGAAGAATGGTGTTTGGGATATTGTCCCAAGACCAGAAGCGAAGTCAGTTGTAACTTCCAAATGGATCTACAAGATCAAGCATGCTGCAGATGGTAGCATAGAAAAATATAAAGAAAGATTTGTTGCTCATGGTTTCTCCCAGAAAGAAGGAATAGATTATGAAGAAACCTTGGCACCTGTAGCTAGATACACTTCCATCAGATCAGTACTTGCTTTGGCTACAGTAATGAAATGGAAGATACACCAAATGGATGTCAAGACTGCTTTCTTGAATGGAGTAGTAGAATAGGAATTGTATGTGGAGAAACCACTTGGTTTTGAGACACATGATAGGGAGTCTCATGTATGTAGATTGAAGAAATCCCTATATGGTTTGAAACAAGCACCCAGGACATGGTACGATAGATTTGATAGCTTTATTTCCAGTTTGGGCTTTACCAAGAGTAAAGTGGATTCCAACCTTTACTACAAGGTTGAAGATGGCAACCCAGTGATGCTCCTACAATATGTAGATGATCTGTTTGTAACAGGTATGGATGGGTTGATTACTAATATGAAGAGAAAGCTTGCTACTGAGTTTGAAATGAAGGACTTGGGTATGATGCATTATTTTCTTGGTATGGAGGTGTGGCAGTGCAGATGGGATTTCCCTAGGACAAGGGAAACATATGGTAGAAATCTTGAAGAGATTCAAGATGATGGATTGCAAGGCCATGACCACACCTATGGCATCGAACCTGAATCTATTGAGTGATGCTTCATCAGAAGTGATTGATGCTACGATGTATCATTAGATGATTGGGTCCTTGATGTACCTGATGAACAGGAGACCAGATATTTGCTTTGTTGTGAACACCTTGAGCTGGTTCTTGATAGATCCGAGACATGGTCTATTGATTGCTACAAAGCATATTCTAAGGTACCTGAGGGGTGCAGTTGATTATGGGCTCAAGTATGATATGAATTAGAAGATTAACCTAGAGGGTTATGTTGATTCAGATTGGGCAAGTAGTTCCATCAATAGGAAGAGCACTTCAAGGTGTTGCTTCAGTATGGGATCAGGTGTGATCTCTTGGTTTAGCAGGAAGCAATCCTGTGTGGCACTGAGTATAGCTAAAGCAGAGTATGTCGCAGCTTGGTCAGGAATTTATGAGGCAGTATGGCTCAGGAAGCTACTGTCTGATTTATTTGATCTCTAGTTGGATGATACTTGTATACATTGTACAACCAGAGTTGTGTGAAGTTGTCAGAGAACTCGGTGTTCCATGACAAGTCAAAGCATATCGAGATAAAGTATCACTATATCAGGGACATGGTGCAGAGGGGAGCAGTGAAGCTATAGCATGTTGCGATGGATGAACAGATAGATGATGTGTTGATGAAGCCATTGGCCAAATTGAAATTTGAGTACTTCAGGGAGAAGCTTGGTGTTCTCCAGATCGAGGTCCCTTCCAAGGGGAAGTGATGAGTCCGTAAGTCATTCTGACGAGTAGGTCAGATGTAAGGGCTGAACCATTCTATCATGGTGAGAGGATTGTTTCCTTCCATGTCAGATATGAGTGCTGAGCCATTCTATTATGAATGTAATATTGGTTTCTACATGATCAGATATAACGGCTATTGCCATTCTTGGAATGGAGCTACCTGGTGAGTTACCAGGAATACTTGGTCTAGGACTGAGGGCCTTTCTGATATGATTGTAAGATGTAGTATTACATGATCAGATGTGAGCGCATGGCCATTCTGATGTGATTGTAGGATTGGTTCCTACATGATCATATGCAAGGGCTACCTCCTTTCTGACGAGTCAAGGTCAGATGTGAGTGATGGCCTTTCTCATGTAATTGTAGGATTGGTTCCTACATGATCTGATGTAAGGGCTACCACCTTTCTGACGATTCAAGGTCAAATGTGAGTGCTAGCCATTCTGATGTGATTGTAGGATTGGTTCCTACATGATTAGATGTAAGGGCTACTACCATTCTCTGAATGGAGGCACCTAGTCAGTTACCAGGAACCCTCAGTCTAGGACTGAGTGCCTTTCTACTGATTCAAGGTCAGATGTAAGTGTTGTGCCTTTCTGATGAGTCAAGGTCAGATGTGAGTGCTGGCCATTCTGACATAGGGTCAAATATAAGGGCTACCAAATACCTACAAGGAGGTAGGTCTACAAATAGCATGAGAAAGGGTTGGTTTTGTAGAACTTCCTGTGATGAGAAGAATCATGAGATAGCACATATGATGATGAACCAGTGATGATCCAGATCGAGTGATGATCCATATCCAGTGATGATGACCCTATAATGATCTAGATCGAGTGATGATCCAGATCTAGTGATGATGATCTAGATCCAACAGTGATGATCCAAATCGAGTGATGATACAAATCCAGTGATGATGACCCCGTAATGATCCATATCAAGTGATGATCCAAATCCAGTGATGATGATCCAGATCCAGTGATGATGATCCAAATCCAGTGACGATCCAGATCCAGATGAAGATGAGTTGAAGATGAAGATGAGTTGAAGACGAAGATGACAAGAAATTGACGATGACCTAGATGATACAAAGAAGAATACTTGTGTTGAAAAATTGTGTCAAGAGAATACCTTCTTAGTTAAGAGGGTCTTATGTATTGTAACCCGATGTTTATTCTGGGATATATTTGTAGTGTGCTTGAGTCATGCCATGCCCTGATGTTCCTATCGATAGGTTCTATAATGTAAGCAATTCATGTCAAGTTATTGTGGGTAACCCTCTTATTAATCAAGGGTTAAATTCCCTGCATTTTTGGGGTACTAGGGTTATTAGACTCTCCTAGAGAAGTCAGCCCTAGAAGGGTTTAGTCATGTCAGGAATTAGTATAAATAGAGAGCTAGCCTCTCTATTTAGCACACACTCACTCACACTCAGTTGTAGTGCATAGCTGAGGAAGAAGAAGACACTCGGGCAAGGAAGAAAGAGGTTACTACTGTTGGGAGATCATCTTACTATTTTGGGGTTTTACTTTTGGTGCTGATCCTATCTCTGAGGAAGTTGCAGGTTTTTCTCCATTTATGGTTTCCCCGAGGAAAAACATTGTGTTCATTGTCTCTTGTGTTTGATTGCTATACTTGTTGTTCTCTCAGTTAGAGATCCTAACATAATGCTAGCTTGATTGATAAAAAATAACAAGAAGAAGTGGAATCCATTGTCAAAGAATGGATAAAAGAATGGCATGTCCCTATTCCACATGAACAAATAGTAGATGAAGACCTAGACCAGGACAACCCACCATCACAGCAATAGAAAGGTCAAGAAGGGGACCCAATCAGAAAGGTCAAGAAGGGGACTTTCTCGATACTACAAGAGATTCATTGAAGGATTCTCCAAGGTTGCACATTCAATCACTTCTTTTCAAAAGAAGGGAATATGATTTGAATGGACACCAAGGTGTGAAGAAAGCTTCTAGAAGTTGAAGAGACTTCTCACAAGTGCACCAGTATTGAAAATTGCAGACCCAAAAATGGACTTTGTGGTTTGTACTAATGCATGCGGTCAAGGACTTGGAGGAGTTCTTATACAAGACAACCACATGGTATGTTATGAGTCAAGAAAGTTGAAGGATCATGAGAGGAAATATGCTACTCATGATTTAGAACTTGTATCCATAGTACATGCTCTCAATATGTGGAGGAATTACTTAATGGGAAGAAAAATTGAGTTAAGGATAGACCACTGTGGTATGAAATATTTGTTTGATCAACCTACTTTAAATGCTAGGAAATCTAGATGGTTGGAATTTTTATTTCAATTTGATTTTGAGATCAAACACATAAAATGAAAAGAAAATAAAGTGATTGATGCACTCAACAGGAAAATGCATGTGGCATCTCTTAGTATTTTCCAATCAAATTTGAGACAACAAATTGTTAATCATACTGCTAAAGATGAAATGTATATGCAAGTAAAAGACAAATTGCAGCAGCAAAGTCTTGAGAAGAAGTATGAGGGATATAAATTCGAAGAAGATGGACTTATTATCTTTAAAAACATAATTTATATTCCAAATCTAGCATATTTGAGGAGAATTGTTATGGATCAAATCCATCAGACTCCATATTTTGTTCACCCAGGATATCAGAAGACAATTGCTACAGCCAGAAAGCAGTATTTTAGGCCAGGAATGAAAAATGACATGGCTGAATATATTTCACGGTGCATGAAATGTCAGCAGGTGAAGGATTAGAATCAACACCCAGCAGATATATTGCAGCCTTTGCTTGTTCAAGAATGGAAATGGGAAGTTATTTCCATGGATTTTATTACAGGATTGCTAATGACCTGGAGACAACATGATTCCATCATGGTTGTGGTGGAAAAGTTGACAAAGGAAGCTCATTTTATACTGGTTAAGTCCACACATAAGACTGATGACATTGCAAAAATATTCATGAAGGAGAATTTCAGGTTGCATGGATTTCCCAAGGAAATAGTCTTTGACAAGGATGCCAATTTCACTTCCAACTTTTGGAAGGGCTTGTTTACAGATTTGAGTACAAATTTGAACTTCAGCACTGCCTACCATCCTCAGATCGATGGTCATATCGAGAGAGTGAATCAAGCGCCTGAAGACATGCTTCACATGTATGTCATGAACAAACCAACCAAGTGGGATGATTATTTACAGATTGGTAGAATTTTCCTATAACAATGGACATCAAGCATCCTTGGGGATGTGTCCATATCGAGCTTTGTATGGCAGAAGGTGTAGGACACCTATGACATGGGATAATCCAGTGAACATGATTGTACTTGGGCCAAAATTGATTAAGGAAATGGAGCAAGAGGTTGAAAAGATCAGGAAGAATCTGAAAGCATTCTAGGACAGATAGAAAATCTATGCTGATAAGCATAGAGTGCATAAAGAGTTATGTGTTGGTGATCATGTTTACCTCAGAGTGAGGGAAAGGAAGAGTGCCTTGAATCTTGGAAGTTGTGCCAAGCTATCATCTAGATACTATGGGTCATTTGAAGTTCCCAAAAGAATAGGGCTAGTTGCATATAGAATTACATTGTCGGGTGGCACTATAGCTCATAATGTTTTTCATGTTTCTTTACTTAAGAGATATGTGCATGACCCTAACCATGTGATTGATTGGGATGTGATCCAGGTGGAACCTAATGGAGAGTTCCAAATCGAGCCATTGCGCATCCTTGACATGAAGTTCACCATGCTCCAAAATCAATCCATAGGACAGGTAAAGGTGCAATGGGATCACTACAGTGTTGAGGAGGCTACCTGGGAGCTGGAGGATGCCATGTGATTGAAAAATCTATTTTTTTTCAGTTTTGATGAGCACTGAGGACAGTGTTGTTGTAGGGGTAGAGGATTGTAATACACTAGATTTGACCCAATGGTATTTTGATTGCACATGATGTAAATATTGTATGGAATCATGGAAAGGAGCTCAAGGCCAAGGCCTTGCCATTGATTGATGTTTTTTGGATAGGTGATCAAGGTGGATACCTATGGTTTTGATTCTAAGTCAAGAACAACATGTTTTGAACATCATGTAAACACACCATTTATAACTGCAACGTGAAAGATATGGGGGCATGATTCCACAAGGAATAGGGTGGAGAGTTAGTCAAACCCTTGAGCCAATAGGGTGTGACAATATGTCAATGGGGAAACCCGTCAACCCTCAGCTACCTTTTTGTCCCCTGTCCCCAATCATTCCTTCCTTTCACAAGTTGGTTGAGGCAGTTAATGCCTTTAGAAGAGAAAGGCATGGTAGTCTGGTTGCCTGACTGAGTGATCCTACAAGTGTGCAGTCCAGGAAGTCGTGATCACTTCTAACGCAAGGAAGCACATTAAGTGTGCTAGTCCTTCGTGGTGTCGGTTCTTGGTTGTGTAGTATGGTTCCATTAGAGGAAATTTCAACTCAAAATGGGCCTTTCAACCCTAATTCAAATTCCATGTCATCATGTGTTAGCCAATGAAATTGCTTTAAATTTGAGATACTCTACAGGTCTTGAACAATTGTTTAATATAAATTTGGGGATATGTATCATTAAAAAACTACTTTTTTGTTCGTATTTTCAACATATCTCTCTGTATTTATACTCAAATTTCGATCGAGAGAGCTCCCTGGATGCGGAACTAAATTCTACATCCAACCAGTACCCACATTGTATACTTTTAATCGACCCCTCTATCCAAAAAAACAAGAAATACCTGAAAAATGTGATGGTGACATATCATCACATTTTTTCAGGTATTTCTTGTTTTTGGGGTAGCAAGGCCCGTCAAAAGTATACAGTGTGGGTACTCGTTGGATCAATAATTTAATTATGCATCCAAGGAGATCTCCCAATCAAAATTTGAGTAAAAATATAGGGAGATATGTTGAAAATATGAACAAAAAAGTAGTTTTTTTCTTCTCTTCCTCCAAAATTAATAAATATTATTTTATTATTTTAACTATTATTTTATTATTTTCCTTAGAAGGCCCATTTTGAATTGAAAATTATTCTAATGCACTGTCTTTATTTGTTCATTCTATCTACATCGTGTTACAACTTGGTATGCAAACCTATTTCTATGTGTTATAGAGTGAATTTTGTGTTGCTTTGTTTTCCCTGTGGTTTGCTGTGTTGTGCACCTTGGTTTGGGGCTGAACTGTATGCAAGACTTAGGAGGGGAAGAGATTTGAAATTTTCTTGATAAAACTAGTGTGTAACCCTACAATAGGATAAGAGTGGTTGGTGAATCTACTCTGCACATCTTGAAGAGCATTGGAAGGGAAGGTGTAGCCCGAGGGACTATGGACCAGAGAAAAAACACTACCTTATGTTGGGTGTGTAGGAAACATTGATGGCAGGCCAGATAGATCTTATGAAGGTGTCCTCAGCTCTATGGATGAGCTCACTAGCTTAGCAGTTATTCTTGTCCAATGCCTTAGAATCCTGATAAACCCAACATGAAGGATGGCTTGGCTAGTAGCCTGATATACCCATATGTTGGCTTGGTTGTGTCTTGTTTTGTTTGGTCTTGAGTGGGATCCTTGGATGGACATCCTGAGAAACCCACTGTAAATGATGTATTGGATGATTGCATGATAAACCCATATGTGGCTTGGCTGGTCCTTATTGTGGAAGTTGGCTTGGCTGGGAACTTTCTGATAAACCTAACTGTGTGCTGGCTTGGCTGAGTAATCCTGATAAACCCAACATTGTATGTCTTGTAAGCTTGCATCCTGATAAACCCAACTTGGTGTTGGCTTGGTTCGATAGTATGATAAAACCAACTGACATTAGAGGAAATTTCAGATCAAAATGGGCCTCCTAAGGAAAATTAATAAAATAATATTTATTAATTTTGGAGGAAGAAAAGAAAAAACTACTTTTTGTTTGTATTTTCATGATATATCCCTGTGTTTTTTCTCAAATTTCAATCAGGAGAGATCCTTCAATGTGGAATTTAATTCCACATCTAACGAGCTCTCTCGGTCGAACTTTGATTAAAAATAGAGGGAGATATGTCGAAAATGCGAACAAAAAACGTAGTTTTTTTTATGATACCTATCCCCAAATTTATATTAAAATAATGTTTAAGAGGTGCTCCCTTTTTGAATTTTAAGTCATTTTGATTGGATAATACATGATGACATGGAATTTGTATTATTTTTGGAAGGCCCATTTTTAATTGAAATTTCCTCTAATGTGGTTGGCTTGACTGGTGTGATATGTTATGGCTATGTGTAAGTCTGTTGCTCCCTAGTTCCTTGTGGAAATAATGCCCAGCTCAGAGGTGGTAGTAGTGTTGAGAGATTAATGAACACACTAGCCTATGGTTTGGTGGAACATTGTAATAGCATGGCTAGTTGCAGTACATATTCATCATCCAAGATAAGTATTCTCTGTTATGTTATTTCTACAATGTATTTGCATATGAATTGCTATGTTTATGTTGAATGATTATGGATGATTTAAGTAAAAGTTGCTTGTGAATATTTCCTACATCTACATCTATATTTTCCTTGTATGTTCGATGCATTTTTTCCCAAGTCCATGAAGGGTCGAAGCCTGGTTAAAGGTTTAGAGTACCTCTGATTTGGTGTTTTCTCCCCTTGGAATCCTCCTAAGGAAGGAAGAACGAGGAAACCAGAAAGGAGTAGTTGAAAATGGAAGAAATGTTGTGTTTCCACACCCTGGGATCCACCAATGGAAGGCAGAAAAGAGGAAAGAAGAAAAGTGCAGAAAATTCTAAGGCAAAGTTAACTTTCCGTTTTCCAAAGTACGAGATCAAAAAGCAAAAGTCGGAAGTGCAGAAAGGGTTAAGCTTGAAAGTTGGTTTTCTGACTTCCGAGTTCCAAAGGTGAAACACAGAGGGCGGAGGGAGGAAGGCTAAAGAACCGTTGAGTATTTCCATCACTCATTCAGTTCCTATTTTTGAGACTTGAGGTTAGAAGGGAGGAAAGAGGAAGTGGAGAAGGAAGAAGGTGGAAGAGCCGTTATGTATTTTTGTCGCACATTAAGTTTCGATTTCCGAGGTTAGAAGGGAAGAAAGAGGAAGTGCGGTAGGTGGAAGGTGAAAGAGCTATTACATATTTTCTTTTCTCATTATGTTCTAATTTCTGAGTCCCTAGGTCGAAAGGGTGGAAAGAGGAAGTGCAAAAGGTGAAAGATTCGTTAAGTATTTTCATCACACATTAAGTTCTTAATTTCGAGTTGCGAGGTCGGAAGGGTGGAAAGAGGAAGTGCGGTAGGAAAAAGGTGCAAGAGATGTTAAGTATTTTTGTTGGAAGGGGTTTTGGTAAGTGAGTCACGCAGCATCATGGCAGATGCACAACCTCATGTGGTACTGCGCAAGGCCATATTAGCATGATGGGAAGAAGAATAACCGCTTTGAATATTTTATATGCTATTTGACCAAGTTTTGTTGTAATAGGTCATTAGCGGTTACAACTTAGTTAGAAGTGGACCCTCAATGTAATGGCACAAGCCTATTTATAGATGTAGTTTTGCAAGTAGAAGAGGGAGGGGAAAATAGGAGAGAAAGAGGATCATGATTATCATAGGAGAATCCGATCAGAGGATAATTGGGGCATAAGATCTAGTGCGATCAGGTTTTGTGAAGAATTTCTTGTGTATCTAGGATTTATCTGGGTTGTCCTGATGTATGCAGTCTTTGGTTTTGGAGAAGAATTATGTAATGTGGGTCCTTTGTGCAAGGTTAATATGATATGGCAATTGTGGCAAAAATCTTGTCTGTGATCACTATTGCGACCTAATCTGTTATGATGTTGTGACCTGTTCTGTTATGATGTTGTGACCTATTTTGGTATAATGTTGTTGTGAATTAGTCTCTTTCTATTATATTGATGTGATATGTTTTTCTATTACTGTCTGTTGCACTATGAGTAGATATGTTTTATGGACAATGTTGTAGTATTAGTAATATTGTGACAACTGTATGATGCTATAATGATTGCATAATTTTTGAATACACTCTGCAAGTCGAGGAAATGGTGTAAAGTTGAATGCAAATATTTGGATCTAGCAGTTATGGTGTCCTTTCGTCGGATCTCCATATCCTCCGTCCCCACTATCAAAAACTCGGTTCTGACAACTGTCCCTTGAACACCTCAGATGAGACCTCATCTACTCTGCAGACGTTGCTCGGCAGGGTAAAACCTGTTCGGGCTGGTGCTTAGAGAGATTGCACTGGTTGGGCATTGACAGAGTGGGAACCCCTATCGATGAGGATTTATTGGTGGGTTTTGCCAAAAAATGGTTCTGTTGTAGAAACCTGAGTTTCTATTAATAGGAGGATATGTTTTGGCATCCGACTCAATCGAAGATCGAAGGCTGGTTTGATCTAAAGTTACTGGAGTTTGCTAAAGCTTAAAATCAGAATCTGAAGTTCTCAATGGGCCACTAGCTGGATAGGTATATCCATGAAGGTCCGCATGAATGGTTCTTTTGTGAATTTCATGTCCTCTTGTAGGAATGGCTGGCAAAGTTCAGTAAGAAGAAGACAAACTTTCAAGGAGGAGAGATGACATCGTGGACCGCAGAGTTGATCCAGGAGTTATAAGAAACCATTAATAAGGCATCACGGGAAGTTGTAGCATGGTTGGATAGTATATTAGAAGGATACATCACCAAGTTTGTAGTCGACACCAATAATTCCTTTAGTGAAGCAGAAAGAGATTTCTTCAGTGGACCTAGAGGAAGGTTCTTGTTGTCACTGTAGTTGTCCATTAAGCAATTGGTTTGTGAAAAAGGTATTCTAAAGATGGACCAAGAGTAGTGGAACTCTGGTGTGCAGAGGATGTAGGTACTGTGATGAAAGGGGTGAGATGCATGAAAAGGTAAGGGGTAGATCCGCATGAGTTCTGGTGAGAATGTAAAGGTCACCGAGGAAACAAGTGGTTGTACAAGGGGAGGAGAAAGGTTTCGAGAGAAGAGGTAGAGGACATGAGAAGGTCCTACTATGATCGAAGTGCAATTCTGTTAAGAACAACCACACTGGATGAAGAAACTTTTTTGTGATCATGAGGATGAATAGGACCAGGTTATGCCTAGAAGGACAAGAGGATCGAACCCCAGCATTAACATGACCAGACATCCATGCACTACTCCACCACAAGGAAAAAATACACACTCTGCATCAACTTTCCTGACGTGTCAACAACAGTCTAGTAATAGAGCACCAGCAGGAGGAAGAAGGCCCAGAATGGCGGGCGACGAAATTAATTTACCAATATTCAATGGGAATGGCACTGATGATCTAGAGCAGTACTAGTTCTTATGTGAGGCGATCTAGACTGCCTAACAAACTTTTGATGATGATGTCAAGAAAAGTCAGCTGGCCAGTACTCTAAGGGGCTGTGCACTAGAATAGTTCATGAGATTCACGTGGATCCCTCAAGGAGGTACCGTGAAGACATTGCGTGAGATCCAAACAGGGTTATTTGAAGAATTTAAAAAGCCAAAATATGAGGCTTAGTATATTACTGAATTGAAGGAGGTCAAATAGTTCCCCAATGAGACGATTTGGGACTTTGATCAGTAGTTTAATACATTCATGGCTCAGGTTAGTTTTTAGATGAGCGATGTTCAACATAAGGAATGGTTCATCACCGTGCTTGTCCCGCATATCAGATAGCCGCTAATGCAGAAAAATATTGCAACACAGAGCGAGGCTCTGGAGACTGCATTGAAATTGGAGGCATCACTGATAGGAGAATCTGTAGTTGCAATGAACCAGATTCAAGTGCAGTTGGCCAATTCGACGCTACAACTGTAAGATATCAAAAAGGACAATGAATATCGTGATGATGTTTGGTGCACCCGTTACCATGTAGACGTACATACCAAGGACAGTTGTCTGATGTTTCAGAACTATTTGCTGTAAGGAGCCTCGAATTCGTTCAGCTGTGCTGGTGTACCATGGTGTCACATATGTCAGGTCTATGGGCATCAACATGAGAACTATGATTACATGCAGAATATGGTTATCGAGGCAGAAAATGTGTACTGTACATTTTTTTGGTCAATTGGACATGATGATAAAAACTGCCCAGGTTATGATTTGCTCCAGGAAAGGACATATGATTCATACTTTGTGAAAGGTGAGGACCCTCAGACATGAAAGCAAAGCCACAAGTAGTACAACCAGCAGTACAAGTGCTATATATCTTATCTGTTATCACTGTTGCAAGCTAATCTGTTATGATGTTGTGACCTGTTCTGTTATGATGTTGTGACCTATTTTGGTATAATGTTGTTGTGAATTAGTCTCTTTCTATTATATTGATGTGATCTGTTTTTTTGCTACTGTCTATTGCACTATGAGTAGATATGTTTTAAGGACAATGCTGCAGTATTAGAAATATTATGACAACTGTATGATGCTATAATGATTGCATAAGTTTTGAATACAATCTGCAAGTCAAGGAAATGGTGTAAAGTTGAATGCAAATATTTGGGTCTAGCAGTTATGGTGTCCTTTCGTCGGATCTCCATATCCTTCGGCCCCACTATCGAAAACTCAGTTCCCACGACTGTCCCTTGAACACCTCAGGTGAGACCTCATCTACTCTAGAGACGTTACGGGGCAGGGTAAAACCTGTTCAGGCCGGTGCTTAGGGAGATTGCGCTGGTTGGGCGTCGATAGAGTGGGAACCCCTATCGACGAGGATTTGTTGGTGGGTTTTGCCAAAAAATGGTTTCGTTGTCGCGACCTGAGTTTCTATTAATAGGAGGATATGTTTTGGTATCCGACTCAATTGGAGATCGAAGGCTGGTTTGATCTCAAGTTGCTGGAGTTTGCTAAAGCTTAAAATCAGAATCTGAAGTTTTCAATGGGCCACTAGCTGGATAGGTATATCCACGAAGGTCCTCACGAATGGTTCTTTTGTGAATTATGTGTCCTCTTGTAGGAATGGCTGGCAAAGTTCAGTAAGAAGAAGACAAACTTTCAAGGAGGAGAGACGACATCCTAGACTGCAGAGTTGATCCAGGAGTTACAAGAAACCATTACTAAGGCATTGTGGGAAGTTGCAGCATGGTTGGATAGTATATTAGAAGGATACATCACCAAGTTTGTAGTCGACACCAATAAGTCCTTTAGTGAAGTAGAAAGAGAGTTCTTTAGTGGACCTAGAGGAAGGTTCTTGTTGTCACTATAGTTGTCCATTAAGCAACTCGTTTGTGAAAAAGGTATTCTAAATATGGACCAAGAGTAGTTGAACTCTGGTGTGTGGAGGATGTAGGTACCACGATGAAAGGTGGGACATGTATGAAAAGGTAAGGAGTAGATGGGCATGACTTTTGGTGAGAATGTAAAGGTCACTGAGGAAACAAGTGGTTGTACAAGGGGAGGAGAAAGGTTTCAAGAGAAGAGGTAGAGGATAGGAGAAGGTTCTGCTACGATCGAAGTGCAATTCTATTAAGAACAACCACACGGGATGAAGAAACTTTTTTGTGATGATGAGGATGAATAGGACTGGTTTATGCCTAGAAGGACAAGAGGATCGAACCCCAGCATTAACGTGACCAGACCTCCATGCACTACTCCACCACAAGGAAAAAATACACACTCTGCGTCAACTTGCCTGACATGTCAAGAACAGTCTAGTAATAGAGCACCAGTAGGAGGAAGAAGGCTTGGAATGGCGGGCGGCGAAATGAATTTACCAATATTCAACGAGAATGGCACTGATGATCTAGAGTAGTACTAGTTCTTATGTGAGGCGATCTGGACCGCCTGACAAACTTTCGATGATGATGTTAAGAAAATTCAGCCAGCCACTACTCTGAGGGGTTGTGCATTGGAATAGTTCATGAGATTCATGTGGATCCCTCAAGGAGTTACCGCGAAGACATTGCATGATATCCAAATAGGGTTTTTTGAAGAATTTAAAAATCCAAAATATGAGGCTCAGTATATTACTGAATTGAAGGAGGTCAAATAGTTCCCCAATGAGATGATTTGGGACTTTGATCAGTAGTTTAAGACATTGATGGCTTGGGTCAGTTTTCAGATGAGTGATGTTCAGTATAAGGAATGGTTCATCACCATGCTTGTCCTGCATATCAGATAGCCGCTAATGCAGCAAAATATTGCAATGCAGAGCGAGGCTCTGGAGACTGCGATGAAATTGGAGGCATCACCAATAGGAGAAGTTGCGGTTGGAATGAACCAGATTCAAGTGCAGTTGGCCAATTCGATTCTCCAACTGCAAGATATCAAAAAAGACAAGGAATATCGTGATGATATTTGGTGCACCCGTTACCATGCAGACGTACATACCAAGGACACCTGTCCGACGTTTTGAAACTATTTGTTGTCAAGAGTCTCGAATTCGTTGAGTTGTGCTGGTGTACCATGGTGTCACATATATCAGGTCTATGGGCATCAACATGAGAACTATGATTACATGCATAATATGGTTACCAAGGCAGAAAATGTGTACTATACATTTTGTCGGTCAATTGGACATGATGATAAAAACTGCCCAGGTTATGATTTTCTCTAGGAAAGGACATTAGATTCATACTTTGTGAAAGGTGAGCACCCTCAGACAATGAAAGCAAAGCGAAAAATAGTACAACCAGCAGCATAAGTGCTGTATATCTTGTCTGTTATCACTGTTGCGACCTAATATGTTATTGATGTTGCGACCTATTCTGTTATGATGTTGTGAACTATTTTGGTTGAATGTTGTTGTGAATTAGTCTCTTTCTATTATATTGATGGGATCTGTTTTTCTGCTACTAACTGTTGCACTATGAGTAGATATGTTTTATGGACAATGCTGCAGTATTAGCAATATTATGACAACTATATGATGCTATAATGATTGCATAAGTTTTGAATACACTCTGCAAGTCAAGGAAATGGTGTAAATTCGAATGCAAATATTTGGATCTAGCAGTTATGGTGTCCTTTCATTGGATCTCCATATCCTCCGTACCCACTATCGAAAACTCAGTTTCGACGACTGTCCCTTGAACACCTTAGGTGAGACCTCATCTAATCCGCAGACATTGCTTGGCAGGGTAAAACCTATTAGGGCCGGTGCTTAGGGAAATTGCGCTGGTTGGGCATTGACAGAGTGGGAACCCCTATCGACGAGGCTTTGTTTGTGGGTTTTGCCAAAAAATGGTTCCGTTGTTTCAACTTGAGTTTCTATTAATAGGAGGATATGTTTTGGCATCTGACTCAATCGAAGATCGAAGGCTGGTTTGATCTAAAGTTGCTGGAGTTTGCTAAAGCTTAAAATCAGAATCTGAAGTTGTCAATGGGCCACTAGCTGGATAGACATATCCACGAAGGTCCTCACAAACGGTTCTTTTGTGAATTTCATGTCCTCTGGTAGGAATGGCTGGAAAAGTTCAGTAAGAAGAAGACAAACTTTCAAGGAGGAGAGATGACATCCTGGACCGTAGAGTTTATCTAGGATTTACAAGAAACCATTAATAAGGCATCGAGGGAAGTTGTAGCATGGTTGGATAGTGTATTAGAAGGATACATCACCGAGTTTGTAGTCGACACTAATAAGTCCTTTAGCGAAGCAGAAAGAGAGTTCTTCAGTGGACCTAGAGGAAGGTTCTTGTTGTCACTGTAGTTGTCCATTAAGCAACTCGTTTGTGAAAAATGTATTCTAAAGATGGACCAAGAGTAGTGGAACTCTGGTGTGCGGAGGATGTAGGTACCGTGATGAAAGGGGGGAGATGCATGAAAATATAAGGGGTAGATGGGCATGAGTTCTAGTGATATTGTAAAGGTCGCCGAGGAAACAAGTGGTTGTACAAGGGGAGGAGAAAGGTTTCGAGAGAAGAGGTAGAGGACAGGAGAAGGTCCTACTACGATCGAAGTGAAATTCTGTTAAGAACAACCACATGAGATGAAGAGAATTTTTTGTGACGATGAGGATGAATAGGACCAGGTTACGCCTGGAAGGACAAGAGGATCGAACCCCAACATTAATGTGACCAGACCTCCATGCACTACTCCACCACAAGGAAAAAATGCACACTCTGCATCAACTTGCCTGACGTGTCAAGAACAGTCTAGTAATAGAGCACCAGCAGGAGGAAGAAGGCCCAGAATGGCGGGAAGCGAAATGAATTTACCAATATTCAATGGGAATGGCACTGATGATATAGAGCAGTACTAGTTCTTACATGAGGCGATCTGGACCGCCTGACAAACTTCGATGATGATGTTAAGAAAAGTCAGCTAGCCACTACTCTGAGGGGCTGTGCACTGGAATAGTTCATGAGATTCATGTGGATCCCTCAAGGAGGTACCATGAAGACATTGCATGAGATCCAAACAGGTTTATTTGAAGAATTTCAAAATCCAAAATATGAGGCTCAGTATATTACTGAATTGAAGGAGGTTGAATAGTTTCCCATTGAGACGATTTGGGACTTTGATCAATAGTTTAAGACATTGATGGCTCGGGTCAGTTTTCAGATGAGCAATGTTCAGCATAAGGAATGGTTCATCACCGTGCTTGTCCCACATATCAGATAGCCGCTAATGTAGGAAAATATTGCAACACAAAGCGAGGCTCTGGAGACTGCGATGAAATTGGAGGCATCACCAATAGGAGAAATTGTGGTTGGAATGAACCAGATTCAAGTGCAGTTGGCCAATTCGATGCTCCAACTACAAGATATCAGTAAGGACAAGGAATATCATGATGATCTTTGGTGCACCCATTACCATGCAGACGTACATACCAAGGATACCTGTCCAACATTTCGGAACTATTTGTTGTCAGGAGCCTCGAATTCGTTGACTTGTGCTGGTGTACCATGGTGTCACATATGTCAGGTCTATGGGCATCGACATGAGAACTATGATTACATGCAGAATATGGTTACCAAGGCAGAAAATGTGTACTGTACATTTTGTCGGTCAATTGGACATGATGATAAAAAATGCACAGGTTATGAGTTGCTCCAGGAAAGGACATATGATTCATAATTTTTGAAAGGTGAGGACCCTCAGACAATGAAAGAAAATCCACAAGTAGTACAACCAGCAGTACAAGTCCTGTATATCTTGTCTATTATCACTGTTGCGACCTAATCTGTTATGATGTTGTGACCTGTTCTGTTATGATGTTGTGACCTATTTTGGTATAATGTTGTTGTGAATTAGTCTCTTTCTATTATATTGATGTGATCTATTTTTCTATTACTATCTATTGCACTATGAGTAGATATGTTTTATGGACAATGCTGAAGTATTAGGAATATTATGACAACTGCATGATGCTATAATGATTGCATAAGTTTTGAATACACTCTACAAGTCAAGGAAATGGTGTAAAGTCAAGTGCAAATATTTGGATCTAGTAGTTATGGTTTCCTTTCATCGAATCTCCATATCCTCCGTCCCCACTATCGAAAACTCGGTTTCGATGACTGTCCCTTGAACACCTCAGGTGAGACCTCATCTACTCCGCGGACATTGCTGGGTAGGGTAAAACCTGTTAGGGCCGGTGCTTAGGGAGATTGCGTTGGTAAGCCGTCGACAGACTGGGAACCCCTATTGATGAGGCTTTGTTGGTGGGTTTTTCCAAAAAATGGTTCCGTTGTCACGACCTAAGTTTCTATTAATAGGAGGATATGTTTTGGCATCCGAATCAATCAGAGATCGAAGGCTGGTTTGATCTAAAGTTGTTAGATTTTGCTAAAGCTTAAGATCAGAATCTGAGGTTGTCAATGGGAAACTAGTTGGATAGGTATATCCACGAAGGTCCTCACGAATGGTTCTTTTGTGAATTTCCTGTCCTCTTGTAGGAATGGCTGGAAAATTTTAGTAAGAAGAAGAAAAACTTTCAAGGAGGAGAGACGAGGACCACAGAGTTGATCCATGAGTTACAAGAAACCATTAATAAGGCATCGCGGGAAGTTGTAGCATGGTTGGATAGTATATTAGAAGGATAAATCATGGAGTTTGTAGTCGACAGGAATAAGTCCTTTAGCGAAGTAGAAAGAGAGTTCTTCAGTGGACCTAGAGGAAGGTTCTTGTTGTCACTACAGTTGTCCATTGAGCAACTGGTTTGTGAAAAAGGTATTCTAAAGATGGACCAAGAGTAGTGGAACTCTGGTGTGCGGAGGATGTAGGTACCGCGGTGAAAGGGGGGAGATGCATGAAAAGGTAAGGGGTAGATGGGCATGAGTTCTAGTGAGAATGTAAAGGTCACTGAGGAAACAAGTTGTTGTACAAGGGGAGGAGAAAGGTTTCGAGAGAAGAGGTAGACGACAGGATAAGGTCCTGCTATGATTAAAGTGCAATTCTGTTAAGAACAACCACACGGGATGAAGAAATTTTTTTGTGACGATGAGGATGAATAGGACTAGCTTACGCCTGGAAGGACAAGAGGATCAAACCCGAGCATTAACATGAACAGACCTCCATGCACTACTCCACCACAATGAAAAAATACACACTCTGCATCAACTTCCCGGACATGTCAACAACAGTCTAGTAATAGAGCACCAGCAGGAGGGAGAAGGCCCAGAATGGCCGGTGGTGAAATGAATTTACCAATATTCAATGGGAATGGCACTGATGATCTAGAGTAGTATTAGTTCTTATGTGAGGCAATCTAGACCACCTGACAAACTTTCGATGATGCTGTTAAGAAAAGTCAGCTGGCAACTACTCTGAGGGGCTTTGCACTGGAATAGTTCATGAGATTCACATGGATCCCTCAAGGAGGTACCGTGAAGACATAGCATGAGATCCAAATAGGGTTATTTGAAGAATTTAAAAAGCCAAAATATAAGGCTCAGTATATTACTTAATTGAAGGAGGTCAAATAGTTCCCCAATGAGACGATTTGGGACTTTGATCAACAGTTTAAGACATTGATGGATCGGGTCAGTTTTTAGATGAGTGATGTTTAGCATAAGGAAGGGTTCATCACCATGCTTGTCCTGCATATCAGATAGTCGCCAATGCAGGAAAATATTGTAACACAGAGCGAGGCTCTGGAGACTGTGATGAAATTGGAGGCATCACCAATAGGAGAAGTTGCGATTGGAATGAACCAGATTCAAGCGCAGTTGGATAATTCGATTCTCCAACTGCAAGATATCAAAAAGGACAAGGAATATCATGATGATCTTTGGTGCACCCGTTACCATGCAGACGGACATACCAAGGACACCTGTCCGACATTTCGGGACTATTTGCTGTCAGGAGCCTCGAATTCGTTGAGCTGTGTTGGTGTACCATGGTGTCACATATGTCAGGTCTATGGGCATCAACATGAGAACTATGATTACATGCAGAATATGGTTACTAAGGCAGAAAATGTGTACTATACATTTTGTCAGTCAATTGGACATGATGATAAAAACTTCCCAGGTTATGATTTTCTCTAGGAAAGGACGTATGATTCATACTTTGTGAAAGGTGAGGACCCTCAGATAATGAAAGCAAAGCCACAAGTAGTACAACCAACAGCACAAGTGTTGTATACACCACCACCTCCATTGTAGTTTGTCCCTACGCAACCGTAGCAACAGTTTATATTGCAGTCATAGTTTTCATCTCCGTTGCAAATGGTGTTACAACCACAGTATAACCGGGCACCGCGACTACAGTATAATCAGCCACAATATGTTCAAGCCATGCCCTATGTTCAGCAGTAACCAAACTCACCATAGCTACAGATTTCCCAACCATATTTTCAGCAAGGAGGAGTCCGAGGAGGATTTCATGGAGGGTTTAGAGGTCAAGGAGAAGGATTCAGTCAAGGAGGAGGACAAGGTCGTGAATCAATCCAGTGCTACACCTATGGGATATTTGGGCATTATCAGAGGGAGTACCCTCATGCATAGTGTACATACTATGCAACCAACAATCATAATGTTGAAAGCTGCCCTCAATTGATCGCAAAATGGTGGGAAGGATATATTCCTCAGTTACAGAATGTGCAGAATCAGAATCAGCCTACATTCCAAGTACAAAACCAACCGATAATGCAGAACCAGGTCCCACTACAGACTCGGACTTAGAACTCACCTCAGACTCAAAACCAACCAACAAATCACCCATTGAATCAGAACCCACCATTGAACTTGAATCAAGGATCGACAATTGCCACTATTGAGGCTAAGCCGCGAATGAAGGAAGTTGACGTTGGGATCGTCACTCGCGCTAGTGCAACAACTGGAGACGATGGACCGTTGTTGCAAGTTCAGCTCGTTGGTAAGAAAAAGGTCACATTTGATATTGCGATAGAGAAAGACACCTTATTTAGCGTGAAGAATTCAATCATGAGAAATTCTGGTAAGTTACCAATTGTTGATATGCCATTTTATTTCAATCCATCCGTACAGGCAGGACTATTGCGGAAACATGGTACCTTGCAAAATTTATCTGAGAGTTGTCTATTAATGGCAAGGGACTTTGACGCCCTTGTTGAGATTGATACACTATTACAATACCCAGATAAGATAGTGAAGGATTCTGCTATGAATTCTCTGTAAAAAAGGAATACAGGTAAGGAGATGATGATGAATATCCAGATTAGAGATTATGAGGTTGAATCGGTCATTTTGGATCTTGGATCATATGTAAACATTTTGACCAAACAAACCTGGCAATTAATGGTAACGCTAACATTGGGATGGTCGTCAGTACAACTATGAATAGCAAATCAAGCAAAGGTTCAGACCATTGGTTGCATTTAAAAATTGGTTGTCAACATTGAAGCTATGAAAATGCATGATGACTTTGATGTGATAGAATTCATAGAAGACGGTGGTTCCTATCCCACAGTACTAGGGATTGGATGGGATAATGATAGCATGGCAGTTATTAACTTCAAAAAATGAGTTATAACATTTGGAAATTAGGATATCAGGGTCATTGCTCCTATGGACCCTCAGGAAGGGCGAAGATATATTAAACTTGTAAAGGATGAAGTTGGGAGAAGTTGGGATCACGCTTATAACATATTTGAAGACTATATCCATCCTACCGAAAATGGAAAACTTGGATGGCATACCATAAGTTCTGCATCCTTTGACTCTGAATATGATCTAGAAAATTGGCAGAATTGGTTGCATGAAGTATCATTCAGGAAATGCAAGTTAATTACATAGTCTCTTCGGCATGTTGCAACTGAGATGGTCAAGTTTCCCATTTATGAAGGACTATAGGGACTATCAGAGTTCTTTTAGGATTTTGAATAGAAAGCTTTTGAACTGAAAAGAATACTGGCTCTTGATGTAGCATTGAAGGCTACTTCGGCTCGATGGTGGGAGACACACAAATAGATGATCCATGACTGGGAACAGTACTGGAGATTGATGATGGTCCACTTCGACGATTTAGAGGTCTATCATGGTGGGAGATATGACAAACGGAATGATCCCACCGGTCATTTAATTGAGTGTCAAACTTTCTGGGTGTCACGACCCAGAGATGAATGGGTCCACACTTTCGTTCACACTTTGGAAGAAATGCCAATATCGTTGTATGTGGTGGCAGAGTTGCACAGGACTATCACCACTTGGGAAGAGTTGTCTTTTTTTTTGCGCAAACATTTAGTTTTCAAGACATCAAACTAGAGGTATGCAATGCTTTACAAATCACCCGCGATGTCATACTCAAGGTCAACCCTGTCACCTATCTAGTTGATCCACGTGCGCATTGTTCAATCCAATCCATGATGACATGCTCCAACTTGTCTAGGGAACCTGGAGATGATGATGAGCTGCAAAATGTTAATATTCCAAAGTCTGAAGGGATTTGCGATGTCGCAGCCCCCAACATACCAACAGACTTGATGAGTTAACCGCTGAGGATCCAAAAAGTCAACATTGGGTCGGTAGAGAACTCGGAATTTGCCAATGTCTGAGACTATTGGGATGAGGAGACCATGGCCAAGATCACATACCTGCTACATCAATTCTAGGATGTTTTTCCAACACAGTTTTCATAGATTAAGGGAATTTTAGGAGACTTGGGGGAGATGAAAATCATGTTGAAACTAGATGCCAAATCAGTGGGACAAAGGCCGTACCAACTGAATCCATGATACAAGGGCCATGTGAAGGTCTAGATTGAGAAGATGTGTAACACCGTGGTTTTCACCCTATTTACATTAAATGTATATGATGTATATATTGTAATTAATCATGGTGTGGAGATAAAGGCAAAATCCCCACCATTGATTTAGCTTTTAATGTTACGATGATTAAAATCATTGCTGATGGTATATCATGCTATCCGACACATATTAATTCTGGTATAATGTAATTATGCATTTTAATTAAAATGAACCCCAACCAGCTATGTCAATGTGACCATAATGAAAAGGGCATGATTTTCCTATGGATAAGGAGGGGGAATTATTAAAATTTCAGCCATTGGGGAAAATCCAAGTGTTAACTGTTAAACCCTTTTAGCTGTCACCCACCTTTTTGTCTTACTCACATTTCCCTTGTATCAATTAGTCAACTACCACATTAAAACCTCTGATGTTAGTCAGGCAGTTATTGCTGGGCAGTGGTTTGTAGTAGGACTGTCAGTCCTTTCCCACATGCACACTCCACCAGCAGACTCTTTCACCCTCACATGGGAATTCTCGCATTCTTGGCCATCCTCATGCAGAGACAGTTGTTTTTTTTTTCTCCTCACACGCAAGCTTGGGATTTTCTCTCATGCAATCACTCATTTTTCACGTGTGCATGTAGCGATTGGTTTAGCCTTCATCTTCTAACTCTGGGCCATGTGTGTGCATTTTCCTTACCATATTTGTGGTTATGTGTATACGTTCCCTTGTCCATACTGAGAGTCTGGTCTTCGTCTTCCAATTTTGGGTTGTGTATTTCCGCTTACTTCAGTGGTGAAATTGGGGCTGTTGTTTTCCCCATGTGTCTGCTAGTTGCTACTGAGTTGTTTTGGCCACGTTAGGGCCAAGAACAACTCTGAAATTGCTTTTCTTAGTTGTAGTTGCATTCACCATTCTTGGTTTCCATCATGTTTCCCTTTCTCTTCCCCAGATATGTGAATCTCTGGTTTTGCTGTTTGTATGCAGTGGTTGGCCTTTGGACTATGTTGGAGTGGGAATGAAGGCTTGGTATGCTTGATAAACCTGGTGTGTTTGGGAGCCACATAAATAGAGCTAAAGGGATAGCTTTCTTCTCCACAACCCCTGAATAACACTGGAAGGGAAGTCAGGGCCTCAGGGACTTTGCAGCAGAGAAGGGACTGATTTCCTTGTGTTGGGTGTGTGTGGGTGTCCTAGAAGTTGGGTTAGTTCTGGTATAGGTGTCCTTAGCTACTTAGTGAGCCCACCAAATTGGCATTTAGATTTTCCCAGCTCCCTGATGGCCTGATAAACATAGCTGTCTCGGCTTATCTGATTTGTGTATATTTGGCTATGTGCAAGCCTGCTTAGTTCCTTATTCCTTGAGGAATCATGCCCAGCTCGAGGGTGGCAGTGTTGCTGAGAGATTAAGGATCACACTGGCCTATGGTTGGGTGGAACGTTGCAAGAACGTAGCTGGTTGTGGGACAAGTTCTTCATAAGATAAGTATTCTTTTGTTCAATATTTGCAATCATATTTGATGTTTAATGAATTATGATGAACATGTTGAATGCCTGAATGTATGTTTTTCTTCCATTGTATGCTAAATAATTATGCATCTCTACATGTTTTACTTCAAAGCATTTCGGTTTTTATGTATGTACATGTTCATGGCGCTAGTTTCCCAGATAGTTAATGGTATGGTAGCATCCTCTTCGTCGGTCGGAGGTTTAGGGACGTTACAGTGTGGTATCAGAGCTCATGTTGCAGCATGGGCCTAAATGGGTTGTGAAGAATCAACGAAAGATGCAAGTTACCCTCTGCCCAATAGAGGAAAAGTGAGAAAATTAGAGAAAGTGACAGGAAAATTTCAGAAAATTTTTCTAAGTATGAAAATTATTGGATGGCTTAGGATGAATCCCATCTGATACATTGGATTACTTATCCAGAAGCTCATCCGATACACTGGATAACCTAGGCGGAAGTCCACCCAACAAGGAATAGGCGGAAAGAAAATTTAGAAAATTGTCCAAGTCTGAAATTTGTCGGTGGTCTCGGCTGAGAGGAGCTGAGGGTCTTAGCTGAGAGGAGCCAATGGTCTCAGATGGGTTGAGCCGAGACACAGTTGACAAGGAAACCAGAGAGAGAAACCTGATTTTTTTTTGAAAATTTTTGAAGTGTCAAAATTGTCGGAAGGTGTTTGTTGAAGCAGATCCAAAGCTCTCGACTGGGAGGAGCCAAAGCTCTCGGCTGGAAGGAGCCGAAGCTCTCGGCCAGGTGGAGTCGAGGTGTCAACAATCCTTTCCTAAAGGAATCTGAAGCATTGAAAAAGAATAGATGATTAAGCAACCGATGCAGTGGAAGAAGAAAAAGGAAGATAAGAAGAAAAATTTGAAATTTTTTCTAAGTACAGGAAATCTTGGAAAAAGTTTTTCGATGGCTCTCGGGTGAAGCCTTCCGAGGAATCTCGGAAAGGAAAAGAAGATCGGTCTGAGGCATTGGAAAAAAATAGAGGATCGATCAGCCGATGTGCATCAGAAGCTAGAGGAATATCGGTTCGAACTGTCGAAAGAAAATAAAGGATTGGTTAGCTGATGTGCATCGGAAAGTAGAGGAAGATCGGTCTGAAACATCGAAAGAAAATAGAGGATTGGTCAGCCGATGTGCGTCGAAAGGTAGAGGAAGAATGATCTGATGTGCATTAGAAGATGAATGAATATTGGTTCCCCGAGTTATCGAAAGCGTTGTCAACTAGTTGTTCGATACATTGGATGATTAGTTGGGAAGGGATCTAATATGACAAAAAAATTTGAGTTTTCAATGGGAGTTTTCAGGGAAGCCACAAGGGGGAAAGCCCCCTTGACCCTCATCCTTACCCTCAGAGATTTGTTCTTTGAAGAGGAAAATTCTATGTTTTGGGAAAAGTTGTCATTGCATGATTTTTCCAAGAAGAAGGTAAGTAATTTTGAATTGTGTAAATGTTATGTAGCTAACAGTTGTGTTACTAACACATTTGCAGAATCATAATCACCTTCAAGGGAAGTATTTCAGGTAGTGGTTTGGTAAAGTAAGTTGTGGTTCAGCCATGAGAACCCATGACGGATATGATGCTCAGAATTCCTATGAGTGTGCGCAAGATTCCATGGGAGACAATCTCTAAGTTGGAAATGATGACATAGATTCTAATGGAAGGAGATTCCAAGAGACACTGCCAGATATTGCGGCCATCATGAGAAGCTTGATTAAAGCCCAGGAAGAGCAGCATCAGTTGAATGCTGCTATGTTGCAGAGTTTGACAGACTTGCAAAGAAAGATAGACTCTAGACAGAGTACAGTAAAACTAGAAGGCAGTAAGAGCAGTACTAGGAGGAGAAGAAGGACTTCTAATAGATCATCTAACTCAGAAGAATCCAGTGGGGATTCAATCTCTTCTTCTTGTAAGGGAAAGAGAAAGAAGAACCATAAGGATCACTCTTAGGATGAGTTTAAGAAGGATAAACCTCCTACATTTGACTATGAGGTAAAGACTAGACAAGAGGCTGAAGCATGGATTCTTGCGATAAAGAAGTACTTCCAAGTTCAGGATTATTCAGGAAACATGAAGGCAAGTGTTTCCATATTCAATCTGAATGGAAGAGCATCCATTTGGTGGGAACGCTTCAAGAAAGTAAAGAGGATCAGTGAAAGGATACTTAAGTGGAAACAACTCAAGAAGTATTTCAAGCAGAAATACCTCTCTGACAGGTATTATTATGACAATATTAAGGAGTTCCATCAGCTAAGATTGGGACAGCATACCATGGAAGAGTATGCAAATAAGTTCTTGGAATTGTTGAGGTATGTCAGGTACATCAAATATGAAGAAGTGAAGGTCCAGCGTTTTCTGAGTGGATTGCCTCAGTCTTACAAAGACATAATTGAGTTTTATGAACCTAGAACTCTTGAAGAAGCGATAAGGAAGGCTAAGTATTTCTATGAGAAAAGAAAAGGTAAACCTAATTACCATAAGATATGGAAGGACAAGAAGAATGAGAATTTTGACCAAAGAAAGAAAGGTTTCAAAAATTCTAACTTCAGAAATCAGCAGAAGCAGCCATCCCAAGCTGTAAGTAAGCCAATTGGAGTGATACGAGAAAAGCCTAAAGATCCACAACAAAATAGAGGACCACTCCAATGTTGGAAATGTGGAGGACCCCACATGCGTAGAACTTGTCCACTTGAGAATGAGAGTGCAAGGCTAGTTTACAACATTCAAGAAGTAGAAATAGTGGGTCAAGTAGCAAGGGCCATCCCTAGGATTTATGAAGCACTGGAGGACTGCTAGGAAGATCACCAGTCAATTGTGGTTGAAGTTGTAGGTAATATTGTTGATCAATCTATTTCTATTTTGATTGACCCTAGTTCTACTCACAGTTACATTACCCCTAGAGTAGTGGAGAATTATGCTTTTAAGAAAGTAAAGCATATAAAATCTTGGTTAGTTCAACTAGCCACTAGAACTAAGAGAAAGGTTAGTGAAGTGGTAGAGAAATCTCCATTGGTCATGAATGGATTGGTCACTTGTGTAGATCTGAATGTTCTACCACTTGGTTCCTATGATGTTCTCATTGGAATGGATTGGTTAGAATATCACAAGGTAAAGCTTGACTGTTACAATAAGACTTTCGAATGCATGGTTGAAGAAGGGAACCCAATAGTGGTAAAAGGTATTCCAAAGGTGATTCCAGTAATGCAGGTTTCAGCAATGCATTTGAAGAAGTTCTGTAGGAAAGGTTGCCAATTGTATGCAGCTCATATTTTGGAGGCAACAAAGGGTGAAACTCCTAGGTTGGAGGACTATCAGGTGTTACAGGAATTCAAGAATGTGTTTCCTAATGAGATTACAGCGCTTCCTCCAAAGAGGGACATTGATTTCACAATTGAACTTGTGCTAGGAGCAGCACCAGTGTCCAATACACCCTACAGGATGAGTACAATAGAGATGCTAGAACTGAAGATGCAATGCAATATTTGTTGGAAAAGAAGTATATCAGGCCAAGTGTGTCTCCTTGGGGAGCATCATTTCTATTTGTAAAGAAGATAGATGGTACACTCAGGTTGTGTATTGATTACAGATAATTGAACAAGGTTACTGTGAAGAATAAATATCCTTTTCCTAGGATTGATGATCTCTTTGATCAAATGAGAGGAGCAAAGGTATTTTCCAAGATTGACTTGACGTTTGATTACCATCAAGTGAAAATCAAGGATGAAGACATTCATAAGATAGCCTTCAGAACAAGGTATGGACATTATGAGTTTGTGGTGGTACCATTTGGTCTCACAAACGCACCCGCTATATTTATGTGCCTTATGAATAGTGTCTTCAGCAAGTATTTGGACAAGTTTGTTCTTGCTTTCCTTGATGACATTCTTATTTATTCTAAGAATGAGGAAGAGCATGAAGAGAATTTGATATTGACATTGGAATTGCTTAGGGAGCATCAACTGTATGCAAGTGTGACTTCTATAGATATAGAATTAAGTATTTGGGTCACATTATCTCAGAAGAGGGTATATCCATGGACCCTGAAAAGATTGAAGCGATTATGAATTGGCCTACTTGAAGGAATGTGACAAATGTAAGATCTTTTATGGGACTTACAGGATACTTCAAGAGATTTATTGGAGGATTCTCCAAAGTTGCACATGACATCACTTCTTTGCAAAAGAAGGGGATAAAGTTTGAATGGACATCGAGGTGTGAAGAAAGCTTTTAGCAATTGAAAAATATTCTCACCAGTGCACCGGTATTGAAAGTTGCATACCTAGAGAAAGATTTTGTGGTGTGTACTGATGCATGCAGACAAGGGCTTGGAGGAGTCCTTATGCAAGACAACCACGTGATATGTTATGAGTCGAGAAAGTTGAAGGAGCATGAGAAGAACTATGCCACTCATGATCTAGAGCTTATAGCCATAGTACATGTTCTCAAGATGTGGAGGAATTACTTGATGGGTAGAAGATTTGAACTAAGGACGGACCATTGTGTTCTAAAGTATTTATTTGATCAGCCTACTCTGAATGCTAGGAAAAAACGAGATGGCTGGAGTTTTATGTGAGTTTGATTTTGAAATCAAGCACATAAAGGGATAAGAGAATAAGGTAGCTGATGCACTCAGCATGAAGGTGCAGGAAATGCATGTGTCATCTCTTAGTATTTGCCAATCATATTTCAGGTAGCAGATTGTTAATCATACTGCAGGAGATGAATTTTATGATCTAGTAAAAGACAAATTGCAGCAAAAAAGTATTGAGAAGAGGTATGAGGGATATAAATTGGAAGAAGATGGACTTTTTACTTATAAAGGCAGAATTTATATTCCAAATGTAGCAGAGTTGAGGAGAGTTTTTATGGATGAATCCATCAAGCTCTGTATTCTGGTCACCTAGGATACCAAAAGACAATTGCTACCGCCAGAAAATGGTACTTTTGGCCAGGAAGGAAAAAGGACATGGCTGAATACATTTCAAGGTGCATGAAATGTCAGCAAGTAAAGGTTGAGCATCAACATCCCGCAGGTTTGTTGCAACCTTTACCAATTCTAGAATGGCAATGGGAAGTTATTTCCATGGATTTTATGACAGGATTGCCAATGACTTGGAGACAACAAGATTCCATCATAATTGTGGTAGAAAAGTTGACAATGGTAGCACATTTTATACCATTTAAGTCTACGCATAAGACTGATGACATTGTAAAGATATTCATGAAGGAGATTTTCAAATTGCATGGATTTCCTAAGGCAATAGTCTCTGACAGAGATGTCAAGTTCACTTCCAATTTTTGGAAGGGGTTGTTTGCATATTTGGGTACGAAGCTAAACTTTAGCAGTGCATACCATCCTCAGACAGATGGGAAGACAGAGAGAGATAATCAGGTGCTTGAATATATGCTTCACATGTACGTGATGGAAAAATCAACTAACTCGAAAGATTACTTACACTTGGTAGAGTTTTCTTATAACAATGGACAGCAGGAATCCTTGGGGATGAGTCTGTATGAAGCTTTGTATGGAAGAAGGTGTAGGACACCAGTGAATTCATATAATCCAGTGAACAGGGTTGTGCTTGGTCTAGAATTGCTTAAGGAGATGGAGCAGGAGGTTGTAAAGATCAAGCAAAATCTAAAAGAAGCACAGGACAGACAGAAATGCTATGTAGATAAGCATAGGGTGAACAAGGAGTTCAGTGTTGGGGATCATGTTTACCTCAGATTGAGGTAAAAGAAGAGTTCCTTAAAGCTTGGAAGTTGTGCCAAGCTATCACAAAGATATTGTGGGCCATTTGAAGTGCTTGAAATAATAGGCCCAGTTGCATATAGACTTCCATTGCTTGCTAGCACTAGAGCTCATAATGTTTTTCATGTTTCTTTGCTTAAGAAATATGTACATGATCCTAACCATGTGATAAATTGGGATGTGATTCAGTTGGAACCAAAGGGAGAGTTCCAAATTGAGGCAATGCATATCCTCGATAGGAAGGTCACAATGCTCCAGAACCAAGCCATAGGGTAGGTAAAGTTGCAATGGGAGAACTAGAGGCCTGAAGAGGCTACGTGGGAGCTGGAGGATGCCATGCGATTGGCACATCCATTTTTGTTCAATTCTGTGGAACACTGAGGCGATACCAGTGTAGCATTTTGTTCAATTTTGTAAAGCACTGAGGACAGTGCTATTGAAGGGGGAGGGGAATGTAACACCCCAGTTTTGACCCCATTTGCATTAAATGTATATGATGTATATATTGTAATTAATCGTGGTGTGGAGATAAAGGCAAAATCCCCACCATCGATTTAGCATTTAATGTTTTCTGACGATTAAAATCGTTGCTGATGGTATATCATGCTATTCGGCACATATTAATTCTGGCATCATGTAATTATGCATTTTAATTAAAATGAACCCCAACCAGCTATGTCAATGCGACCATAATGAAAAGGGCATGATTTTCCTAAGGATAAGGAGGGGGAAATATTAAAATTTGGGTCAATGCGGAAAAGCCAAGTGTCAGCTATTAAACCCTTTTACCTGTCACCCACCTTTTTGTCTTACTCACCTTTCCCTTATATCAATCAGTCAACTACCACGGTAAAAACTCTGATGTTAGTTGGGAATTTATTGTTGAGCAGTGGTGTGTGGTAGGACTATTAGTCCTTTCCCACACGCACACTCCACCAACAGACTCTTTCACCCTCACGTGGGCATTCTGGCATTCTTTCCCATCCTCACACAGAGACAATTGTTTTTTTTTCTCCTCACACGCAGGCTTGGGATTTTATCTCATGCAGTCACTCAGTTTTCACGTGTGCATGCAGTGACTGGTTCAGTCTTCGTCTTCCAATTCTGGGTCATGTGTGTGCATTTTCCTTACTGGATTTGTGGTTCTGTGTATACAATCCCCTATCCATACTGAGAGTCTGGTCTTCGTCTTCCAATTTTGGGATGTGTATTTCATGTTACTTCAATGTTGAGATAGAAGTTGTTGTTTTCCCCATATGTGTGCAGGTTTCTGCTGAGTTGTTTTTGCCACGTTAGGGCCAAGAACAACTCTTAAATTGCTTTGCTTAGTCAGAGCTGCGTTCACCATTCTTGGTTTCCATCATGTTTCCCTTTTTATTCCCTAGAGTTGTGAATCTCTGGTATTGCTGTGTGTATGCAGTGGTTGGTCTTTGGACTATGTTGGAGTGGGAATGAAGGCTTGGTATGTTTGATAAACCTAGTGTGTTTGGGAGCCACATAGACAGAGCCAAAGGGATAGATTTCTTCTCCACAACCCCTAAATAGCACTGGAAGGGAAGTCAGGGCCTGAGGGACTATGTAGCACATAAGGGACTGATTTCCTTGTGTTGGGTGTGTGTGGGTGTCCTAGAAGTCAGGCTAGTTCTAGTGTAGGTGTCCTTAGCTCTTTAGTGATCCCACCAGCTTAGCATTCATCTTTTCTCAGCTCCCTGATGGCCTGATAAAACCAACTGTGTTGGCTTGGCTGATTTGTGTATCTTTGGCTATGTGTGAGCCTAATTAGTTCCTTATTACTTGGGGAATCATTCCTAGCTCGGGGGTTGTAGTGTTGCTGAGAGATTAAGGAGCACACTGGCCTATAGTTGGGTGGAACGTTGCAGCAACGTAGTTGTTTGCGAGACAGGTTCTTCATAAGATAAGTATTCTTTTGTTCAATCTCTACAATCATATTTGATGTTTAACGAATTATGATGAACATGTTGAATTCCTGAATGTATGTTTTTCTTTCATTGTATCCTGAATAATTATGCATCTCTGCATGTTTTACTTCAAATCATTTTAGTTTTTAAGTATGTACATGTTCATGGGGCTAGATGCCTGGATAGTTAATGGTATGGTACCGTCATCTTTGTCGGTAGGAGGGTTGGGGACGTTACAGGATTCTTAACACTGGGATCATCAAGCCTATAGAAGAATATGGGTGGATAAGTCCCATGGCGGTCCAGGATAAAAAGACAAGAGAAAACTGCATTTGCATCAACCTAAGGAAGTTGAATGATGCATGTGTACATGACCCATTCCCAACCCCTTTTACAGACGAAGTTCTTGAAGGTGTAGGCGGCCAGGAGATGTATTCTTTCATGGATGGCTTCTCAGGATACCACTAGATCAAGATTGTGAAAGAGGATCGCTATAACACTACATTTGTCACTGAGTGGGGCTGTTTTCAATATATTGTCATGCCATTTGGGATGAAGAATGCACTGAGTGGGGATGTATTTAAATATTTTATTCAAAAGTTCCTACAGGTTTATATGGATGACTAGACTGTCTATGGACTAATTAAGGACCATCTGGACAACCTACGGCTGATGCTGGAAAGTGTCTCCAGCATCAAATCACCTTAAACTCTAAAAAGTGTATTTTTTGTGCACCATTTGGCATGCTACTGGGGCACATCGTCTGCAAAGAAGGTATCTTGGTCAATCCAGAGAAGGTTGCACTATTTCTCAATTTACCACCACTGACTAATGTGAAGATGCTTTGGGCCACACTCGGGCATACTGGATACTATCGCAAGTTTATCAAAGGATACACTGCATTTACTACCCCCATGGAGAAACTACTAAAGAAGGATGTAGCCTATGAATGGACTCAGGAATGTAAAGGAATTTTTTACACTTTGAAATCCAAGATGGCCTCTGTGCCCATACTAGTTTTTCCTGATTGGGATAAGGAGTTCCATGTACATGTCAACACTTATTCTATCATGCTAGGGGTTGTTCTTGTGCAACAAGGTGAGGGAAACCTGGACAACCTCATCACATACACCAGTAGAAATCTGTCTTTTGCTGAACAAAATTATATAACGATGGAAAGGGAAGGTTTGGTGATGGTTTATGCACTGCAAAAGTTCTGGCACTACTTACTGGGTGGACATTTCAAAATGTTCACTGATCATTTTTCTTTGCAATACCTAGTCAATAACCTTGTGTTTTGGGGGGAGATCTGTTGATGGCTGTTACTCTTCTAGGAGTTTGATTTTGAAATAGTTTTGAAGCTAGTACGATTGAACGTTGGCCCCGATCATCTGTCTCGTGTCAAGAACGGTGAAGAGCCGACCAATATTGATGACATATTGCTAGATGTGCAACTGTTCTATGTTGACATCGCAGATGATCACTATGCACCAATTATTCAGTTTTTGGCCACTACTGTCTCTTCGGAGGACATGTCGACTGGCCAAAAGAAGCAGTTGGTCATAACGGCTTTTGATTTTTAATTAATTGTAGGAAAGTTATATAAGCTTGGACCAGATGAAATCTTGTGACCATGTATTTTACTGCATGAGTAGGGTCCCATTCTCAAAGAAGCACATGCAAGAATTGTGGGAGGTCACTATGGAGGTCGGGCTACTTTGCAGAAGGTGTTGCGTGCCAAACTATGGTGGCCTACTTTTTATAACGATGCCGTAGACTATGCAAGGAGCTGCAACATCTACTAGTGTGTCGATAAACCATCATGGCGGGATGAGATGTCATTGGTACCACAGGTGACTCTACAACCATTTGATAAATGGGCTCTGGATTTCATGGGTCCTATTAATCCACCAAGGAAGTGAACTGGTGCATGATACATCATTACTACAACTGACTATCTCACTAGGTGAGTGGAAGCTGCACCAGTTGTGGATTGTACCGCTACGATGGAAGCAAGGTTCATCTTTGAAAAAATTGTAACATGGTTTGGGTGTCCTAGGATCTTTATGAGTGACCAAGGTAGTCACTTTGTCAACCAGACTATGAAAGCACTAACTCAGGATTTGCAGGTGCAACATAAGAGGAGTGCACCATACCATCCATAGGAGAATGGGACTGTTGAAGCATTCAACAAAATATTGGAAACATCATTGACTAAGGTATGTAATGCTAACTACGATGACTGGGACCTAAAAATTCTAGCGGTGCTATGGGCCTATCGCACTACTTGTAAACAGCTAACCAGTCAGACACCATTTAAGCTTGTCTATGGGTAAGAGGTAGTCATGCCCATGGAGTATATTGTTCCCAGTCTGTGCATTGCCGCATCGACATGCATGGATGATGCATAAGACTTAGAAGAACGAATTGCCTAATTGATCCATCTTGAAGAATACCGTTTTATTGCTAGCTTCCACCAATAGGCTACGAAGGATCGACAGAAGGTGTGGCATGATCGCCACATTAAGAAAAAATAGTTTGGGACAGGAGATTTGGTGTTGTTATACGACAGTAAGTTCATCAAGCATCCATGTAAGTTACAAATGCACTAGTTAGTTCCCTATCTTGTTAATTCCATTACTTCTGGTGATGCAGTTCAATTACAACAATTAGATGGTGTAGGCTTACTGATGCTTGTTAATGGGATTCGCTTAAATCCCTATAGGTCGGGGCTAGCAATGTGCACTACTCGAGGTGCTTAGAAATAAAAAATAAAAAAATGAATATTTTAGTTCAGAACAACAAGGCAAGCCCTTGGGGGGGGAGGCTGCGCAAGATTCAAGTTGTTAGCAATAACTGGCTGACCACTTGCGACATCTACAGGGCTATGGGTTGGTCAAATCATGTAACAAATGTAGGTAGTTAAAAAAGTTGGCTGGCGGTGCTTGTTGAAGTGACCCGCATTAATTATTGACCTAACCGTTGGAGGAGTAGGATTACCAGTGGATTTGGCATCATTAATACCAGATTTAGTAATAATGGTGATGATAGATTTGGAAATGATGAATTTTGGATTGGAGGTGGATATAAAACAATGCACGGGATGCGTAAGGATGGCATTGTTCAATTGAGCGAGCAGAGTGTGAAGCAGTGAAGGTTTTGTACAATGTGGTGTGATCTATTGAGTGAGTTGTAGTGTTGCAGGTTAGAGCTGTAGAGAGAATTCTCAGGTTTGAAGGGTGAGGGGTGCTGAGCGACCTTGATGCCATAGATATTTCCAATGAGTACGAATCCCCTATTCGTCCCACGACTGTTGAAGAAGAAATTATGAGCACACCAGTCGGCTCATGGTCCATTCCCAAGCAGAAGTGGTAGGCTCAGAGTCCCAGCCCCATGCCGTCGCAGAAGAGGCAAACTCACACCTCGACGAGAGTGCAAGGAGACGGAACTGCACAGACTGGGTCATTGTGCTCAGGAGCTGTTGAGTCTATGGAACCTCAGGGTGTCTCTGTTCATGAAATTTTGGGATATGTTGCTCCTACGTGTCTGAGAGCCAAGCCGAGGAAGCTGTCCAAGAATCAGAAGTATCCACCAAAATTGCCACCGCTGCCGGAGGGGATGAAGTGCTTGGTTGACATCATCCCTGCATTTATCAGGTTGAAATTTGAAGACCATCACCTGATATTGATTAAATATGTCAGGGATGATCCCTATGAGTCAATCTTGATGAGGCCTGGTGCTCCAATTAGTAGGATTCCTCATCCTTGGGCAAGTGGGTTAGATCAATATGGATTGTTGGGGCTCATTAATATCCCTCATTTTGGGTGATTGAATGAAGCCCATGCATGCATGAAGAAACTATTGGATAGCTTTCATGGAGGGACACTTTGCTTGAATACGCCGATCCCTATTATAGTAGATTTGATCGCAAGCATCATAGGCTTGCCGAAGGCTGGGGAAGATCCAATGCAATATACTCGTAAGAGAAATACTGACAAAAGGCTTGCCAAGCAGCTGAAGGAGCACTTTGGTTTACAACATGATGGTCGTGCTTATCACATCCATAGGATTAACTCACAGGTAGGTTGCATCAGTGCAAGGATTCTGGTGAGAAAGGTCGTTTGGGGAAACCGACCAGTCCAATTCAATTCTTGTGTTGTCGCCTACGCCCAGAAGTGTGTTGAGGGGGTGCAAATGAATTGGTCTCTGTTTTTGCTGAATCAGTTGCTAGAAGATACACTTGCTGCTCAAGCTGGGAAGTTGTTTTCATATAGTTTGTTGTTGATCCTTATTGCACTATTTTCCTGAATGGAACCGGAAGACTATTAACCAATGGCAGTTGATGCGGCAAAGGTGTGCCAAGGTGCAAGGTATCAAAACTTATGGTGGGTTGAAGAACAGAGTCGACAGATGGACTGTTCCATTCACTTTTGGGTTTATTAAGAGGCATTCCAAGCTACTACAATTGCCAATCCCTGAGTCTCTCCTTACATTGTGGCCAAGTATCAGTGAATCCTTTGGTTTTCCATCGGGCCTCACTCTATCTACATTTAGGCATGACGGGAACCCGACAAGCAGTGGCTACCTTTTCCTTACAAAGTCATGACAGAAGAATTTGATGCCATTGTCCAAGACTGGTCGATGGAGTGGCAAAACCTGGTGAGTCAAGAGGAATCACCTAAAGTGCATCTACTAGATGCTCCAGAAGAACCTACCCAAAAGGACCTAAGCACTCATGACTCTGACAACGAGTCGTCAATGGAGCCTGAGGATGCAGTGCAATGCATGTAGGAGGAGACTCACACCAAATGGTGCCAGGAATATGAGGCAGGTAGTGGCACCAAGTCAGGGATGGAGAATCAACTGTAGCAACTTATCAAAGTAGTCATTGACTCATCTATGGATTTGATAAAGGTGACCCAAGATTCAAACCATGAAGAATTCAGCGTGGTAAGAGATTGATTAGATTCAATTTTTGGAATTATTTATAGGAAGAAATCTATGCAACCCATGATGCAGGACATCATGTCGATTAACACTAATCCCCAGGCTAGGAACATGCAATTTCCCCCGATTGCGATCGATGCAAGAAATGAGGAAGTTCACCAATTGTTGCGACCGATCCATAGCGTGGATTTCAACCTGAACAAGTTGTCTGCTATGGTGTTAGTGGAGCTGGAGCATGTTGCCGCCTTGGAATTGGTGGAACAATAGAAATAACTGTTTGAGGGATATGTCTAGCCATAGAGATTCGTAAAGAAGCTACAGAAATAGGAAGACGAGCTACATCAGGTCCGGGTGCAGCTCACCGAAGAAAAAATTTGAGAAATTGATGCCTTGAAGGTGAAAGAGGGTTAGATGCAGCGAAAGGATTTTGAAGAGATTACAGAACTAAAAAAGGTGCAAGACAACCTGATTGTTGAATAAGTGCAGATGTGTTCCAGGTCCAGTGAAGTCGAGTAGGCTATTTCTGAAGCCTTCCAACACATTTTTTAGAACACAACCGAACTCACCCTAGTCAAAAAGGCCAAACGATAGGGGCAAACTATTGTTCAGCTTCAGGATACCAACCTGATGCTCAATACCCTGATACAACCTATGATTCCACTGGAGAAGTTTGCGGAAAGGAAATCCTCCATCGAATACATTGCAACTAAGTTCTAAAGCATGGAGCAAGAGGCTAAAACCATTATGGAAGCGACAGCATAGTTTTGGTAGAGCGTTGTCCAGGATGAGCAGCTTGATCAGCTGACTGCACAAGTTCAAGAAGCAAAAGGTCAACTAAAAACATTGAAGAAATCAGTGAGGGCCATGCCACTGATGGTATAGATCACACGGGCTGAAGAACTGAAGGATTTACAGTAGAGAGCTTCCTGTGCATAGGAATGCAAACAAAATCACCGCACTCAGCTTGATGAATTTCAAGAAATCAGTGGATAATTTGTTGTTAAACTAGTTGCCACACTGTAGGCAGTACAAGAGCATCGACAAACAGTCAATAGCAATTCCAGATAAGATCACCTAGTGAAACAGGCTTTGACTAATTGTCAAAGTACTGCCAACAAATTCCAGCTTCAGGTACGTGAGATTGTGCACCAATTTGAAGATTTCAAGGTCTGAATGTTGGCATAAATCTTGTCAACCTGACGTGGCTTGGGGACGAGCCATAAGAATATGTTAGAAGCCTGTTGGTATGGGTTTTTGTAAGTGATTTGCGTAGCATCGTAGCAGCTATGCAACCTCACGTGGTACTGCGCAAGGCTAGATTAGCACGATGGGTGGAAGAATAACCGCTTTGAATATTTTATATGTTATTTGACCAAGTTTTGTTGTAATAGGTCATTAGTGATTATAAGTTAGTTAGAAGTGGACCCTCAATGTAATGGTGTAATATTATTTATATATCTAATTCTAAAAGTAGAAGAGGGAGGGGAAAATAGGAGAGAAAGAGGATCATGATTATCATAGGAGAATCGCATCAGAGGTTAATTGGGGCATAAGATTTAGTACGATCGGGTTTGTTAAGAATTTCCTATGTATCTACGATTTATCTGGGTTTTCCTGATGTATGCAGTCTCTGATTTTGGAGAAGAATTGTGTAATGTGGGTCCTTTGCACAAGGTTAATATGATATGGCAATTATGGCACAAATCTTGTTTGTTATCATTGTTGCAACCTAATCTGTTATGATGTTGCGACTTGTTCTGTTATGATGTTGTGACCTATTTTGGTATAATGTTTATGTGATTTAGTCTCTTTCTGTTAGATCGATGTGATCTATTTTTCTGCTATTTTCTATTGCACTATGAGTAGATATGTTTTATGGACAATTCTGCAGTATTAGCAATATTGTGACAGCTGTATGATACTATAATGATTGAATAAGTTTTGGATACACTCAGCAAGTGGAGGAAATGGTGTAAAGTCAACTACAAAGCTCTAGATCTAGCAGTTATGTTGTCCTTTCATCGGATCCCCATATCCTCTATCCCCACTGCTGGAAACTCGGTTCCAATAGCTCTCCTTTGCACACCTTGGGTGAGACCTTGTCTACTCCCCAAATGTTGTTGGGCAGGGTAAAACCTGTCTGGGCTGGTGCTTAGGGAGATTGCGTTGGTTGGGTGTCAATAGAATGGGAACCCCTATCAATGAGGCTTTGTTGGTGGGTTTCTCCAACAATTTTCATCTCTCATTACGTTCTGATTTCTGAGTCTCGAGGTCAAAATGGTGGAAAGTGGAAGTGTGGAAGGTGGAAGGAGGAAGAGCCATTAAGTATTTATGGTGCACATTAGATTTATGATTCCCAAGTTCCTAGGCTAGAAAGGAGGAGAGCAGAAGTTCGGTATGCAGAATCATGGTTGAAGGACTCCATCATGCTTTGGGTTTCGACTTCCTAGATCCACAAGGTGGAAGGAAGAAGCCGAAAATGATAGGTTCGGTGAGGAAGAGAGATTCTAGACAGAAAATGGATCTATCAAAGGGTGTGATAGAATAATCAACCCATATTTAGCTACATTAGACATTAATTGATCCATTTTTGTCTTTTTTTCCTAGTTTCCAATATTCCACTCTATGCAAGTTGTCTTCCACATGTCCTAGAAGTCAAACTTGCTAAAACTAAGTCATGGAGTGCTTGGAAAACCTCTTGGAATCCATATTTATCATATCTACTTTATTCTAGATCCTCCCTAGCGCATGTCTGCTTTTTCTGCTTTATTGCCTGCTTTACTGAGTTTTATGGCAAAAGGGAAAGTAAGACTAGGTGCAGTTGACTTGTTTTTTTCCCTCATCATCCTCCATTATTTTCTCCTACTAAAAGCATGTACAAGTTGTCTTTCCATCACCTATTAGCTTTCCTACTTAAATTTTTGAATTCATGAGCTCCTAGGCAGATTTGGAAATTGCTTTATGCACTTATGGGGGATTTGACTATATTTAGTAAGCCTTCTTTTGACTATTTCAAATGGAATCCTTATGCATTCAAATATCTCATGTAATTATTTATTGTATCAGCCTATGACTTCACAATTTTGGCTATTGTACACTTATTCAATACAGATTAGTGTTATGCTCCAATTTCAGTCTCCTTTGTGTGTAAATTTGCATGTTTGATTAGTAATTTTGTGAGTGCAATTGATCTATCACCTGGGTTCAATTTCCACATGGTATCAGAGCCTTTGTAGATTGATTTATCTCCTTCCATATTTCTATTGCAGGTTTGACATCTTGACTAGGATCTATTCTGCTAATTGAAGGGACAATTTCTGTGCTATGGATCAATCTCAGAAGATCATATTGACTCCATTTAATTTCTTTGAATGGAAAGAAACGATGGAGATACTGTTGAGAGAAAAAGGTCTCTATAGGGTGACTATGGAAACTAAAGCAGATCCCAATGTAGCTGCAGAGAAAATTAAATGGCACAACAGGAGGGATGAGGCTTACGGTCTCTTGTGTCTGAGCATATCCAGAGACCTCCTCTTCCATATTGATGGATTGACATCACCAAATTAATTATGGGAGAATATTGTAGATATTTTTGGTAAGACAGATGAGATGAGAGGACATCAAATCGAGAATGAATTGATCTCCTTGAGTCCCAACAGCTTTGAATCCCTACAACTCTACTTTTCCAAGTTTAAATCCCTTGTTTTGCAGTTAAAATAGTGTGGAATTGAAAAGAAGGAGGAGCAACTAGTTTTGGCCATACTCTTGAAGCTTGGGCCTGAATATTTAGTGTTTGTTTCAACCTTCCATGCCACCAAGTTAATAGCTCAATCATGGAAGATGCCTAATCTTGCAGAGTTCATGAAATCCCTCACACAAGAACAAGATAAACTGGTGATGATGGACACCATCAAACCTTCCAAAGACCAAGCTCTGGTTGCTGGATATTTGAGGGTGGATTCAAAAGGAAAGAAGAAATATAAGAAGCCACCTGAGCAGAAGAGAGATAAGAACAAGTCTGAGGAGGATCCCCAAGGCTCCAAGAAGAACTTCTAGAAGAAGAAGAACAAAGGAGAAATGCGCAAGTACGTATAATACAGTAAGGGATTTCATCTTGAAATCACCTACATTAAGAAGAAAATTGACATGATGACCCAAATATTAGAGAAGAATAACATCTCCCTTCCTGATAGCTCAAAGAAGAGGGAAGGAGGATCAAATTCAGAAGACAGAGAGAGATTTCATTCATTGGTTGCTGGCACATCAAGCTCACCTAGCTTCATCATATACTCTGGAGCTTCAAGACATATGGTTTTCACCAAGGAGGAATTCTTCTCTCTTGACATGTCAAAAGGCCCACCAATAGTGCTGGGAGATGACTCTCTTACTAACAGTTTGGGAAAAGGAAGGACTGATATTGACCATGGTAAGTTCAACAATGTATTGTATGTTCCAGGTCTTGCCTCTAAAATCTTGTCAGTGTATCAGATGACCCACACAGGGTCTCAAAAGAAGGTCATATTATCCCCTGATGATGTTGAGATCATGGAGATCTCAAGTGGTAAATTCATTGCAAAAGGAGTTGTAGATCACACTTCGAAGGTATACTGGTTTTCACATTTTCTACCCTACTCAAACCCCTATGCTCTTCTAATTCATGCTAATGAGGGAAGCAAGCTTTGGCATGAAATATTTGGCCATATTAACTATACGTATCTTTCTGATCTAATTTAAAAAGAAATGGTCATAGGGTTACCAAAGATTAAGTTTTCCAAGGGATTCTGTCAAGGATGTGTCCTAGGAAAACACCCAGAGCATAAATTTGAGAGAGCTAGTCATGAGAGAACCTCTGCACCTCTTGAGTTGATCCATAGTGATGTTTCTAGTCCATTCCCTCATATGTCAATGAGTTAGGCCAAATATTCCTTAAATTTCATAGATGAATTTTCTAGGTACTGTTGGGTTTACTTCCTGAAGCATAAGTCTAAAGTTTTTGGCCTCTTCAAAGTCTTTAAGGCTTTGGTTGAAAACCAATCTGGGAGGAAACTCAAGATCCTCAAATCTGACAATGGTGGTGAGTATGTCAATTATGAGTTCATTCAATATTATGAATATGTATGTATTCAGATGTAGCATTCAATCCCTTACACATCACAACAAAATGGTGTTGCTGAGATAAAGAACAGATCACTGAAAGAGATGGCAACCTGTATGTTGGAGGCTAAGACTTTGCCACCAAAGTTTTGGGCCGAGGCTATAAAATATGCATCTTATATCAGGAATAGGTTTCCTCATAAACATATTTATGGTATGACTCCTTTCAAATCATGGAGTGGGCACAATCCAGATGTGACCCATTTCAAGATTTTTGGCTCAATGGCTTGGGCTAGAATTCCAACAGAAAAGAGGAAGGATTTGCAAGGCCCAAATCCAAGAGTGTCTATTTGTTGGGTACTCTAAATATTAAATAGGGTACAATATGATCAATTTTAGCACAAACAAATCCTTCATTGAAAGGAGTGTTCAGTTCCAAGAAGAGCCTTTAGCAGCAGTTGAAGTTGGAGAGTATTCTTCACCACCATAACCATTGAATGTAAGTAAAGAGACAAATGAGTTTGTTGATTCTGATAAGTATGATAATGATTATTTTTTTGTATATCCTAACATTCCTACAAGACCAAAATGGGCACAAATACCATTCATGCAGTTGGGGAACTAGCTAGAAATCTTAGTGATCCTAGGAGGACTAGATCTCAGTTTGAGAGTGCCCTGAGCATGAAAGACCCATTTTTTGTAGAGAAATGCTATCTGATGGTTGAATCATACCCACATACATATAAATATTCAGCACATGATCCAACATGGCAAGCATCCATGAAAGAATAATTCAGCTCACTCCAAAAGAACAACACTTGGGAGCTGGTTGATATTCCCCCAGGGAGGAAGCTAGTTCAATGTAAGTGGGCTTTCAAAAATAATTTTGCTACTGATCATTCACCTTTGAAATATAAGGAAATATTGGTAGCCAAGGGCTACTCAAAGGTACATGGTATTGACTACAATGAGACCTTTGCACCAGTGGTAAAGATGGACTCCATCAGGCTAGCCTTAGCCATTGCAACTTCGAAGCAGTGGGAGGTCCATCGCATGGATGTGAAGTGTGATTTCTTGAATGGAGATATTACTGAATATATTTACATGCATCAGCCTCAATGGTTTTTTACTAATCTATCTTTTGTGTGTAGGCTAAATAAATCATTGTATGGGCTTAAGCAAGCCCCCAGGGGCTTGGTATGGAAAGATTGATGGCTTTCTGTTGTCATTGATTTTTGTTCGATGCAAGTCTGATAAAAATGTTTATTTGAATCTGATTCATGGTTATTTGATGATTAATTTCTTGTATGTGGATGACCTTCTAATTATAGGAAGCTCAAAGAAAGAAATTGCCTCCTTGAAGCATGAAATGAACCACGCATTTTATGTGTCTGATCTGGGGTTGTTGAGCTAATTTTTGGGTCTTGAAATTGCTCAATCCCAACATGGAATAAAATTACATCAGTCCAAGTATGATTTGGATATGTTGAACAAGTTCAACATGAAATATTGCAAGCCAAGCAAGACTCCCTTCCTTTCAGGAGTTAAGCTTGAAGAAGCAGGTTCTTCTTCTATGGTAGATAGTATACTGTATAAACAACTGATTGGGTGTTTGTTGTAGCTTACATAAACTCAACCTGATATTTATTATGCAGTAAGTGTGGCTTCAAGATACATGGATCAGCCTCATGAGATCCATTGGAGAGCAGCCAAAAGGGTCCTTAACTTTGTTCAGGGAACAAGAACTCATGGGATCTTCTACAAAGCTAAATCTGATCTTGATTTGATTGGGTTTATTGACAGTGATTGGGAAGGTGACAATACAGATTGAAATTCAACATAGGGATATGTGTTCATGCTTGCTGAAGGAACAATCAGCTGGTCAAGCAAGAAACAGAGTGCCATTGCACTCTCAGCTCCAGAAGCAGAGTACAGAGGAGTTGTAAATGCAACAACTCAATGTTTATGGTTGCAGGGGTTACTTGGTGACTGTGGCTTCGAATTAGAGTTCTAAACTATTATCTATTGTGATAATCAGAGCACCATTCAAATCTGCAATGATCCAGTTCAGAGACAGAGACCCAAACACAATGAGATCCATATGCACTACATCAGACAGCTTGCGCATGATGGCACCATTCACCTACTCTTTTGTGCATCTTCAGAAGAAGTAGCTGACATCTTCACCAAAGTTTTTTGTGACAAGATATTCAGAAATATTAAATCACTGCTGGGGATTGCTGATCATGATGTGAAGCATGATTGATGACAAGATTTTCAAATTTTGTTTTACTGTCCATGTTTAAGGGAGGATTTTTCCACTGGGTTTTTGCCTCTGTCCTTGGTTAAATGGACATGCAGTATTTAAAGGGTGACTAAGCCTTGTTGGTAGGCCCTATATTTTTTTGATATTTACTCATAAGTTGGGATTAAGGGGGGGTGTTAGAATAATCAACCCATAGTTAGCAACCTTAGACATTAATTAATCCATTTTTTTCTTATTTACCTAGTTTCCAATATTCCACTCTATGCAAGTTGTCTTCCACATGTCCTAGAAGTAAAACTTGCTAAAACTAAGTCATGGAGCACTTGGGAAACCTCCTAGTATCCATATTTAGCATATTTTCTTTATTCCAGATCCTACCTAGTGCATGTCTGCTTTTTCTGCTTTATTTCCCGCTTTACTGAGTTTTATGGAAAAAGGCAAAGTAAGACTAGGTGCAATTGACTTGTTTTTTTCCCTCATCATCCTCCATTATTTTATCCTAATAAAATAATGTATGAGTTGTCTTTTCATCACCTATTATCTTTCCTACTTGACTTTTCCAATTCATGAGCTCCTAGGCATATTTAGAAACTGCTTTATGCACCTATGGGGGATTTGACTAGATTTAGTAAGCCTGCTTTTGACTATTTTGAATGGAATCCTTATGCATTCAAATATCTCACATAATTACTTATTGAATCAGCCTATGACTTCACAAGGTTGTCTATTGTACACTTATTCAATACAAATTAGTGTTATGCTCCAATTTCAGTCTCCTTTATGTGTAAATTTGCATGTTTGATTAGTAATTTTGTGAGTGCAATTGATCTATCACCTGGTTTCAATTTCCATAGGGTGGAACTACTATTAAAATGGTTTATAATACTATTAATGAAGGAAGAAGTGTGTGTTAACTTCCATGCCCTGTGTTTCTAAGGAGAACAAAGTTTCTTAAAGAAAAAATTTCAAATTATTCACATTTTGGGGTATGGGGACGTTACAACATTATTGTGTGCACCTTGGAGTGAATAATATGTATGAAAACATGAAGAATCTCTTCTTCTATCGGGGTATGAATAGATATGTAGTGGTATTTGTTTCAATTTCCTCAAGTGTCATCAAGTAAAGGAAGATCATCGACACCGAACTGGTCTCTTACAGCCTCATGATATTCCTATGACTAAATGGGAAGTCATTTCCATGGACTTCATTGTAGGAATTCCAATGATATTATTGAGACATAATGCTATATTGGTGGTTTCCGACAAACTGAACAAAAGCGCACACTTCATTCCAGTCAGAGACACATATGATGTGACCGATGTGGAGAGGGTATTTATAAATGAGATTGTATGTATCCATGGAGTTTCAATGAATATAATTTCAAACAAAGACCTTAAATTAACTTCCATATTTTGGACAAGCATGTAGATAACATTAGGGACACAACTACATCTAAGCTCCACTTACCATCCTGAGACAGAAGGACAGACAGAGAGGGTAAATGAAGTGATGAAGGATATGCTTAGGATGTATGTTATTGTTGATGTATTTGTAACTTCAGAATGTATTCACTTATATTGTACCCCAATGTTCCTATCGGGAGAATCATTTGTATTTCATTGTATCTCGATGTTCCTATTAGGAGAGTCATTAATATAATAAAGTCATGTAAATTCATTGAGTTTAAACCTCCATTGTATGTCGGGGCAATAGTCCCCACAATTGAGTTGAGGTTAAACCTCCTTGTTGATCGAAGGGGAAAAGTCTCCACAGTTGTGGGGTACTAGGGTTATTAGACTTTCCTAGAGATATTGGCCCTGGTAAGTATTTTTCAAGTCAAAAACTAGTATAAACAGAGAGTGATCCTATCTATTTATAACACACACACTCACTCAACTAGGGCACATGAGTGAGAGAAGAAGTGATGGCACAAGTGAGAGAGATCAGTTGTCATAGATCATATTTATGTTTTTGGGTTTTACTTTTGCTACTGGTGCTCATTCTATCTTTGAGGAAGTTGCGGGGTTTTCTCCTTTATGGTTTCCCCAAGGAAAATTATTTGTGTCTGTTGTCTCTTGTGATTAATTACTGTGCATGTTATTCTCTCAGATAACATCCTAAGATCATATTGCTTAAATGATAAAAATATGACATGGTATCAGAGCTAACCTAATAAGAAGACACTGTGCAGTTGTACAAGCTATGGATTCTTACTTTTTAGGTCTCTCTCCACAATCTATTATCAAAAGGAGGCTAGGCTAACTCTCCATTGAAGGGCACATCTTTCTGTCGAAACATAATTTGATTCCGGGCATTTTTAGTTTTTGGTGCGGGAAATTAGGGATTTTTAGAGAAGAGGATTTTTTTAGTGAGCCCGACATAGGATTTCTCTCCTCATCAAAATCTAATTTTAGAGACCAAGGTCGAATTTTTTGGTTGAGTGAAACTATAGGAAAGTCAAACCCTAATTTGACCTCGGGCCGAAAAAACCCTATAATAATGAAACTGATAAGTTTTGGTACATTGGCTATATGTCAGGATTGAAGAATTATTAGGGGCCAAAATTTTCACACACTGAATATAAAATCCCGATTTACCTTTTGTAAAAAATTCAGCCTTATATTCGCTATATTCCGGGAGATGTGATTCCTTCAAATCACGGTTCCATCCTCTTCCAGGGTTAATCCCTAAACATGACAACTAGGGAGAATTGCTATATCTAGGGCTACAAAGGTCCAAATGAAAATTTTTAAGATGTTCCACATAGGGCACAGATTGTAATTTATGTAGTGAAATATTCAGACCCTGAAGGTGAAATAGTGACATGTGGAAGTCTGTACAAGTTTGCTATGCTGAACAGTCCTGAATTAAGTCATCGTAGGAAAACTATCGTACTTCCCAATTGGTGAAACCAATTTTGATAAAACCCATGGTGTTACAAAGATAACAAACGATGATACCTCAATATAAAATTTTAGACACATAGGAGTAGTGCATTCATAGATACCTTAGAAACAATATCAAGATTTTCTATAGAAGAAATTGGAAAACTAGAGCTTCTTGTTCTGAGAGTTTTCCTCCACTATTTTCAGAAAAGGAGTACACTGGAAAGATAGCCTTGAATATTTATATATTTATATCCAATCAGAAGTTTTAAATTCCAAGTTTTAAAAATTAGGGTTTCTCTGACAAACCCTAGAACACCCAGCTCTGGAACCAGGACAGACACCTCAAATCGGTAAGATCTAATCTTTTGCTATTTACATTGGAGGTCGTCATTTCAAGATGACTAATCACACTAGATTGATGACAAAATTGGTGAAGATGACAACTTCCAAGAATGTAAGTATAGGATTTCACTGGTTCTTGAGGAAAATGAATTGGACACCTACATAAGTGGAGAGGTTCCAGTTCATGAGGGAGATGAGGCGAAATCCTTACACAAGAAGAACTTGGTCAAGGCCAAGAAGATCGTTGCTGATTCAATCAAGGATCATCTTATACCATAAGTGTCTTCCCTAAAGACACCTACAGAGATGTTTGATTCCTTGACCAGGCTATTTTAAAGGAAGAACATAAATTAGAAGATGAGTTTGAGAAACTAGTTGAAGAATGTGAAGATCCAGAATGCTGAGACCATACAGTCATACTTTACAAGGGTCTCTCAAATCAAAGAACAACTTGAAGTAGTAGAAGAAAAAGTGGAGAATACATAAGTTGTGATAACCACCTTGAATGGCCTCCCATGACCATGGGATTAATCCATTGGAGGAGTGTGTTATAAAAGGAATTGATTACTTTTAGCAGACTCTGGGAAGAGCACACACAAGATGAAGCTCGACTCATAATAAGAGAAGAGAAGATGGAAACAACTGAAGATCAAGTGCTCACAAATCAAATAAGATCCCTCAAGCAATGAGGAATATGAAGGAATCAATTCTTAAAGAACCTCTTATCCATATTAGCATTTGGATAAGAAAGGGTGCTGTTATGAATGAAGAAGGTCATGAAGTTGAAAGAAGAAGTCTGCCCATGAAAAAAATAAAGAGAAGTATTCAATTCTCATTTCATGATATTGTTTTGTTATGCATTTGTTTATATTCAGTTGATGTGTTATGCATGATATAATGTTTGCATTAATGACAGTATACTACTACTATGCATGTTATGTGTAAGTAGCCCATGGTGCTATACAACTCTCCGTTGCTACTTATCTAGAATGAAACCTCTTTGCTGACATATTGGACTAGTGCGCAATCTCAATGATGTCATGGTAGAGATGGAAGGCATATAGAAAGTTTATGGGAGATATGGATGAATGTTGTATTGGCTAAAATAGTTGCATGATAATATATTTATGCATAAGAATTTTCCATTATGAGTATTCCTTATGAAATGTTTCTAACCATACAGCTAATGAATTTGACTTGTAGGAAATGTCACGTACAATCACCTACAAGAAAAGTAGGATGAGACTTGTTCTGAAGAACAAGTGATAACAGTTCGAGAAATAATCCAAGAATGAAGAATAATATGATGAATGCAGTTATGTGACACTATTGAGCAACATAATTGATGCAAAACCTTCCATCTATGAAGAAGTAGCCAAGAAGAAAGGGAAGGAGAATACTAGTTCAAGAAGAATGATGTCTAGGATGCAGTATCGATACCTGAAGAGAAGTTCATAGTTACATCATGCAGTAGATGGAACCATCATGGGATACAAGGAAAAATTCATAGCACGAGGCTTCTCATGTATAGAAGGAGTAGACTATGAAGAGACATTTGCAGCCACTAGAAAGACAAATGACAGGAAGAATCATGTGTGCAAATGAAAGAAGGCCTTGTACGAGCTCATAAGGCACCCATGGGATAAGACATACATGAGGAGCTTTAAGATCACTTAGAGTGATGAAGATATTAACCTTTGATACAAGGTTGAATATGAAAGCCCATAGAGGATGACAAGCTCATAGATGGGTGCAAGGAGAATATTTTCAAGATAGAAGATCTTGGTATCCAGTGACCCTAGACAGATACATAAAATATTAGTAGCAAAGGAAGCTACTTGTGACTCTAGTACAAAATGTGTCAATGCATAGAGTACGAAAGGAAGAGGGAGAATAATGCTCCTCTTCAAAGGGAGTGACTGCAGAGCATTCTGAGGTTCGACATGTTACGACAGGATGGACAAATTAGTGATGACTCTAGGATTTACTAAGAGTAAATAGGATTCAAACCTTTGCTTCAAGGTTGAAGGAGGAAGACTAGTGATGCTCCTGTTATATGTCGATGACTTGTTCCTGACAGAAAAAAAAAGAGCTAGTTAGAGATGCAAGAAGGATACTTGCTAACGAGTTCGAGATGAAGGACTTGGGTATGATGCACTACTTTCTAGGAATGTAGGTGTGGTAGACTGCAGATGGAATATCCATGGGATAAGGGAAGTATGTAGTAGATATCCTGAAGAGGTTCAAGATGATGGATTGCAAGGACATGGCCACACCTATGGCATCGAACCTGAAGCTATTGAGTGATGCTTCATCTGAGTTGGTTGATGCTATGATGTATCGTTAGGTGATTGAGTCCTTGATGTACCTGATGAATACGAGACCATACATTTTCTTTGCTGTGAAAAGATTGAGCCAGTTCCTGACAGATCCGAGACATGTTCACCTGATTGCTGTAAGGCATATTCTAAGGTACCTGAAGGGTACAATTGATTATGGGATCAAGTATGAGGCAAATCAAAAGATTAACCTGGAAGGTTCTGTTCATTCAGATTGGGTAGGAAGTGCCATTGATAGGAAGAGCACTTCGGGATGCTAGTTTAATATGGGATTAGGTGTGAGCTCTTGGTTTAGTAGGAAGCAATCCTGCGTGGAACTGAGTACATCTAAAGCAGAGTATGTTGCAACTTGTTTGGCTAGTTGTGAGGTAGTTTGGTTGAGGAATATACTATATGATTTGTTTGATCTCCAATTTGATGCTACTTGTATATATTGCGACAACCAAAGTTGTGTGAAGTTGTTAGAGAACCCATTATTCCATGACAAGTCAAAGCATATCGAGATAAAATATCACTATATCAAGGATATGGTGTGGAGAGAACTAGTGAAGCTCCTGTATGTTGTGACAGATGAGTAGATAGCTGATGTGTTGAACAAGCCATTAGCTAGAGTGAAGTTTGAGTACTTCGAGGAGAATCTTGGTGTTCTCCAGATTGAGGTTCCTTCCAACGGGAAGTGATGAGACCATGAGCCCTTCTAACATGGTGATAGGAATGGTTCCTTCCATGGTCAGATGTAAGTACTGAGCCATTCTGATCTGACTATGGGATGTGTTCCCACATGATCAGATGTAAGTCCAAAGCCATTCTGATGTGACTACGGGATGTATTCCCACATGATAAGATGTAAGTGCAGAGCCATTCTGATGTGACTACGGGATGTGTTACCACATGATCAGTTGTAAGTGTAGATCCATTCTGATGTGATTGCAGGATGTGGTCCCACATGATCAGATGTAAGTGTAGAGCCTTTCTTACATGGTTGTTAGATGTGTTCCTTCCATGGTAAGATATAACTTTCGAGCCTTTCTGACATGGTTGTTGGATGTGTTCCTCCCATGGTCAGATGTAAGTGTAGAGCCTTTCTTACATGGTTGTTGGATCTGTTCCTCCCATGGTAAGATATAAGTGCTGAGCCTTTCTGACATTCTTGTTGGATGTGTTCCTCCCATGGTCAGATGTAAGTGTAGAGCCTTTAATACATGGTTTTTGGATGTGTTCCTCCCATGGTAATATATAAGTGTTGAGCCTTTCTTACATGGTCATTGGATGTGTTCCTCCCATGATAAGATATAAGTGTTGATCCTTTCTGACATGGTTGTTGGATGTGTTCCTTCCATGGTCAGATGTGAGTGTTGAGTCTTTCTGATGTGTTTCTAACATGGTTGTGAGATGTTTTCCTCCCATGTTCATGGTACCACATAAGTTGTACTTAGTGTTTTTTATCAAGTGAGCCTAGTGAACCATACGGGGTTAACTTGTTTAGACTGCAAAAGACCTTTGGAAGTACTTCTGGGAAGTGCTTGTTGTACTATATCACATGTTCATACCCCATGGGGGAATTGTAATAAATGTTCTACCATGATAGTGTCTGTAAAAGAATCGGTCTCTTAGACTTCATTTGTCAATCCAATCAGCCCAGGGTGTTTTTTCCCTTGGTTATTATTGGTTGTTGAACAAACGACTGATAATTTCTGAGTTTTTCACTCCATACCTCCAAAGTTGGGGTGGTCGGCTTGGCATTTAGGCATATTGAGGTTATTAGAGTCTATGTGTCAATGTATAAACATGCTAGATATCATTTTTGAGTCATATGAACATGTCTAAGTCCCCCTAGGTGTTTTTCAATTTTTCAATTTTTTGTTTTTTTAGTGTTTTTTATTAAAAATTATTTTTTCCAAAACTTAGGCTATTTTTTAATAGTTTAATTGGAAAAATTGATTTTGTAATAAAAGTGGGCCAAATAATTAGTTTCAGTCATGTAGGGGCTCATTTTCAAGCTAAGAGCACCATGTAAACCCATGGATCCACTATTTCCTAGTTTTGAGTGATTTTCCATCACTCAGGTCAGAAAGCCCCAAAAATCAATTATTGATTATTTTAATTAATAAATTAATGAATAATGGAGCAAATCCAAAATCATAGATCAGTGGATTCTCAAACGATTTGATTGAAATCAGTCAGATCTGAAGCAGATTGACTAGATCTAACAAATCCTTGACATAAGGAGGTGATCAAATCAGATCCAGAGTTGATCTTTAGCATCCTTTATGGGGAATTTCACCCTCCCTCTCTCCTCAACACGTTTTGGCTCATTTGGATGAGTTTTGGTGGATGTTTCAGTCAACAGGTTGAGGTGTCAGTCAGATCAGCTCTTCGATTGACAATTGCACTCAGTGAGACTCAGATCTGGCTCAATTAGACACAGATCAGACATTGATGGACTCTCCATCAGCATATTTGGTCTATCTACTTAGGATTTGTGCCCCCCTGGGATGGATGGCCTGTATTTTGTATATATCCTTCTTGAGGCTTCCTCTTCCAAGCTAGTTAGAGCTGGACTGAAGGGATTGCCATTGTAACTCTGTATTTGATCATCATTTGTGAATAAAGAAGATTTGGAGGATATACTATGTAGTGCATGTGTATGTGTGGATTCTCAATGTTATGCTGCTGATGTGGTAGCTACAATTTCTTGCCAAATTCTGTGCTACTTCTGTGTTCTGGCTTCAAGGATTTAGCTGAATCTAGTAAGGGTGTAAACTAGGAAAGCTATATTGCTTGATCTTGTTTATCCATATGATGTATGCTCAAAAATTTCAGTTATATTCTTAAATAAGGTTATTTAGGCATGATCTTTCATTTTTGTTTCTTTATACATCTATATCTAGATCTCACGAGGTGTGTGCAGGCTTGTGTTATTTAGTTGCAGGATCCCGATTGGATGAAGGTGTGGATCTATATTGACGCCATTCCTATACAATAAGCTCAAGACTCTATCCCTCAGCACTCCACAAAAGGGCCTTCTTTCAACTTGCTCCATTCAAGCAACGATCCGACCTTCTCTCCTCTTCTTCTCATTTCTACAAAAAATCAACATTTTTACCCGGTTACTCTGTTTGTAGCTTTGATTTTTCTTAGATATATCATATTAAAAGTAATTCCAACATATATCTATCCTAATAAATCCTATAGTCTAGATCTTGCACTTAAAAAAGTTTCATAAGCATTCTAGATCTAGTTTTAGGGAAATCGTCTTTTTGCACGAAAATTTAAAGAAAACTTGTAGATCGCATGCATTAGATTTATTTTCACTGTTATAAAATTTAATATTCTGCAATATTAGTGCATATTTAATTGGATGCACAAAAAACAAGCCAAGATCCCAAGGAAAGCTTTCTTTCCTTGGTTCCTTTTTCGCCTGTTTAGCTAGTTTTAATTTCATGTTTTTTGAGAGAAGGTAGGCTGATCCAAAGGTACTCTTAAAGTGATTTTGGGTGTATGTTATTATAAAATGCTCACTGTATTTTATCAGGTCTGACAGAAAAGAAAGGAAGCTTCTGTCCGAAGTGGCCTCAGGAGCGTTCAAATCCCCCCAGGGGTCTCCCTTTTCACTAAAATCTTAAAATTTTCGCAAAGTTGTAAGATCTTGGTTTCAGCCTGTATAAGGACCAAGAAGTTTCTAATATTTCAGTTCACTGATATTGTAACCAATAATAAATAAAATTATTTTTGGAATAGGCTCTTTCGAGCCCATTCCCCATCCCCCCTAGGGGGATTTGCGTCGGTGTCCTTTTCGTCGCTTTCTACTTATTTATTTTTTTAAACTAGCATTGATCTAATTTTCAGGGTAGTATACTTGATTTTAGTATTAATTTCATATTCCATGTTTGTTTTTCAAAGTAATCATAACACTTACCCCATGATTTCCCGATTGACCCGAAAGGGGAAAGAGTTTCGTGGTAGGACTAATTAGAAAACCATAATTGTTTATTTGTTTTATTTTTCATCTTTTATTTATCAGCAATTTTAAAATTAAACCCTCCTCAATTCCCCGATTGAGATCCACTTGGATGGAAAGAGGTTCCTAGAGGGTTTTTCTTTTAAACAAGAACACTCAATTTAAAACTTACTAAAATTGACAAGACTATAGTGTGTATGCTCTACACTTGGATGCGGTTCATTTGATCAGTCAAGTTGTATCAAAAGCACTTGGGTGACTATTCTAATTAGGACTCACTTTCCACAACTGACAAACCATCAGGTGAAAATCCAACACCTCGATCAAACCTTTACAGTGGCAAAATACCCAAAGGAAGCGGGAAATTCTGAAAAGTGACCTCGGGGCGCCGATATCTGTCACACCCTAACGGGTGCGTTACGAACAATAGCCCCATAGACTCCATTTCAACCCACATATTCCTTGCGGGCAGCCGTGAAAGTTTAGTTTTGGACATACTCCAAGTACTCTCGGGTATATCTGGAGTCCCCCCTTAGCCTAATTTTAATCAACTCACACTTCAAATTTAACTTAAAACATACCAGGAGGCAATCACAAAACATTCACTCCAAGCACATGCAAGCATATTGATTCTATTTTTGACTCCATTCTAAGGCACTAGTTAATTTCTTACTTTATATATATATATATTGTGTCTCAGCATTGTGCTTTCGTGTGTTCATATTTCACATCTTTCCATATTTGATTATCTATAGTTAAATTGTAAACTCCTAAATAGCTCAGTTAGTTTAAACATCACAACACTAAGTAATTCCCCTTAGTAACTTAATAGGGTCTACCCCCCTTGGATTCGTTAGGAGTTGAGCCTAAACGGAGGAGTCAAGAACAAGGTGACAGCCTTGACTCGAGACTTGCCCCCAAGGACACACCGAGTGGCTTGAAGATTTTTTCCATGTGACCCAGGTGTGTGAAAGGTGGCAACAGGTCAGATGTGACTGTTGGGAAGGCCTTTCTAACATGGTTGCTGGATGTGTTCCTCCCATGGTCACATACAAGTGCTGAAGAAGAGGAAGACCTACATGGAGGCTAGGCCTACAACCGACTCGATCAACTGGTGCTATCTCTAAATTCTTCTCGTCATAGGAAGCAGTGATGATGATGATGATCCAGTGATGATCCAGCTTTGATAATGATCCAATGATGATTTCGTTTTGATGATGATCCAGTGACGATCTAGCATTGATGGTGATCCAGAATTAATCCAGAGAAGAAGACTTGTGCTGATGAATTATTTGAAGAGAATACCTTCCTAGTTAAGAGGGAGTGTTGATGTATTTGTAACTTTGGAATGTATTCACTTATATTGTACCCCGATGTTCCTATCGGGAGAATCATTTGGATTTCATTATACCCCGATGTTCCTAGTGGGAGAGTCATTAATATAATAAAGTTATGTAAAGTCATTGAGGTTAAACCTTTTTTGTAAGTCAGGGAAATAGTCCCCACAGTTGTGGGGAACTAGGGTTATTAGAAACTCCTAGAGATGTCGGCCCTGGTAAGTAGTTGTCAAGTTGGAAACTAGTCTAAATAGAGAGTGAGCCTCTCTATTTATAACACACACACTTACTCAACTGGGGCGCATGAGTGAGAGAAGAAGTGCTGCCACAAGTGAGAGAGATCAGCTGTTGCAGATCATGTTTATGTTTTTGGGTTTTAATTTTTTGGGTGGTTCTCATTCTATCTCTGAGGAAGTTTCGGGGTTTTCTCCTTTATGGTTTCCCCTACAAGAATTCCATGTGTCTATTGTCTCTTGTTATTGATTGCTATGCATGTTATTCTCTCATATAAGATCCTAATATCATATTGCTTAAATGATAAAAATATAACAGTTATGGATCAACATACATAATGGGAAAACTATCTTCCTCTAGTGGAGTTTGCATACAAAAATAGTAATCACATCTCCATTGGTATGCCTCCATATCAAGCATTGTATGGGAGGCCATGGAGGACTCCACTCAGTTGGGACATGTTGGAGGAGTAGGTTTCAATTGGGCCTAAATTGATTCAGGAGATGGAGGAACATGTGGTGCAGATTAGACAATGGTTAAAGGAAGAACATGATAGAAAGAAGAGTTATGCAAATGCACATAGATATGATAAAAGTTATGAGGTAGGGAATCTCATATTTATTCACACCAAACCAAAATAAAAGTACCATTCTATTTGGAAAAGGGACTAAGTTGGCACCTCACTTCATATGCCCATATGAGATTCTTGAGAGAATCGGACCAGCAACTTATCATCTTGAACTTCCACCCTACTTGCATAGAACTCATAATGTATTTCATGTTTCAATATTACAACATTACATACCAGATGAGATTCAAAAACATCATTGGAAGGAATTGCAGGTCTCTTATGAGGGAACCTTCATGGTCAAACCATTACATACACTGGATCATAGGATTCAACAACGTTGTAGTCTCCACATGGACCAAGTTAAGTTCCAGTGGGATAGGTATAGCCCAGGATATGCTACTTGGGAGGATGCAGAGACTATGCATCAAGATTTTCCCTCACTATTTTGACAATAATTTTGGGACAAATTTTCTCGAAGGTTGGGTGTATGTAAAACCCCATATTTTGAATAGGTGTGTTTATCCGTCAGCCTTATTACACTATATTTTCTGATTATTTGTTGGACTCATCTAGACTTAGTAAACTATATTTTGACATGTTAGACATGATTATATTTTGAAACTATGTTTATGATTTTACTATACATATGAAGATGATATGATGTTATCATGTTTATGCGGATGCTCTAATTATGATGGTATGATGTTATTATGTTATCATTTTCATCATCACTAGCATTTTTTAACACAAAATTTGACGGCTTATATGTCTAATTTTTGACATATTGTGGTCGGAAATTCGACAATCCTCTTTCTTTTTAAACTTCAGTTAAATTTCACAGTTTTTTGACAATGAAAACACTCGTTGAAAATTCAACTAAGTTTGCTTTGTAGCCATCGGATATCCAACAACAAATTTCAGTGCGGAGGTGTCAGAAATCCATCTACATTTCCTTTATAGCATTTAGATATCTGACACCTCCCTATCGTCAGTAGTATATCAATATTGTCAGATTTAATGTAAATCCCATCACAAATTTGACATCATAGAAGTCAGAAATACGACGACAATAGAAATTCCACTAACTCTGCCAACTTTTCCTATTTTGCAGCTGCAAGTCCACTAAAATTCTACCAAATTTTCCTATTTCAGAGCTCCAACTCCGCTAAAATTTTGCTAACTTTTCCTATTTCACAGTTGAAACTCTGATAAAATTCTCCAAAAGTTTCCTATTTCGCAGCTGCAAGTGTGCTAAAATTATGCCAATTTTTCCTATTTTGCAGCTGCAAATCTACTAAATTCTACTGACTTTTCATATTTTCACAGTTGTTACTATGCTAAAATTATTCCAAATTTTCCTATTTCATGGATACTACTCTACCAGATCTTTCCATTTCATGGATGCAATTCTTCTAGATATTTCCAATTTGTGGCTGCGACTCCACTAATTCTTCAACCACAATATTGTTATATGTCCACCAGTTTTTATCATCCTGCTCTAGTCTCCATGAGGAACATTAGATGCTCATCTGATTTTCATGTACTTTTGTGTCAGCATGGATGTACTTTATCTTCCCTATTGACGACGACCAACTCACAGAAGCATGTGCATATTTATATCCACATGAATGATGTGAACATAAAATAACGCCACCATGGAAGGATTACGACTCGACATTATATTGAAAGGTATGGGCTCTAATCATAACCATAGTGAGGAATGATCTGACACAACAACAACAATATTTAGGATTTTTATACAACAACGACTATTTCTCCCAGGCAGTGAGATTCCAGGAGAAATCCCTTGGTCGCAGATAGGCCCTCCAGTAGAGTTCCATATCCAGATTCAACAATCTTATCCCAGCTCCACATGCCATCAATCAATCCATAAGGATCCACATTGGGGCTGGCATAGTTGAAGCATCATCTGAAAGTTGTGTAAACTCCATTTCTCACTTCTGCAATACTTTGCCCAAATTCACACCTAAATCTCTGATTCCTGTACTACAATGAGGAGGATTGAGCCCAAAAGTTTGTTCTTCCGAGTGCTAGATACTAATGTGATTTTGAATGCTCTCAAATCCTTCCCTCTCTTGCCATCGATCTAGATAGGATCTATAATAGAGACAAAGGAAGCTGGTGAAATTGTTATAGGTACTATCATTCGATCCTTCTAACAAAAAAAAGTTCTTTCTTTTGCTCCCTACCTCATTTACATCCACACATCAGAACCCACCTTCCAAATCTTGAGGTTATGTTTAGCTACATTAATTAGTGTGTACTTGATCTCAGCATATGATGATGGCATAAAAAATTCTAAAAGGGATACAAGTATTGTAAAAGATAAAAGTGTTGAATAACCCATTTACAAAAATCCTATTTTTCATAGACTCACAAAAGCATGCAGAGAAGGAGGAGCACTCTAGAGTTGAGAAACACTTTGAGTTTTCCAATAACTAATGCATTGGGTTGGGTTGGGTTTATCATATTGGCTAGAGTTCACCATATTTATTCTGGGTTCTATTATTAAACCATTCTTGTATGTATGCTGGAAAAATCCTAAAATTACCACATTTTGAGCGTTTTCATAAGAAAAAGTTAATCCCAGTTAATTTATCTATTAATTAAATGACCATATACTATTGGAATATGTTTGGATAATGTTAAGTTGAAATGTTGTACACTAGATATCATTTTCATTGTTTTTGGTACTCTCACGCTGATGTCAATATTTACCTATAATGTTTCTTTTAATTCCCGATTTATGATCTAGCTTAATTAATATTTTTTTTTTTGTTTTGTTCTTGTTTTTGCAGCGCATCCAAAAGAATAAGATAGTGCAAGAATGGACATTATGCATTCAAGTGAAATGTTATCCCAACCCTAGACATGAAACAATATAATATGTCATGTGCAATAATGTTTCGAACGAGGTTATCCATAGAAAAAGAGAAATGCGTGGAACAACAACGAACAACAAGGCTTAATATATTTGCATTATAGAAGGGATAAAAATAGCTAGAATGTACAAAGAAAATGGCATATATGTCTACACCAATTATGAACTTGTATGTAGGCAAATGAAAGGAATCTACCAAGTTAGAAAAGAAAATTTAAAATTGTTTAATGTAGAAGCAAGAACCAATGCTGGTGAATTCCATTTTTTTACGATCAACCACCATTCAGATATTAATAGAATGCCAGTTGAACTACTAGTTAGGGAAATGTCAACTCTAAGGGTTGGTGTTAAAAATTAAATGGTATCAACATTTGTTATAGCAAATTTTAGGGTTTCACATTGTTACAAATATCCTATATGTGTATTTTTTTTTGTTGTAACTGTTTTTGTGTCACCCATGGTATGGATTTTTCAATAAAGAACCTATTTTTTCCCATGATTTAATACATTAAATGTGTATTTATAAATGTGTTGTACTCATTTTTCTCATCCATTCATCATCCATCTATGATGTTATTATTTTGATATGTCATTTTGAAATATTTGTTGTATATTCCTAATCCAAGTTGATTGATGTTGCATATTTCATTCCATTGTATATTCCTTATATAATCCAAGTTGATTCCTCAATGGATCTGGTTATATATGTGAAAATTTCATATGAAGATGATTGAATGAAATTCAAAATGAAAAATACACAAACTTGGAGAAACTACTGATGGTGACAACAAACAAAGTAAGGGGAAATTTGTGTATGGGAGTGCATTCTTTGTAACAAGATTCCTACAAAAGCTATTCCAGTAGAGTGAGGGCACATTTGTTGGATGAAGAGAGTAATGGTATTGGGGTTTGTGAGAAAACAAACCTATCATAGGAAAGGTTGTGTATGAAAAGGAACCTAATGATGCTCAAAGGCTAAACTAAAGGATAACTGTAACATCCCTAAAATTTTCACAAAAAATTAATTTTTTTCTATGTGATATTAAATGCTAAATCATAGCCAAAATGTCAGTTTAATAATTAACTTCAGTCTAGTTAACAAATAGATTACAAAGACAATACATCAAGAGAAAACTTAGGAGTTAATACTCTTTGATTAACTTGTAACTAAGAGGATATAGAATTTTACATACTAATTTGTAAGTCACAAGCCACTAACCACACTCAATCTATATTGATTTTTAGTCTTGAATAATAAAATGTTTATCAAAAGTTAATGAGTTAAAATAAATTATCGAATTCAGATCATTGGTTTATTTGTAAGAATGGGTATGATTCTAATAGTTGTTTTATTTTCTTACTGAAAGGGACCTAAGGTTATCTCGAGGCTTACTTACATTTTTCAAAGCTAACGCAGATCCGATGCTTGTACATGATTCACACATAAAAACTTACTTCCAAGTTTACAATGTAAGAATTTAAGGCTCAAAAGACTAAACGAGTAAGTTAGGAAAGATCCTTAATCTTGATTCTTTAGACTTAAGTTTCAACTACCAAGGTGACTGTGTTTATTGTCTAGATTATCGAAGCGTAAGAGTTCCTAGGCATATAGTAAGGACTATTCTACCTAGGTAGCAATTTGGAGTTGAAAGCATTATTAGTTTTTCTAAACAAATAAATTATATGATTGATGGTATATAATTATCCAACATGTTTTTAGTTGTTTGTAGTATTAGGAGCCTAAATACATTCTCAATGTTTTATAACTATGAACTTAACTAGGTTAAACCTAGAACTTACATAAGCATAAAAATTAACATCATTAAATTGGAAGCTAGAAACTAACTACAAATATAATAAAGCTAGCCTAGGCATGTAGTCAATGCATAAAATAACAACTATAACCTAGCTAAAAACTTCAACATGCATACAATGACTTGTTAATTTTTTAACAAAGGTAGTGGTATTGTTTTTACAGAAATCGCAGGGTTAACATTGCAGGTTCAAACTATATCGAGCTAATAAAATATTTCAAAGGTAGTGCAATCCACGTGGTGTATCTTGCTAGATGGAGCATTTTGGGTGATAAACCCTATGCAACCGCATTCATTGTTTCTCCCTAAAAATTTCTTAGCTTAATAATTTGTTTTTTTTTGGAAGGACGAGTAGGCCGATAGGCCCTCGGCCTCCTCGGGTCTCTGCAATAGTTTTCACTCAGGTCTTGGCCATGGAATTGGCAGGCTTGATGCTCTGGTTCTTCTCCATGACTATTTCTTCAAGCTCCATGCTAAAACTGGTAAGTCGTAACGAATCCTTCAAGAAATCCTTCTTTTATTTATTTATTTATACCAAGCTATATACTAATAGTTCTAAGTTGTTTCTTGTTTGATGGTAGGTGAAATTACAGTCAAAGGTTGAAGGCATTTTCCTGAGCTATAAGGTGTGAGCAAGAAAGGCTTGAGTAAGCCTCGGTCCCAAACTTGGGTACCCTTCATCGTGATTGTGTCTGCAGTGTTCATACTACTTGTAGCATCTTGTTGTTTTGTTTGGAAAATTTATGGACGATGTATGGTCATCCTTAGTGATAACCCTTAGGGTTTCACAAGTGAGCTGCATCTCTTGTAATAATGATTTAGGGTAAACATAAAACTGTTCCAAGGTTTGAAATCGTTATTCAATACTGTAATTATGCTATGTGGAAGCTTCCTCGACCTCTTGCTAAGCCATTGTAACTCTTTCGAGGCTATGAATCCATTCACGCTTTCAATATTATGAGTTTAAACAAAGTGGTGACTGCAATGGTTAATTTCTTGATAATTTAAAGACTCTGGTTATGGTTCTTTTTTTTTAAAGGAAAAGCTTACGGTCATAGTGTAAATATATGTTAGCATATGTTTTCCTCTTGTATTTTTGGTTTCATAGTGCATTAAGCTTGGTAAATAGTTTTCTGTTATGACAACAATTGGTTGTAATTTCTTCTACAGCTGCAAATTGGTTAAATCCATTGGCAATTTAGTTGTTAAAATTATATTTGTGCAATTTGTACCGTAAAGGATTAATCTAGGGTTTTGTTTTTAATAAACCGTTTTTAGTATTTAAGTAAGATGATTATCTACTGATCTTCGATTTTTATATAAACAATAGTTAAATTATGATAGCCTTCCTTTTTAATCAGAAGATCTGGAATCTATCCTTCGACTTACTTAACTATTGGATAAAGATTTAAGAGATAAGAGGTGTACCTTATCTGAAGTATACAATTGTCTATTTTTAATTATTTGCTAGCTGTGGTAATTTTTTTTTTATATAATTAGGTTCTTTGAATGTATATGAAGGATTTTTTTAAAGAGTAGGGTTTAGAAGAAAAATTTACAAATATTAATAATAGTATTAGTGTTATACTGATTTTTTATAGTTTGGTTACTAAGTACTTAATTTATGTACTGTAAAACAGTACGTGTTATAATTTAAACCATTTTCATCCTATTGACTATACATCATGAACTTACTGTGCTAGATGTTAAAAAGTGTTGGGGCGCGTACCTTAACAGTCCTTAATTTTGGTAACTTTGCGGTTTTTGTAGGAGCTTGTAAGCAGAGTTATGACTCAAAATAGTCTTAGGGGTGTCGGGGTTAAGTCAAAGCCCTCTTTTTGTAATCAACACATGGTTTAAGTCCAAGGTTTAGGGTTCGGGGTGCCCATGGTTTCAGCCCATGGTTTTGTAATAAGTGCACTGTATAAATAAGCACTCTTATAAAGAAGTCAGTTTAGGCTTTCGATGTAAGATGAATTGATGCGAAGCTAAGGCTTGTTTGTAAGAAAGGTTAAGTCCCAGCTGTGTGCGTGGACAACCTCTGTAGCTGTGTGCGCAGAGGGGTTTTGGGTGATTAAGAAGATCTGCAGCTGTGTGCGCAGAGGCCTGCAGCTGTGTCCATGATTTTAAGGACTTGAAGGGATCTGCAGTTGAGTGCGCAGATCAAAACTGTGGTTTTTGTAAAGAGTTGAATAAAACACAATTCTGTGGATGTAACCCCTACACTGGGGGTTAACCAAATTATATCTTGTGTTGTGGTTATTTTGTGTTGTTTCTGTTATGTTCTTTATGCATTGATAAGTAAATATCTGATAAGTAAGATCACTTCTAAATAATAACTTTGCTGTGAATTCCCAGTTAAGGGTTAAGCAAGTAACTGATTGTTTATCTAATTGCGAAGTTATATAAGTATCGTCAAAGCTCTGTATTGTATGATTATAACTTGTTAAAGGATAAAGGTATAGTAATATCCGTCTTCTGCTTACAGAAACCTGGTTCTACGGCACCCCATAGCTGTTTCGGGTGAGACTACAACCTGTTCGCAGGTTGTTGCCGAAAGGGCCAACACTGTGGGTCTTTTGTTGGTGTGAAGTTAATGGTATAAAACCCGGGTCTGCCCTATAGCCCAACAAATTGGTTTCGTTGCCGGTTGAACTCAGTATCTGCTCAAGAGGGGTTTACGTTGTGCCTAGAGGGCTATGTTTTGGAGGCCCTCAGTGAAAGAAATCGGTGATTGGATTGAAAAGACTTATCTAAAATTTGTTGAGCAAGAGAACAAAGATCCACGTTGCAGTTTAGATGACTTTTTACAAAGGTACATTTTCTTTGATGTTTATGAAATTTTCTTTGGTAGTATCCACATAGAATTGCACCAGTGGTTATCCAGGTTGACAGAGAGAAGGACGAACTTCCAAGAACGTCAGTTTCCTAATTGGACCCCGGCAAGAATTAATACATTGAAAAGGGTGAACAACGAGATATCCCGAGCTGTTGATTTCTAGACAATGCGAACCCTTGAAGAATTTGTGATGGAGTTCGCCATTGACACAAGTACGTCCTTCAGCGAAGCCGAACAACAATTTTTCAAAGGACCAAGGGGTAAGTATTTGAATTCACTTACTTTGAGAATTAAAATGCTATTGGCTGAAAACGGTATATTTCTCATTGAGTCAGACTGTTAGATTTAGTATTACTAACCTATGTTTGCAAGTGAAAGTAACTTTGACGAGAAAAGTGGTTTGCTGCGAAGTGGAAAAAGGTACAAGAGAAATTTTGAGTCCTATACCCTAGGTCAGAATAGCGAGTCTACCCCTGTCAGTCCAGCCACCTCAAAACTCGAAGAAACCCCTTCTGTTGGAAACCCTCCGGTAACCCTGCAGCGAAGACCTATTATCCCCAAGAACCCGTCGCAGTCTAAAAGTAACCCTAGCGCGAGTATCCCCGTCGCAGGTCAGTCTACCCTAGTAAGTTCCCCCCCAGCTACTATCGGTCCCCCTCTGCCCCCCCCCCCCCCCCCTAGATCCACGATGGCCCATATGAATGACGACATTAAGCTCCTTGTTTTCAAAGGAACTGGATCAGAGGATCCAGAACAGTTCTGGTTCTTATGTGAAGCAGTGTGGAATGCTAAGAACATTATGGATCAAGATACAAGAAGAGCGCAGCTGGTTACTTCCTTTAGAGAATGTGCTTTGACCTGGTTCATGAAGTTTTCTAGTACTCAGAACCATGTCTTGGCAGATATAAAAGCAGCAATGATAAAGTAATTTAAGAAGCCTAAATCAGAGTCGCAGTGTATCACTTAACTAAAGGAAATTCAGCAGACGCGAGGAGAATCAGTGTGGGACTTTGATCAGAGGTTCAAAGTTCTGCTAGATCAATTCAGTTTCACTATTGGACTAGCGCAGCATAAGGAATGGTTCATTGCATCTTTGTTACCGCATATCAGGACTCCACTCATGCAACAGAAGGTTGCTGATCAGCAAGAGGCTTTGGAAATCGCTATGAAGCTTGAAACAGCCCCTATCGAAGATAATTCCGGTATCGCCCAAATACAAGCGCAGTTGGCAGTGATGGCTCTGGAGCTTCACGACATGAAGAAAGGAAAATCTGTTTGAGAGGAGGTTTGGCGTACACGCTGTCGGACAGAGGGTCATGACAAGGAACAGTGTCCTGCGATAAGAAATTACCTGAATTCCGGTGCACCAAACCCATTCAACCCTAGTGTTCTATATTGTGAGATCTGTAGGACAACCAGCCAGCATCGACCTGAATACTGCTATCTCCTGCAGAGGTATGTGCAAGTCCCTAAGAACCCTTATTGCAAGTTTTGTAAGTCAGTTGGACACAATGAAGATGAGTGTCACAGCTTTGACCTCATGAGAGAACGAATTTATGATGCTTACCGGGTACAAAACGATGGACAAGGCAATGATGGATATGGTTACCGCGGTAGTACATCAGGTCAAGGAACTTTTGGAGGTCGTGGTCGTGGTGGTATGGCTGGAAGAGGATGAGGCCGGGTTGTGTGTTATAACTGTAACCAAGTAGGGCATCTAGCTAGAGATTGTCGAAACCCAACTATGACATGTCGATATTGCAGAGCTGTCGACCATGTGATTGAGCAATGCCCACAGCTGATAGCCAAGATTCAGGAAAGAAATAGTGCCCATACTCAGAATATTCAGTTGATTACTGTGAAGCAACGACCTGTCCCAGCCATTAATGTTGTTACCAGGAGTGGAGCTACGACAGAAGTGCAGAACAGGGAAAAATAGCCTGAGGAGGCTTGGGTTCGTAAGGCCCCAAAAAAAATCCTAGCATTTGATGTCGAAAGAGAGAAAGAGACATTTATGGAAGCCAAGAGAGACTTTGCTGACCCCAACACATCAGTAGCACCTACGCAACAAACTCAGCAGCAGTCGTAGCCACAAGAAGCTTCGATGGATAAAGTAAGTACACTATCCTCCTTTTTACAGAGTTGTATGAAGCTCTTAAGAAATCAGAATGCTTTAAATGAGTTGCAGAAAGTTATTGCTTCTTACAAACCTCAGCGAAGTTCTGGTAAGCAAAAAACTGTTAATAGAGTCAGAAGAACTGGCAGGGAAATGAGATTGAATGCTCAGATAGGAGACTATGACATGACTGATGTCATCTTGGACCTAGGATCAGAATTAAATGTTTTAACTAAGAAGACATGGGAACAAATGGGAAAACCTACTTTGGAATGGTCCCCTAGAAAGTTGATATTAGCCAATCAGCAGAAGATTGTGCCCCTAGGAAGACTCCCTAGCGTATCAGTAGATATTGATGGAGTCAGTAACTTAGCATACTTTGAGGTAATTCAAATAATTGATGACAGTAACCCCTATCCAGCACTGTTAGGCATTGAATGGGCAATCGATAATGATGCAGTAATCAACCTGAAGAAGAGGCAGATGACTTTTGAAGGGAAAGGACTGAGAGTCATAGTACCATTGGATCCTTCTCAAGGAGAGAGGTACACCGAGCCAGTAAGAGATGAAGACCGGGATGTTTTGGACCATATCTACAATATCACAGCGAAGGAAGAAGATTATGTTGATCCTACTACCGAAGGTATCATGGATTGGCAGTGTGACAGCTCCTGCATGACGGCCTCGAGAATTGGCCAAACAGACTGTATGAGCTACATGGACATCAATGTGCAATAATTACCAAGTCTCTCAGATGGCTTAGCTCATAGACAAGAGCCTTACCTATTTTTGATGGTTCGACAGACCCAGAAGAGTTTATTGTACAATTCTCAGCATAGGTACCAGACTCACAGAAAATGGAGACTCTAGATTCAGCATTCAGAGCCACAGTATCCAGATGGTGGAATGGTCACAAAAAGTACATTCATAGTTGGGAAGCGTGCTAGAAGTCCCTTTTCCTACGATTCAGGGACCAACCTCAGGAGGTGCGAAGCAGGTTTAATGGTAAAACTAGTCCTCAGGGACATTTGGAGCAATGCTACGAAGCATGGAAGCATGTACCTCATGAAGAATGGGTACATAGGTTTGTGCACACCCTGAAACTTATAGCAAAGAAATGGTATACGGAGGTCGACCTTCGCCACGGTACTGTAAGTTGGGATAGTCTTGTTGATAGTTTTGTGCTGACATTTTCTATCAATGAGGTTTGTCCTTCTTTGGACGCAGCTGTTAGGTTGATCCATACTAAAGTATTTGATGATCAAGAAATAGCAGAATACCAACCTGATTGGAAGGAACAAGAAGCCAATGCAGTAGAATGTTATAACCTCGCAATTGACAAGGATGACGATCCATGCAACATTAAAATTCTTGAGTCAGAAGGACACTGTGAAGTACATGGACCAGCAGTTGAAGCACCTGCGGTGACTCAGCCCCTGAACACGCGGACCGTAAACATTGGGTCAGAAGAAAACTCTAAGTATGCTACCATTGGAGATTATTGGGATGAAGAAATGGTGAGAAAAGTGACCCAACTTCTCCATGAATATCAGGACCTATTTCTGACGAAGTTCTCAGAACTAAAAGAAATCATTGAGGCGATGGAAGACATTTTGTCATCGGTTGAAGTTCGAAGCGATGTCAAAGATGGTATCAGGAAGTGTCGAATGTCCCCATTATCGCGCAGCCAGAGTTACTGCTTGTGCTGAAGAAGGAAATATCTATCGGAGTTTAAAATCTGACCGTTGCCAAAAATCAAATCTGACGATGCCAGTACGTTCACTGTATTAGCTGCTTGTATTAATGCGATCCTGGGAAATCTACCGCTGTTTGGACAAGATCCCTGTCAGATTTGGTGTCTTCAATGCACAGTTATGGTATATCGGATCGATGGATTCTATAAGAAGACACATAGGGCTGCGTAATTCGCATTATGCATTTACTTGTGCTTTACAATTGAGCCCATGACCGTTGAGCGTGAGCTTCAGGATTTAGTGAGAGAGTTTGAATAGGGGGGTCTGCAGGACCTTTTTAGCTACCCACCTACCCCTGCACCGTGTGAAGAAAATTCCCCAGCACCGCCTCAACCAATGCAGACACGATCTACCAGGAAGAAATTTAAACCTGAAGTTCGTTCTAAGCGGAACGAACATAGACATAAGCAAACAGGGAAAACACCGGAGGACCCCGAGATGAATTTGTCTAGTTCAGCAGAGATCCCACCGGAAGGGGATGAGAACATTGCACCACAACGTCCACCGTATCTACCGCCAATTCGACCAGGAGTTCAGCTACCTCGGTGGACAAAGAAGTTCACACTACGCACCCCATCGCTGCCACCAGGTGTGTAGCTGGTCGAAACCATGACAGGGAAAGTAGACCGCCTCAAGTATGCCAACCATGATACAAATGATCAGGGGAAATTTCTATAGTTCACACCTAGGACATATTTACACTCTATCTACTATCCGGCGACTGGAGCGACATTACTAGAAGTGAAACAGTGGGCTGCTGGCTTGGACAAAGCTGTTTTGTTGAAGATGCTCAATGTTCCCCACTTCGGTCACAGTACACAGGTGACCGTGGTGGTTAAGCAGTTATTGAAGTTGCTACATGATGGGTACCTTTGGATCGGAAACAAGAAAATCGCCATCAATGGAGAACTCATTCACCGGATTACGGGTTTTCCACAAGAAGGGCCTGACCCTAGTATTGAGTTTGTGGGAAAACATGAAGACGCGAAGCTAGCACACAGCATGAAGGAATGCTTCGGGCTTACAAAAGGGAAGCAAGGGTATCAAACCTCGGCCATTCAGCATCAAAACATTCACTTCACTGCAGATCTCTTAGCATGCAAGCTCATGTGGAAGTGCAGACTAAACGAAGTACCTGCCCCTATTGTCAGTATTGCTTCCAACTATGTGGAAGGCTACAATTACAATTAGGCAGCATACATTGCTAAGGAATTCCTTAAATATGCCCGCGACGTGCAGGAGAAAGGTAGAGCCTTTCACTATTCATGGCTGATAGTGCTTATTGCATTGGTCGGGTGGAAATAACCTACCGAGGTGCAGTTTATTGATGTGCCTCCAAGCATGCCTGGCGTAGCAAGGTATGCATCTCTCTGGATGTCGCAGGACAAAGCATCCCAGCAGATGATGAACACGGTGTTCGCCTTTTACACCATGAGCATATCCTATGAGATCTTACAAACTCCGTGGCTCAGTAATGATCTATTTTCTCAATATGATGGAGCGGCCAACTTTAGAGCCGACATGCACAATGTCTTTATCCAGGCCCGCGCAGATAAGAAACATGCATACTGGAAGTTTCCATACGTAGTGACCAAGGAAGAAATCCTCGCAATAGTTCAGCAATGGCCAGCTGAATGGCTCAAGGATGTAGGGACAAAGCCAAACATTCCAGTCCCCCAGTCACCAATGTGGGTGCAGGTCCTAGTCAAATGCAGTAGCAAGACTGACTAGAGGACAGTACAGAACAAAGTGAGTCGTAGCAGAGTGAAGGTGACCAGGGTGGAGATAGTGGAGCTGACGAAGAAGATGAAGAATGAGTCAAAACCATCTTAGACCTTAACCGGCCAGAAAAGCGCAAGTCTCTAGAAGTAGCAGAAGTAATCAAGAAGCGACAGGCAGAGCTGGATGTAGTAAAGGCAGAAATTAAGACTTTGCCTCCTATGCAGAAAATGCTCAAGGTAAAACAAAGCAAGGAACTCCAACACGAAATAGAGTCATGTAGAGCAAAAGAAACACTATTGGAAAATTCTATGCAGCCCCTTATCAATGAACCATTGGAGTTGAGGACTACTGTGGACATCCAGCTCAAAGTTCTAAAGGACCACGATGCATTTGCACAAGAAAAAGCTAGCGAAGCATTAGCGATAACACTACAGGAGTTAGTCGAGAAGGAGCAGGAAGCCGATGATATTATGTGTGGCATAAACAAACATTTTACCGTATTTTCCAACAAGGTTCATCCACCAGAAGAGCATCAGAGTGTCCCGGGATAGAACACTGGTGAGTCTTAGGGGCCTGTTGGGGCACGTACCTTAACAGTCGTTAATTTTGGTAACTACGCAGTTTTTGTGGGAGCTTGTAAGCGGAGTTACGACTCAAAATAGTCTTAGGGGTGTCAGGGTTAAGTCAAAGCCGTCTTTTTGTAATCAACCCATGGTTTAAGTCCAGGGTTTAGGGTTCAGGGTGCCCATGGTTTTAGCCCATGGTTTTGTAATAAGTGCACTGTATAAATAAGCACTCTTGTAAAGAAGTTAGTTTAGGCTTTTGATGTAAGATGAATTGATGCGAAGCTAAGGCTTGTTTGTAATAAAAGTTAAGTCCCAGCTGTGTGCGTGGATGACCTTTGTAGTTGTGTGCGCAGAGGGGTTTTGGGTGATTAAGAAGATCTGCAGCTGTGTTCACAGAGGCCTGCAGCTGTGTGCGTGGCTTTAAGGACTTGAAGGGATCTGCAGCTGAGTGCACAGATCAGAACTGTGGTTTTTATAAAGAGTTGAATAAAACACAGTTCTGTGGACGTAGCCCCTACACTGGGGGTGAACCATGTTATATCTTGTGTTGTGGTTCTTTTGTGTTGTTTCTATTATGTTCTTTATGCATTGATAAGTAAATATCTGATAAGTAAGATCACTGCTAAATAATAACTTCACTGTGAATTCCCAGTTAAGGATTAAGCAAGTAACTGATTGTTTATCTAATTGCGAAGTTATATAAGTATTGTCGAAGCTTTGTATTGTATGATTATAACTTTTTAAAGGCTAAAGGTACAGTAATATCCCTCTTCTACTTGCAGAAACCTAGTTCTGTGGCACCCCATAGCTGTTTCGGGTGAGACTGCAACCTGTTCGCAGGTTGTTGCCGAAAGGGCCAACACTGTGGGTCTTTTGTTGGTGCAAAGTTAATGGTATAAAACTCGGGTCTGCCCTATAGCCCAACAAAAAGAAACAATTTGAGGTTAGAGTACAGAAGTTAAATACTAAAGTTAGGATAGCTGGTAAAACATTAACTGTGCATTATTTACTGTAATATGACTAGAGTAACATGTTTATAATTTAGGTTTTAAAGTATTATAATAATGAATGGTTTTTCTTTACTAAGTGTAAATAAATAGATTTTATTACAGTAATTATTATTGTATTATATTACACACAGTTTAACGATTTTGTGACAAAAACTTACTATAATGGACTCTATATAAATGTTCTTAAAGGTTTTTTATAAAAGGTTAAGTCCTCGAAATGGATTATTATGATAAATAGCTGGAAAAATAATAGTAATAAGCTTCCAATGTTAAATCAATTACTTGAGGATATTACTGGTAACTTACAAGAAGAAAAGATTGTTGATTCATTTCTACGTAAACTTTTCAAATTTGATAATAGTTCAGATCATTTTATCCATGTATAATCATTCATATTTACAGCTAAACAATCCTTTTGTACTAGAGTACGTCATTATAAGATGAGTGGAAAAATGCAGGAAGGAATTGTACTCATTAATCAATCATTTATAATTCTAGACTCATTTATTCTGATAATCATATACTAGTAAACTTTCCTGAATAAAATTATAGACTTAAACATTCTACTAGAAGATTCAAAGTATCTAAGTAATAATAGAAAAACTAAACATCGTTGCTTTCATTCTAGTAATTTTCTTGGACAAAAATAAATAAGATAACACAATGGAATCTGGCAATTTGTAGAAGAGACAAACAACCCAAGGAGCCTATTCCACCCAACCTTTTGCTGAGGATAGCTCAATTGCTTATCTTAGGACCCCCGATCCTGTCCACTGTTCGACCAGGATGAATGCACTCTATGGAGAAATGGAACTAAATACCCCTACAACTCAACAGTAGTACTTAAGAAACAGTACTTCTATCCTCGGCAGTATAGAACTCAACTATGTGGCTGCACTAGTTTAGAATGCAGTCTTAATCACTCAATCCAATTCTAACTTTCCCCTCATCGAATCTCTTGTGCTCCTTTCTCAACATCAGAAATTTCACAAGGTAAAGAATGAACAACCTTTTGTTTAATTTGATGGATAGATATATGCATCCTAGGTATTTTTGTCAATTTTTTAATTAATGAGCCACCTGCTCTATTCCAATGCCTTGGGGAACATGACCACAAAATTAGGGAAGTTGCCCCATGCAACAACTAGAAGTGATTGAGGATGCTTCCATGTGTCTGTTTTCTCTCACCCAAATCTATTCCTCCTAGTGGGTCAGTGGACACTCATTCAATAACCTCCTTTGTCTATTTGTCTCATCTTTTATTTATTAAATAATTAAATATTCAACATAATAAATTACAGTCATCCTTGACCTCACTTGGTCAATAGTCATAAAATTTACAATAAACGTAAAATACAATGTTTTCTTAAGCATAAAATGTTATTGAAATTGGGGTACATGAAAATAAACCAACTTTCTCACCATTTTCCTGTTGCCTTGTATACAATGATAAGTTTGAATTAACATAGCTTCCTGGAATTAAAGCCTTGAAAACCCTAAAAATTAGAAGCTTTCTGGAGTTTCCCATAAATTGAGTAACAAATCCAAAGTCTTGTTGCAAAACTGATGAGCATAGGTATTAGTGTGGAAATTGAACCTAAGTGATACAACAATTGCACTCACAAAATTGCTAATCAAACCTGCAAATTTACACACAAAGGAGACTGAAATTGGAGCATAAAACTAATCTGTATTGAATAAGTATACAATATCGAACCTTATGAAGTCATAGGCTACTGAAATATATAATTACATGAGATATTCAAATGCATAAGTATGCCATTCAAAATAGTCAAAAGCAGGATTACTAAATCTAGTCAAATCCCCCATAGGTTCATAAAGCAGTTTCCAAATCTACCTAGAGGCTCACGAATTGGAAAATTCAAGTAGGAAAGATAATAAGTGATGGAAAGAAAAATCATACATGCTTTTATTAGGATAAAAGAATGGAGGATGATGAAGGAAAAAAACAAGTCAACTACACCTAGTCTTACTTTCCCTTTTGCCATAAATATCAATAAAGCAGGAAACTTAGTATAAAAAGCAGATATGCACTAGGGAGGTTTTGGAATAAAACAGATATGCTAAATATGAATTCCAAGAGGTTTCCCAAGCACTCCATGACTCAATTTTTGCAATTTTGACTTCTAGGACATGTGGAAGACAACTTGCATAGAGTGGAATATTGGAAACTAGGCAAATAAGAAAAAATGGATTAATTAATGTCTAAGGTAGCTAACTATGGGTTGATTATTCTAACACCCCCCTTTAAGTCTGAATTATGAGTAAATATTAGAAAACTATAGGGCCTAGCAACAAGGCTTAGTCACCCTTTACATACTGCATGTCCATTTAACCAAGGAAAGAGGCAAAAACCCAATGGGAAAATCCTCCCTTAAACATGGACAGTAAAACAAAATTTTAAAATATTGTCATCAATCATGCTTCATAGCATGATCAACAATCCTCGGCAGTGATTTTAGATTGCTGAATGTCTTCTCAAAAAAAAATTTGGTGAATATGTCTGCTACTTGTTCTGAAGATGCACAAAAGAGCAGGTGAATGGTGCCATCATGCACAAACTGTCTGATGTAGTGCATATGGATCTCAATGTGTTTGGTTCTCTGTCTCTGAACTTGATCATTGCATATTTGAATGGTGCTATGATTATCACAATAGATAATGGTTGAAAAATATTATTTGAAGCCACACTTAGCAAGTATCCACTACAACCATAAACAATGAGTTGCTGCATTCACAACTCCTTTGTACTATGCTTCTGTAGATGAGAGTGCAATGGCACTCTGTTTCTTGCTTGAACAGCTGATTGGTCCTTCAGCAAGCATGAACACATATCCTGATGTCGACTTTAAATTTGTGTTGTCACCTTCCCAATCACTGTTAGTAAACCCAATTGAATCAAGATCAGATTTAGCTTTGTAGAAGATCCCATGAGTTCTTGTTCCCTGAACAAAGTTAAGGATCTTTTTGGCTGCTCTCCAATGGATCTCATGGGGCTGATTCATGTATATTGAAGCCACACTTACTACATAATAAATATCAGGTCAAGTGTGTGTAAGGTACATCAAACACCCAATCAATTTCCTATACAATGTATTATTTACCATAGGAGAAGAACCTGCTTCTTTAAGCTTAACTCCTGAAAGGAAGGGAGTCTTGCTTGGCTTGCAATCTTTCATGTTGAACTTGTTCAAAAAATATAAATCATACACTGATGTACCTTTATTCCATTTTGGGATTGAGCAATTTTGAGACCCAAGAATTGGCTCAACAACCCCAAATCAGTCATAGAAAATGCATGGTTCATTACATCCTTCAAGGAGGCAATCTATTTCTAAGAACTTCCTGTAATCAGAAGGTCATCCACATACAAGAAAATAATCATCAAAGAACCATGAATCAGCTTCAAATAAACATTAGGATCATACTTGCATCAAACAAAACTCAATCACAGCAGAAAGCCATCAATCTTGGCATACGAAGGCCTGGGGGCTTGCTTAAGCCCATACAATGATTTCTTTAGCCTGCACACAAAATATGGATTAGTAACAAACCCTTAAGGATAATGCATGTAAATATTTTCAGTAATATCTCCATTAAGGAAAGAACACTTCACATCCATGTGATGTACCTCCCACTGCTTTGAAGCTGCAATGGCTAAGGCTAGCCTGATAGAGTCCATCTTTGCCATTGGTGCAAAGGTCTCATTGTAGTCAATACCATGTACCTATAAGTAGCCCAGGCTACCAATATTGCCTTATATTTTGAAGGTGAACCATCAGCATCAAACTTATTTTTAAAAACCCACTTACATTGAACTAGCGTCCTCCCTGGGGGGAGATCAACCAGTTCTCAAGTGTTGTTCTTTTGGAGTGAGCTGAATTCTTCTTTCATGGCTGTTTTCCATATTGGATCATGTGATGCATATTAATATGTCTGTGGGTCTGATTCAACCATCAGATAGCACTTCTCTACAAACAAAGGGTCTTTCATACACATGGCACTCTCAAACTGAGATCTAGTTTTCCTAGGATCACTAGGATTTCCAGCTAGTTCCCCAGCTGCATGAATGGTCTTTGCTGCCCATTCTGGTCTTGTAGGACTGTCAGGATATGCAATTAAATAACCATTATTAGATATATCGGAATTATAAAACTCATTTGTCTCTTCACTTACATTCAATGGTTCTGGTGGTGAAGAAGACTCTCCAACTTCAACTACTGCTAAAGGCTCTTCTTGGAACTGAACACTCCTTTTTATGAAAGCTTTGTTTGTGGTAAAATTGATACACTTGTACCCTTTTGAATCTTTAGAGTACCCAACAAATAGGCACTCTTGGCTTTGGGGCTACAAAGCCCTTCTCTTTTCAGTTGGAATTCTAGCTGAAGCCCTTGAGCCAAAAATCCTCAAATGGGTCACACTTGGCTTGTGCCCACTCCATGCTTTGAAAGGAGTCATACCATCAACATATTTATGAGGCACCCTATTCTGGATATAGGATGCATGGTTTATAGCCTTGGCCCAAAACTTTGGTGGCAAAGTGTTAGCCTCCACCATACAGGTTGCCATCTCCTTCAGTGATCTGTTCTTTCTCTCAGCAACACCATTTTGCTATGGTGTGTAAGGGATTGAATGTTGCATCTGAATTCCTACATCTTCAAAATATTGAATGAAATCAGACTTGAAATACTCACCACCATTGTCAGATCTGAGGATCTTGAGTCTCCTCCCAGACTGGTTTTCAACCAAAGCCTTAAGGACTTTGAAGAGGCCAAAAACTTCAGACTTATGCTTCAGGGAGTAAACCCAACAATACCTGGAAAAGTCATCTATGAAGGTCAATGCATATTTTTATTGAGTCATTGACATATGAGGAAATGGGCCAGCAACATCACTATGGATCAACTCAAGAGGTGCAGAGGTTCTCTCATGACTAGCTCTCTCAAATTTATGCTCTGGGTGTTTTCCTAGGATACAACCTTGACAGACTCCCTTGGAAAATTTTAATCTTTGGTAACCCTATCAGTATTTATTTTTCACTTAGATCAGAAAGCTACTTATAGTTAAGATGGCCAAATATTTCATGCCAAAGCTTGCTTGCCTCATTAGCATGAATCAGAAGAGCAGAGGGGTTTGAGTAGGGCAGAAAATGTGAAAACATGTATACCTTCGAAGTGTGATCTACAACTCCTTTTGCAATGAATTTACCATTCAATATCTCTATGATCTCAACATCATCAAAGGAGAATATGACCTTCTTTGGAGACCCTGTGTGGGTCATCTGATACACTGACAAGAGGTTAGAGGCAAGACCTGGGACATATAATACATTACTGAACTTACCATGGTCAAGATCAATCCTTCCTTTGCCCAAACTGTCAATGAGAGAGTCATCTCCCAGCACTATTGGTGGACCTTTCGACATGTCAATAGAGGAGAATGCCTCCTTGGTTGAAACCATATGTCTTGAAGCTCCAGAGTCTATGATGAAGCTAGGTGAGCTTGATGTGCCAGAAACCAATGCATGTACTCTCTCTCTATATCCTCTGAATTTGATTCTCCTTCCCTCTTCTTTGAGCTATCAAGAAGGGAGATGTTATTCTTCTCCAGGAGTTGGGTCAGCATGTCAATTTGCTTCTTCATGCAGGAACTTTCAGGATGATAGCGCTTACTACAGTATGCGCACTTGCTCATTTCTCATTTGTTCTTCTTCTTCCAGAAGTTCTTCCTGGAGCCTTGGGGCTCCTCTTGAGACTTGTTCTTATCTCTCTTTTGCTTAGGTGTCTTCTTAGATTTCTTTTGCCTTTTGAATCCACCCTCGAATCTCCAGCAACCAAATCTTGGTCTTTGGAAGGTTTGATGGCGCCCATCATCACCAATTTATCTTGTTCTTGTGTGAGGGATTCCATGAACTCTGCAAGATTAGGCATCTTCCAGGCTCGAGTTGTCAACTTGGTGGCATGGAAGGTCCAAAAAAACACAGAATAGTTAGGGCCAAGATTTGAGAGTATGGCCAAAACTAGTTTCTCCTCCTTCTTTTCAATTCCACACCGTTTTAGCTGCAAAACAAGGGATTTAAACTTGGAGAAATAGAGTTGCAGGGATTCGAAGCTACTGGGACTCAAAGTGATCAATTCATTCTCAATTTAATGTCCTCTCATCTCATCTGTCTTACTAAAAATATATACAAGCTTCTCCCATACTTCATTAGGTGATGTCAATCCATCAATATGGAAAAGGAGGTCTCTGTATATGCTCAGACATAAGAGACCATAGGTCTCATCCCTCTTGTTGTGCCATTTAATTTTCTCTATAGCTACATTGGGCTCTCCCTCAGTTTCCATAGTCACCCTGTAGAGACCCTTCTCTCTCAACAGTATCTCCATCTTTGATTTCCATTCAAAGAAATCAAATGGAGTCAAGATGATCTTCTGAGATTGATCCATAGCTTTGAACTGTGCCCTTCAACTAGCAGAATGCTCCCAGTCAAGATGTCAAACCTACAATAGAAATATGGAAGGAGAGAAATAAATCTACAAAGGCTCTAATACCATGTGTAAATTGAACCCAAGTGATAGAACAATTGCACTCACAAAATTGCTAATCAAACCTGCAAATTTACACACAAAGGAGACTGAAATTGGAGCATAACACTAATCTGTATTGAATAAGTGTACAATAGCCAAACTTATGAAGTCATAGGCTGCTGCAATATATAATTACATGAGATATTTGAATGCATAAGAATTCCATTCAAAATAGTCAAAAGCAGGCTTACTAAATTTAGTCAAATCCCCCATAGGTGCATAAAGCAGTTTCCAAATCTACCTAGAGGCTCACGAATTGGAAAAATCAAGTAGGAAGGCTAATAAATGATGGAAATACAACTCTTACATTTTTTTATTAGGAGAAAATAATGGAGGATGATGAGGGCAAAAAAGAAGTCAAGTACACCTAGTCTTACTTTCCCTTTTGCCATAAATCTCAATAAAGCAGGTAACTTAGAAGAAAAAGAAGATATGTACTAGGGAGGATCTAGAATAATGCAGATATGCTAAATATGAATTCCAGGAGGTTTTCCAAGCACTCCATGACTCAGTTTTAGCAAGTTTGACTTCTAGGACATTTGGAAGACAACTTGCATAGAGTGGAATATTGGAAACTAGGAAAATCAGACAAAAAAGGATTAATTAATGTCTAAGGTAGCTAACTATGGGTTGATTTTTCTAACAATTAGAGATCGCCATAGGGACTTTGTATAGGATCCATTGATATGGGGTGGCTGAAATGCTAGAGGAAACAATTGTTAAGGAGTTGTCTCTTCAAAGGAGAGGAACATAATAATTTATTCCAAACTAATTTAAATATAAGGTATTTAAACATAAACCTAAGGTATTTAACGTGCATAGTTATCTCACAAAAAATTGAGGAAGATAATAATTTATTCCAAACTAATTCAAATATAAGGTATTTAAACATAAACCTAAGGTATTTAACGGTTTGTGTATAGTTATCTCACAAAAAAGCAAACATTAACTAAATTAACAAAATAATCACTACCTAAGTTATATGCAACCATTGACATAATATTTACACAATATATTGAGTAGATAAGAAAATAAATTGGTAAAAAAAATAAATGCACATTTGATGTTATACATTTAATAATTTATTCATTATTAGTTTTCTAAATCCATTTTGATAACCCAAAAACATGCATGGTGTATACGTGTGAAGCTTTTGTTTGCATCATGGAGATAAAGGAGAACATGCCTTAAACTAAAGTATTCTAAATTTTTAATTTGTTTGCATCATGGAGAGAAAGGAGAACATACCTTAAACTAAAGTACTGTAAATAACTATATCAAAGATGGAAAATCCACAAGAAATCAATTTGCATCATATTTTTGGATTTATTTGATGTGGGTGCAATTGAACCCTACGATAATCTAGACAACATGCCTTCTGTTGCAACAATAAGCTATGGGACTTTTGCTATGTTTGATTATGAAAAGAAGAAACTAATATTTTTACCAGCTACTACTAGTCAGCAGATATGTTTCTTCGCACATAACATCAATAGCCATAAGAAATGCATCATTATTGTCTTTCCAAGCATTAGACAAAGCAACATAAGAATAATCTTATGGAAGAGTTGTGATCAAAATAAGTGCCTCGCTATGAAATTGCTTTCAAGGTTGAAGGTAAAAGAATAGTCATAAATGGAAATTTAAAACTACAAATATAATACATGTTCCCGAGTAACAATCATTTTCAAAACAGAAACCTACATAGACTTCCAATATTATGGGTAAGATGAGCTTGCAGTCTAATGTTAAAGTGGCCAAATCAAAGACTGCATATTTTGAAATCCTTCATCATAGAATAGAAAATAACATTTCTTAATATTAGAAGGTTGAATCCCCTCTTGACTAGATTGTCCCACATCAGGATATTATTTCTTCATGATAGCCCAAAAAGACTTACATTTTAAAGGTAGCTTCCATTTCCATATTGTCGTATGCCAATCTGATTGGAATCTGGAAACCACACCTACAACCTGAATATTTCCATATTTCCATAATATTTGCACAATATATTGAGTAGATATGAAAACATGGCATTAGAAATGCATAAAACACTAAGGGATTGTACTAAAATATCAATGGGAGTCGACGCCATCTTGTATAGTGCGATATTTGTGTGTAAACAACTAATCCCTCTAGCCTGTTCAATATGATTCAATTTCAAGATAGCTATGATTTTTATGATGGGAAGTTTCTTTTTCGAAAAAGCATAATCCATTTAATAGTTGAAGTCATTTCCTTATTTCCCAAATTTTTTGGAGATAACCTTTCAAATCCATATACATTTCCATGTTTCACACAACTTAGCCTTTGTTTCATGAGGCCCTAGAAAATGTTTTTTCTTTAGCCAAGGAAATGATGAAAAGTGTGGTTGGTATTTTAAATGAGATCACCTCAAAAGTTCTAGCCAACATATAAAGTTATGGATATATGAAACACTAAAAAAAATAAATTTCCAAGACCTAAGTATAGGAGGTATTGAAGATAAAAGAGGAATTGAGGGAAAGGGGAGATTATTTGTAGGGTATTAGAATCCAGGTGAGACCATGAAAGTAGAATGATAAGGACCATCCAAAATCCATCAAAATTATAGAGAACTAAGAAGTATTATATAGACATTTTATCCTTCTAGTGGAAAGAATTATTGCTTCCACAAAGGCCACACCATCAAGATGCACCAACACTATTAACAATATTGCAGTTGAACTTCAACAATATGTTAGTCAAGACCCATTGTATTTGTACATCTTTGTTTGGTATCAGGCCTCTTCGTCCACTTAGTCTCTCATAAAACCTTGAAATCTACATTATGTGCATATTACAGATTATAAAATTATCACTCATTTTATCCTAAAAGGTATTATGGGTCCATCAAGATTGCAATAAAAATGTCATGTTTGGGCCTCTTCCTCCACTTAGGCTCTCCTAAAACATTGAAATCTATATTATTTTATCACTGCTACTCGATATGTACATATCCCATATAAAACCATTAGTTATGTTTATTCTTAGTTTTGTAGTTCTTCTTGGACTTCTTATAAAAACTAGGTTATCATCACTACAACAAAAATGTATATTTGAGGGCCTGCCCCTCCACTTAGGCTCCTGAAATGTAGGAATAGAACAAATAATATGATGTACACCATAATTACCAATCCTATATTTGTTGATGTATTTGTAACTTCGAAATGTATTCATCTATGTATCTTATGTATTGTAACCCGATGTTTATTCCGGGATGTACTATAATGTAATTGAGTCATGTTGTCATGCCCCAATGTTCCGATCGGGAGAATCAATAATGTAAAAAAGTCATGTCAAGTCATAGTGGGTAACCCTCTGATTGTCTAAGGGTTAAAGTCCCCATAGTTCCGGGGCACTAGGGTTATTAGACTCTCCTAGTAGACATCGGCCCTAGTAGGGTTTTATTCATGTTAGGATTAGTATAAATAGAGAGTTGGACTCTCTATTTAACACACAACTCATACACACTCAAGTGTAGCGCATAGTTTAGGAAGAGAAAGACACTGGGGCTAGAGGAAAGAGATTGCTGCTGGTGGGATATTGTCTTACTGTTTTTAGGTTTCACTTTGGTGCTGATTCTATATCATAGGAAGTTGCAGGGTTTTCTCCATTTATGGTTTCCCCAAGGAAAAACACTATGTTCATTGTCTCTTGTGTTTAATTGTTGTGCTTGTTGTTCTCTCAGTTAAAGATCCTAATGATATGCTAGCTAAATGTTGAAAAACTAACATGGTATTAGAGCTAACCTCAGAAGATGACATTGTGCAACTGCGGGAACTAGGGCTTCCTAATTTGTGGATCTCTCTCCACAGATTTTCAGCAAAAGTAAGGTGGAATAACTCTCCTCCTTAGGTTGCATCTTTCTGTCGAAGCAAAATCCAATTCTGAGGTTTTTCAATTTTGGACCTATCACTACTGCTGGGAATTAGGGCTTTTCATAGAAGAGGAATTTTTCAGTGAGACTAGGCCTGGATTGATATCCTCCCCAAAATCAAAGTTAGGGACAAATTTCAAGGCATTTGGGTGGAGAGAACTCCAGAAAAGCAAAACCCTAATTTGCTCCTGGACCAGCTCTGCAGGATTTTAGCTCATGTTTTAGATCCGACATCTTGACTTGGTAAGATCTAAAATATTGTGTATTTCCATTTGAGGTTCTCAGTTTAATATGTCTCATCATACCATGCTTGATGAAAATCTTGAGGGAGCTGATAACTTCTGAGCCTGGAAGTATAGGATCTCCCTGGTCCTGGAAGAAAATGAGTTGGACTCCTATATCTAAGAGGAGGTTCTAGTTCCAGAGGGAGATGAGGCCAAGGCCTTACATAAGAAGAGAATGGTTATGGAAAAGAGGATCATTGTTGATTCTATCAAGGATCACCTTATCCCATAGGTGTCCTCTCTCAAGATACCTAAAGCTATGTTTGATGCCATAACCAAACTGTTTCAAGGAAAGAACATCAATTGGAAGATGACTCTAAGGAACCAGTTGAAGAATGTCAAGATCCAGAATTAGGAGACCATCCAGTCATAGTTTACAAGGGTCTCCTATATCAAACAAAAATTATAATCTATAGATGAAGAAGTGGAGAATGTGGATATTGTGATGACAACATTGAATGGCCTTCCTAGGTCATGGGATTCTTTCATCTAAGGAATTTGTGCTAGGAAGAAGTTGGTCAAGTTCAGCAGACTGTGGGAAGAATGTTCTCAGGAAGAAGCTTGGATAGCAGCTTGAGAAGAAAATATGGGAAATGAAGATGAATCTCTCATAGTACACTCAAAGAAAGGAAGAAAGGAAAAGCATCATCACCAAGGTAAGCATTCTCACAAGAAAGGTTCATCTAAACTCAGATGTTATACATGTGATGAAATAGGGCACTTTCCTAGACACTGTCCTATGAATAATGATGGGTCCAAGAAGAAGAAGAAATCCAAAATAAAACATCATGATCACACTACTGAGGATGATGATCTTCCAAGGAAGAGAGCAAAGAAAGAAATGGAAGATGAATATGTTCTAATTTCCGCTCTCACGGGAACTGTCACACATGGGAGAAAAGATTGGCTTATTGACATCGGGGCTTCCAAGCACATGATAGGATTCAAGGAATCCTTTGAGAATCTATATAAACATAACTCACCCCATAAGGTGAAGCTAGGATATGACTACCAATATCCAATAAAAGGTAGTGGTGAATCCTCCTACAAGCTAGACTCTGGAAAGTCCATAAAAATGAAGGATGTTCTATTTGTACCAGGATTAAAGAAGAATCTTCTATCCATATCGACACTGGATACAAAAGGCATGAGAGTTGCATTCGTAGATGGTCAAGTCATTATGTGGCCAAGAGGAAAGACTATTGATGATGCAATAGCGATTGGAGAACAAGAAGGAGTTTTATACAAACTAAAGGGCCATTCAGAACAAGCTATGGTCCACGACACAGTAGAGCCAAATGAACTATGGCATAGAAGGCTTGCACATGTGCATTACAGAGCACTACCACTTGCAAGAAAAGTTGTTGAAGGGCTTACAGAAATCCAAGCAAAACATGAAGGGGTCTGCAAAGGATGTGCGAAAGGGAAGAATACAAAGAAAACATTTCCAAGTAGTGAAAGCAAAGCAAAAGGAATCTTGGAAATCATCCACTCCGATGTATGCGATCCAATTTCATCAAGTTCGCTAAGCAGGTATGCATACTATGTTTCTTTTATTGATGACTTTTCTAGGAAGACATGGATTTACTTCATGAAGAACAAAGATGAACTGTTCTAAAAATTCAAGGAATTGAAAGCCTTGATCGATAACCACACAAAAAAGAAGATCAAGACCTTTCAATCAGATAATGGCAAATAATTCACATCAAATGAATTCAAAGAGCTATGCAAAGAATCAGGGATTAAGATGGAGTTATCCACTCCTTACAATCCACAACAGAATGGGATTGCAGAGAGGAAGAATAGAACTATCATGGAAGCTGCAAGAGCCATGCTTCATGATCAAGATCTTCCTATGCATCTTTGGGCAGAAGTTGCCAGAACAATGGTGTATGTACAGAACCGTACTCCGGATAGAGTACTCAAAAATAAGACTCCTGAAGAAGTCTTCTCTGGAAAGAGACTAGAAGTCATCCATCTCAGAATATTCGGTTGTCCAATGTACATACACATACCAAAAGAGAAGAGAACAAAACTAGATCCTTCAGGAAAGAAGGGTATATTCATGCGATACTCTGAAAGATAGAAGGCTTACATAATATACTTCCTAGGATACAAGAAGATCGACATCAGCATGGATGTAACATTTGATGAAGACACAGGTTACAACAAATCCACAAAGAGACCTACTGAATAACCAGAAGAATCCGAAGCTCCCAGAATTCATGATACAACCATGAATGAAGAAATTCAAGAAGAAGATCGAGAATTTGAAGAACAACAAAGACCTGTAGATCCACCTCAGGAGAAGAATCCTCACAAGAGGAAACCTGCTTGGGTTCGAGAAATTATCCAAGGTGCGGAAAGATATGGGGCTCCAGAAGAAAATCATAGAGAAAGAAAGAGAACCAAATCTTGCTCCAGATATCTAGCTTTACTATGTGACTTTATCAAAGAAGAACCTTCTAGTTATGAAGAGGAGGCAGAGAGGAAAGAATGGAAGGATGCGATGATATAATAATATCAATCAATCATGAAGAACGATGTTTGGGATGTTGTCCCAAGACCAGAAGGGAAGTCAGTTGTAACTTCCAAATGGATCTACAAGATCAAGCACGCTGCGAATGGTAGCATAGAGAAATATAAGGCAAGGTTTGTGGCTCATGGCTTGTCACAGAAGGAAGGAATAGATTATGAAGAAACCTTTGCTCTTGTAGCCAGATACACTTCCATCAGGTCAGTACTTGCTTTAGCTATAGTAATGAAATGGAAGATATAACAAATGAATGTCAAGACTGCTTTCTTGAATGGTGTAATAGAAGAAGAAGTGTATGTCGAATAGCCACTCGGTTTTGAGACACATGATAGAGAGTCTCATGTGTGCATATTGAAGAAAGCCCTATATGGTTTTAAACAGGCACCTAGGACCTGGTACAGTAGAATTGATAGCTTTCTATCTAGTATGGGCTTTACCAAGAGTAACACAGATTCCAACCTTTACTACAAGGTTGAAGATGGAAACCCAATGATGCTTCTACTGTATGTAGATGATCTATTTGTAACAAGTATGGATGGGTTGATTGTTGATACGAAGAGAAAGCTTGCTGCAGTGTTCGAAATGAAGGACTTGGGTATGATGCAATACTTTCTAGGTATGAAGGTGTGGCAGAGTACAGATGGAATCTTCCTTGGACAAGGGAAGTATGTAGTAGAGATCCTGAAGAGGTTTGGGATGATGGATTGCAAGGCTATGGCCACACCTATGGCATTGAACCTAAAGCTATTGAGTGATGCTTCATCAGAGTTGGTTGATGCTACGATGTATCGTCAGATGATTGGGTAATTAATGTACCTGATGAACACAAGACCAAACATTTGCTTTGCTATGAACACCTTGAGCCAGTTCTTGATAGATCCAAGAAATGTTCACTTGATTGATGCAAAGCATATTCTAAGGTACCTGAGGGGTACAATTGATTATGGGCTCAAGTACGATGTGAATCAGAAGATTAACCTAGAGGGTTATGTTGTCTTAGATTGGGTAGGCAATGCCATCGATAGGAAGAGCACTTCAAGGTGTTTCTTCAGTATGGGATCAAGAGTGATCTCTTGGTTTAGCAGGAAGCAATCCTGTGTGGCACTAAGTATAGCTGAAGTAGAGTATGTCACAGGTTGTTCAGCTAGTTGTGAGGTAGTATGGCTATGGAAGCTACTGTCTGATTTATTTGATCTCCAAATGGATGCTAATTGTATACATTGTGACAACCAGAGTTGTATAAAGTTGTTAGAGAATCCAGTGTTCCAATATGACAAGTCAAAGCATATCGAGATCAAGTATCATTATATCAGGGATATGGTGCAAAGGGGAGCAGTGAAGCTCCAGTATGTTGCAACGGAGGATTAGATAGCTTATGTATTGACAAAGCCATTGGATAGGGTGAAGTTTGAGTACTTCAGGGAGAAGCTTGGTGTTCTCCAGATCGAGGTTTCCTCCAAGGGAAAGTGATGAGTCCCATAGCCATTCTGACATGGTGAGAGGATTGGTTCCTGGCACGTCCCCATGCCTCCGACCGGCGTAGAGGACACGACTACTAGCTTTATCAGACCGGGCTAACCGCCCATGAACATGTATAGGCTTAAAAAATTGTTGGAAACAGAATGCTTAAATGTATGTATTGAAATTAATTATGCACCTATGAGAGATTATCATGCACAGATGAAATTATCTATTAGACACAGCGAAAACATCATACATTCCAACAAGAATTATTTCAACATGTTCACTTCATTTTCATTAACAGAATTTACAGTTGCAGAAATAAAATGGACAGAGCACTTATCTTATGAAAGCTTTGCTCCATAACCAGCTACGTCGCTGCAACGTTCCACCCAACCATAGGCCAGTGTGCTCCTTAATCTCTCAGCAATGCTGCCACCCCCGAGCTGGGCATGATTCTCTAAGGAATAAGGGAACTAGCAGGCTTACACATAGCCAAGATACACAAAACACATAGCCAAGCCAACAAAGTTGGGTTTATCAGGCCATTAAGGAGCTGATGAAGGAAATTTTCTAAGCTGGTGAGCTCATTACAGAGCCAAGAAAACCTACACTAGAACTAGCCTAACCTCTAAGACACCCATCCACACCCAACATAAGCAATCAGGCCCTTCTCTGATACACAGTCCCTCAGGCCCTACATTCCCTTCCAGTGCTATTCAGGGGTGATGGAGAAGAAGGCCAGCCCTCTAGCTCTGTCTGTGTGGTTCCAACCACCAGGTTTATCAAGCAAAACTAAGCCAACATCCCTGCTCCTCTCACAGTCCGAAGACCAACCATTGCACTTAGGAAATTAATTAGTTATCACAGCTTAAACAGGAAAAAAAACGGCTCCCAAGCAACTATACAATGAATTCCCCAAAACACAGCAGCAAAATCAATTATAGCAGGGGAAAATCAACAGTCCGTCCAAGGCAATTGAGCCATGAGAAGACTCACACAGACCATGCTGGAAACGAATTTACAGACTCCTGGCTTGGGCAAGAGTAACAATCAACGCCAGATCCATAGATCGACTCGTGAGGCAAAGATACAGCTGCACTGTCCACCAATCCACAGAAGAAAATCACGTGGGTAAAACCCAAAAATTCCTGTGCATGAGAGAAACAATCAGACCCCGTGAGGAAAGAACAAATCTTCCTAGGCTCGTGGGTGAACAACAACAGCTGAGGGGACGCGAAATTGGCTGTGCATGAGTAACATCAACAATTCCCTGCGTGAAGGTGAGAAGCAATGGCAAGGATGCGAAAATGCAATGCCTGAGCGTTTTTCAACTCGTGGTGAGGAAGGAAGAATGTCTGCGTGAGTGAAGAGTGCGTGAAGTTTTTCCTCCCATTCAGAAGTCAACTAATGGGTGGAGTGTGCGTGGAGGCATGGACTGATAGTCCTGCCACACCACTCCCAAAACAATTAACTGCCATAACTTTTCCCAGCTGCCAGCAGAAATTATTAAATGGAGGTGGTTGGAATAAAAAAATAATGGGAGAATACACATGGGTATTTCCCTAAATGGCCCAAGGTTTTAACAAATGCCCCCCCCACATCCTTATCCTTAGGAAAATCATGCCCCATTCGATTTAGTTGCCGCGACCGTAGCTGGTTGTGTTTATTTCAATTAATTGTAGATGCATATTTTACATGATGACCATCATAATATATGCCGCATGCCCCGATATACCATCGGTGACAAATTTAAATCCAAAGCATAGCATTACCGATCAATGGTGGGGCTTTGGCCTTTAGCTCCGCACCAAGATCATTAAAATATATATACATCATATACATCTAGTGCAACGGGGTCAAAACCGGAGCATTACAGTTCCTTCCATGGTCAGATGTAAAGGCTCAGCCATTCTATCATGGTGAGAGGATTGGTTCCTTCCATGTTAGATATGAGTGTTAATTTCCATTCTGGGAATGGAGGCACCTGGTCAGTTACCAGGAACACTCAGTCCAGGACTGAGAGAGCCATTCTGACGAGTAGGTCAGATGTAAAGGCTGAATTATTCTATCATGGCTAAAGGATTAGGTTCCTCTCATGTTAGATGTGAGTGTTGGCCATTCTGTCGAGTAGGACAGATGTAAGGGAAACTACCATTCTGGGAATGGAGGAACCTGGTCAATTACCAGGTAGCTCAGTCTGGGACTAGGGGCCAATTTGGAGAGGGTGTAGGATTTGGTTCCTACCAGGTCAGATGTGAGGACATGCTCTTCTAAACATGCATGTTGGATTGGTTCCTCGCATGTGTCAGATGTAAGTGCAGGGCCCTTCTGGATGTGCATGTTGGATTGGTTCCTCGCATGTGCCAGATGTAAGTGCAGAGCCTTTCTGGACATACATGTTGGATTGGTTCCTTGTATGTGCTAGATATAAGTGTAGATCCTTTCTGGACATACATGTTGAATTGGTTCCTCATATGTGCTAGATGTGAGTGTTGGGCCTTTCTAACAGGGTTGTGGGATTGGTTCCCACATGGTCATATGTGAGTGCTGGGCATGCCTTTCTGATATGATTATAGGTTAGTTCCTACATGATCAGATGTAAGTGCTGGGTGAAGACCTACATGATGGCTAGGCCTACATCCATCATGAAAAAGGGCTGGCTCTGTAGAACTTCCTATGATGAGAAGAATCATGAGATAGCACCCGTGAAGATTTAGTATTGATGATCCAGCAATGATGGTCTAGATCAAGGGATGATCCAGATCTAGTGATGATGTCCAGTGATGATCCAGATCGAGGGATGATCCAGATCTAGTGATGATGTCCAGTGATGATCCAGATTGAGTGATGATCTAGATCCGAAGACGAAGATGACTCGAAGATGAAGATGAATTGAAGACGAAGATGACTTGAAGATGAAGATGACTTGAATACTAAGAAGACTTGAAGATATAGATGATCCAGAGAAGAAGACCAATGCTGAAAATTGTGTCGAAAGAATACCTTCCTAGTTAAGAGGGAGTGTTGATGTATTTGTAACTTCGGAATGTATTCATCTATGTATCTTATGTATTGTAATCCGATGCTTATTCCGGGATGTATCTATAATTTAATTGAGTCATGTTTTCATGCCCCGATGTTCCGATCGAGAGAATCAATAATGTAAACAAGTCATGTCAAGTCATAGTGGGTAACCCTTCGATAGTCCAAGGGTTAAAGTCCCTGCAGTTCCGGGGCACTAGGGTTATTAGAGTCTCCTAGTAGATTTTTTCCCTAGTGGGGTTTTAGTCATGCCAGGATTAGTATAAATAGAGAGATGGACTCTCTATTTAACACACAACTCATACACACTCAAGTGTAGCACATAGTTGAGTAAGAGAAAGACACTAGGGCTAGAGGAAAGAGATTGCTACTGTTGGGAGATTGTCTTACTATTTTTGGGTTTCACTTTGGTGCTGATTCTATCTCAGAGGAAGTTGTAGGGTTTTCTCCATTTATGGTTTCCCCGAGGAAAAAAACTGTGTTCATTGTCTCTTGTGTTTAATTGATGTGTTTGTTGTTCTCTCAGTTAAAGATCCTAATGATATGCTAGGTAAATGTTGAAAAAATAACAATATTAACTCTATAAGTTCAAGTCCATCTTTCAAGGAATTTCAACTATCAAGCATGCATCACATCATAGAATCTTGTGTATCTTCCTGAGTATAACCAATTTTCACCTGCATAGAGAATGTTTCATGTACCCTTTTGAATATAACTATTTATCAACCTCATTTGAAAATATAAAAATAAACAATTATTTGAATATCAAGGAATATATGGTTATTTCAACTAACATGAAACTCATACAACACAACACAAAATGGATTTCTAAGAACATGTATTCATCTGATGATGCTCATGTAGAAATAACCCTCTAAGGGATATTCTTGAGGGATCCCTGAATTTATATGGGATAGAGAAAATCATAATTGTAGAACATAGTTGTATTACTTTGAATTCAGATACAATGGGACAAGTTAGAAATATCTATTTTTAGGAGCATTTTGTTGGTTAGTAGGAAACAACCAGTAATTTCCTGAAGTTAGTTAGTGTACGAGTTAGAGGCTCGATTTGTTAGAAGATACAATGTAATCCTATGGGCATGAGAGGATAGGAGGGAGGAAGATGACCAAACAGAGGGTATGAGGTCATAGTAGATGAGTAGGAATTTCAAAAGTTAATTTGGGCTCTTTGAAGTTTGTACAATTTTAATTAATGAATGAAAATAAAGATTCATCAATTGTTATTCGCTCTTATATAGTCTGTTGGAATGTATTTGAGATTTGATGAATGTTATTTTTTGTATAAGCATTTACCTGTGCATAAACACTGATGAGCAAACAAACTATTTAGGTGAAAGACCGTGAGTACATGCATATCTAATTTGAATGAAAGATAGAGAAATTTTGAACTGTGTTATTCAGGTGGTGAACTCGATTTGTGATTTGGGAGATATGTGAAGCTTTGATAAAGGGATATTGGGGAATTATTTTTGTTTTGCTCAATATTGTGTTTTTGAAAATAACACTTTCTCTAAGTATTTATTGGATACTAACTTTGTGTGACCAATATCCAAGTCTGTGTGTAAATAAATCAGAGGAATTATATTTGGCATAAGGAACAACGTAACCACCTGCAGGATATGCATTTGGATTCTGGTAAGGATTATTCTTTATTAATAGTTTTAGTTTAATTATAATCATGGGATTTATTGAAGGATTGTGGAAAGAATCATATTTATAGATAGAGTCAATATGAATGAGACTGTAATGGTGAAGTTAATAGATTGGATGGTGATCAAATGTTTGAAGGAGTGTTGACATGTTTGAGTGGGGTTTGAAAATGTGCCCATCATCTGTATTTTGGATTGAATACGATGGGAATTGAATAATCTGTTGGAAGGACATGGGGCTAGTGGGAAACTCAGGTTGGCATAGTAACCTATTAGTGCTAATAGATAGGTTATGCCAAATGATGGGTTCTCCATGGTTCTCGAACAAGAGTGAATAGTCTGTACAATGGAAGGACCATTATGGCTAGAGTGGAGGTCATTATAGAGGAAATAAAATTGAACAGGGGGTTTTAAAGGGTGGTTTTTTCAGGATGGATGACTAAATGGGCATTCAAAGCAAGTTGTGCCACTGTTTCATTCAGGAAGCTTGGGAACAATCTTCTTGACTCAACTACTTTCAAGTTGGAATAGTAACCTATTAGTGTATTGAGAATATAGCTTTGTGGGTAATGAGACTATTTGACCAACACAACCTAAGTGTTGGTCCATGACAATTTTCCCATGCAATGCTTAAGCAAGTAGATAAGCTTCAAATAATTGAAGATAGCATGGGTACTGAAGATCCCTGCATTAGCTATACTATTGAGATGTTCCATTTGCCCAGAACTTTTAGCTACATCACTCCCACACTCATAGTTGTAATTTCTGAAATGGAGTGGAAAAAAGGGGATAGAAATTTGTACTTACCAAAGACATATTCGCAGTCAATTTAGCACCAGTAACAATGAAGTCCTGAAACCAGTCATGGTGGGTCAATCACAAACTCATGCAAAGAATATTGCAGTAAACTTCATGCAGTCAAATCCATGAAGGAATAACGTTGAAGAAACCGGCAAAGCAAATAAGTGAAGGAACTGGCTATATGAAGGAACTCAACCCGTGAAGGAACCGACTCTGTGAGGGAACTCAAGAAGTGAAAAATGCAATGCATGAGAGGTAACTTCAATCGTCAAGGTAAGTGAAAAATTAGTGTACATATTTATTTTCATTTTTATATGTTTTGTTTTTTGGTTTATTTTTTTATTTTTTTATGTAATTTTTTATTTGTTTATAATTAGTTTACATGTGTGTTTTTATATGTTTTGTTTTTTTTATTTTCTATATGTATTTTTTTATTTTTTATTTATGTTTATTTAATTATTTATTTGTCCATACACTATTCAAATATATAGAGACTAAAGTTTAACATTGCAGAGAGTCTTCTATTTAACCATAATAAAGTGTTGAGTTATGATTGTGATTCTATAGTGTATTCATACTTTAATTAATGACAATGTGTAAATATATTCTCTTGTGATTGTGGGATCTATTTTCTTTTATGGGTAATGTATGTTATTAAGAATTCAAGATGTAGGTTGTATATTTGTTCTAATCTTTATGTGTAGCAAGGTACTATATTAAATGTCTATATTTGTTGGAGAATCAAGATCATTGTTCCCCTCCCTATACCACTTGGTATCACAATATGATTGAAGCTTGAGTAGAAAACTAAGTGAGAAAGGGATCAAAGAAGATGAAAATGTTGTTCTAAGTTGAAGAAATGGCATGGAGATAACAAAGGAGTGCTACAAATAGATAATTGCAAGGAATATGAAGAATATATGAAGAGTTATATGACAACTAGTTGTTATAACACTAATTGGCACTTTAGTGGCCCTAATGGAACCCTAATGATCCTAATGGAATCAGACAACCCCTTATGGAATCCATATTTCCCTAATTGACCTCCAAATGTCCCTAATTCTATATGAATAGTCCTTAATGCCATATGAAGAGTCCTTAATAGCTACTATAGGCCTTAAATCATATATATGATTCCTTCATAATTGATGGTCCCTCCTCAATACAAGTTACCAACTCAATCTATCCCAAAGTCCATTGAAAAAACATGGTTTTGAGGGAATACACATTTCCTGAAGGAAGAAAAGCAGCATGTGCCTTGGAAAAAGCACAAAATATATAAGAAACACCAAAGTTATCTAAATGGAATGGTTGGTAAAGTTGTTCTTTGCATGTAACACCTTGAAACCACCCTCCAACCATGTAAACCGCAATTATGATGATGTTAGTCATGATCACGACCATGCCAAATTTTAGAGAAAGATCGAATTGTTAGAGTCAAACATGTTTGAGTATAGAAACCCTCCCACACTGTCAATGCATGCTCCAGGTCTAACTATGCCAAATTTCAGTCCAAGCCAAATTTATGCGTACCGATAAAATTAAATATTTATATCGCAATATTCAATCAAAATCTATAGAGTAGAGAAATTACTGCATACCTCAAACACTTCATTAGACTTCATCATATTCTTCACACAAATCATCATCTATATCATTAGATCCAAGGTCAAAATTTTAAGGATTGGCCATATCATCATCGTTATCTAAGTCGGTTACGGTCATCATGTCATCGTTGATATCATATTCATGGACATTGTCTGCTACATCATCTGATTCAACTAATTCTTCAACATATTCTTTTGCAACATGATCATCTAACTCATGTTGATGATGACCCTAGTTGAACATCTGACGAAGTTGAAGGTCGAAATTCCGACGAGGTCTGAAGTTGTGCATCAAAAATAATTAACCGGAAGGATAAAGTACATCCATGCTGGCACAAAGCTACATGACGATCAAATGAGCATATAATGTTCCTCGTGGAGACTAGAGCAGGATGATAGAAAATAGCGGACATCTAACAATCTTGTGGCTGAAGAATTGGTGGAGTCACAACCATGAATTGGAAACATCTAGCAAAGTAGTAGCCATGAATTGGAAATATCTGGAAGAGTTGCAACCACGAAATAGGAAAAGTTGGCATAATTTTAGTAGAGTTGTAGTTGCAAAAATAGGAAAAGTTGATAGAATTTAATGGAATTGCATCTACGAAATAGAGAGATTTGGAAGAATTTTAGCGGAGATGCAGCTGCGAAATAGGAAAATTTGGTATAATTTTAGCGGAGTTCTAGGTGTGAAATAGGAAAAGTTGGCAGAATTTTAGCGAATTTGCAGCTGTGAAATAGGAAAAGTTGGTAGAGTTTAGTGGAGTCGTAGCCTTGAATTGGAAATATCTGGAGGAGTCACAACCATGAATTGGAAATATATGGCAGAGTGGCAGCCACGAAATAGGAAAAGTTGGTAGAATTTTAGCGGAGCTGCAATTGCGATAATAGAAAAAGTAGGCTGAATTTACCAGAGTTGTAGCTGCGAAATAGGAAAAAATGGCAGAATTTTAGCGGAGTGGCAGCTGCGAAATTGGAAAAGTTGCCTGAATTTTAGCAAAGTTGTAGCTACGAAATAGGAAAAGTTGGAATAATTTTAACAGAGTTGGAGCTGTGAAATAGGAAAATTTGGCATAATTTTAGTGGATTTACAGCTGCGAAATAGGAAAAGTTAGCATAATTTTAGCAGAGTTGCAGCTGTGAAATAGGAAAAGTTGGAAAAAATTTAGCGGAGTTGCAGCTACAAAATAGAAAAAGTTGACATAATTTTAGCGGAGTTACAACTACAAAATAGGAAAAGTTGGAAGAATTTTAGTGGAGTTGCAGCTATGAAATAGGAAAAGTTGGCATAATTTTAGCAGAGATGCAGCTACGAAATAGGAAAAGTTGGTAGAGTTTAGCAGAGTTTCTAGTGTTGTCGGATTTCTGACTTCTATGAAATGAAATTTTTTGTTGGATTTAAATCAAATCTAACAATGTGGAAAGTCGAAAACCCGACGTAGATGGGAGCTCGAAAATCTGATGAAGTCTTATATTAAATCCGACAAAAAATTGTAATTTGAAAGTTAAATCTGACAAAGCATTAGATTTCATCGGATTTTTTCATTGGATTTTGGGTTCAAATCTTCTTGTGGATGCTAGTATTCTTATGTGATTACTATGTTGTAGTTACCATGAGATTCCTTTATTTCATAATAATAATGTATGTTTGATTGTCATTCTTGATATAATGTGATATGTATGATGTGGTACATGGATACCCACCCATGGTGTGATTGATTGAATTATGGTATGTGATGAAAGGAAATGATTTTTATATTATGGATCAATTGTTGATTAAATATTGTTTTGAATGTATGTTTGTAAAGTACTAACTTGAAGGGTATAGGGGCTATGTAATAGTTGGGTACATGATATGAAGTGTGATGTAATACATATATTGCAGAGAACCTTAATTACCAAAGCGATGATATGATGATAGATTCCAATAATATCGATAGCAACACAATATGGTTTGATAGGGTATAGACCTAGTATGTTGAGAGGGATGGATGTATTTCCCACCCTATGTCACTATGATACCCAGGGTCGTGGGAGGGTAGTGCTGAGACAAGCTCCCCATGTTTCTATGATGATGACAGTCAGATTCGTAGTAGGAAAGGCTAGCTCTTCTAGTTAGCCGTAGCTTCCTCTTTCAGGTTCTATGTGGTCAGGTCAATATAGTTCTCATCTACTTTGTACTAGCAGAGGAAGGAAAGGGAGGATGCAGACATATGTTAGGATGGGAGGATATGTTAGTTAGTATTGTTGATGGTTGGGTGTTTCCTGATACTAAGTTAGTGGTAGTAGGAACCCATCTTGTTTGACTGGTTAAGTTAATAATAACATAAAAATTATATATGAAACCATAAATACCCACACAGGTGTGGCTCATTGGTGATTCGCTTGATATGTTGTAATGGAGGTCAAGAGTTCAAATCAAACCTAGGATTATCTGTGTCCCATGGATGCGGGGTGTTATGGGTCACCTGGGGTTATACTGGTGGCGGGTTTGGATCCCTGGACCCCGTGTCACATGAATACCATCCCAGTCCCTAGTTGTTGATTCCCCTAGTACAAAAAAAAAGATATGAAATCATAAAAGGGAGTAACTATTAAATAACAGAGTATGTCAAAGAAATTATAGTATATATGAATACTTGTTCTATTGTGTGAAGGATTATTAATATTAGTTAGCGGTTATCCGTAGGAAAAATGTTGTATGTTTATAATACATATTTGACCTGTGCATGTGCTGACCATGCATACACACCTTGCACATGCACACTAGTATCAATATACAAATATGTAACATGTTGAATAATCATATAAGCTGGAGTAGGTAATAGAATAGTTACACATGGATCAATTCAGATAACGGATGGTCAGTTATTATATCATCTGTAGGAATAAGTCAACAAAACTATTTACTAATTGTATGTAGACATCATAATAAGAAATTAAGAGAAGTGCCGCTCATAAGTAATATCATTGATAAAAATTAACCTTGCAAAGTTGTATGGTTTAACTATTAATCATGATTAATTAAACCAGTAAACTCACCTTGTTTATTAAGAAAAGTGGACCAGATTAGTGCTAGGGTACTTAGTAATTAAACAAATAAATGTTGATGTTACTGATTACAAAAAAATAATAATATTATAATTATAATTAGTTATTATTAGTAGTAGTAGTAGTAGTAGTAGTAATACCATTATTAATTGTGATAAGTATTAAATGATATTACTATTATTATTATTATTATGTTACCATTAAACAAAAATAATTGTCTATTACAAATCCAATAAACAAATCTGTTGAAATGTCCAATTACTAGGTTAATATTATGAAAGTGATTAATCAAACGTTGTAAATATTATTAGTTTCTTGAATGTACCTTATAATTCAAGACAAGGTTCATTAAAATGATTATAAAAGTACTACCATGTCAGACAAAGAATCCAAAGTTAGATTTGATAAGTTAATTAAATTGTCACTTGAAATTACGAAGACTCAATAGGATAACTATTTAATTATTATTTAATTCAACATATTGAATGAAAGACAACGAAAATAATGGAAGCACTGTCTCATGAAGGTCCCAAAGTGAACAGTTCAAGAATACTTAATTTTTTATATATATAAGTAAGGATAGGATCCTTCTATTACTTAAAAGTTACCCAAATACAAAAAATTGGTACATACAGTTGAACCAATCTGGAGATCCAAAGCATGGATGAATTGTCACAATATGAGTGTCCATATATTGCCGATTCCTAGCCTAACAACCTCCAAGAAATGAAAAATTCCGACATTAAACTGGCCTAACGGCCCCCATACCCATGTCTATGTAGAGAGTGATAATTTGTATATCTTAGAGCCATAAACAATAGAATTAAAAACAAGAAAGGAGTAGCGATGCAGCCCCTCAACCACCCAAAAAAAACTTATACTAGGCCCATCACCCATCACTAGGTTGGGGGGACATGGATAGGAGACACTACCTCATCCCTAGGATGCTCCCTTGAATAATCCATGTTTTCCTCAAGACCCTCCTCGAGCAAAAGAATTCCCACCATGCTTGCTTGCTGACCTCCTATGATAGCTTTAATTGCCTCTCAAATTCCTTGGGCCAACTATAGCCTTGCTTGGATGTACTGAGCTAGGATAATGCAAACAAACCAGAAAGGATTAGCTGCTAATGGCCTTCCCTAGTGGGATTCATATTCCTAGAGCAAGGTTATTTCTCTATACGCAATTTGGGGTTCCACCTAAGTTGAGGTCTCTTCCAGATATTGCACCCCCCAGTTGAATGCTAAAGGCATAGGAACTTAGAATGTCATCTTCCTTTGTTGAGAGAATCCTTATTTCATATGCCCCTCTTCTTATATCCCATAACTTTCACCGCAAGAACTACGAACCCTCCATTGAGGTGCCATTACACCATGGACCAGAGCACCCAAGCATATAAAACTTGCTGACTAAAACCACTCGTCCACAGATTTGTCAACAAATGACATGGACATACCTATCCAGGAAGGGGTATTTAAGGATTTTCTTGGAGGCATAAGGAGGTACAACATTATCATTGAAAATGAGTTACCTCCCATCCACAAACGAACCAACTTCCCAACATTAAAGGATTTGTATCTTCTTATTGCAGTCGGATCAACAGAGCATTCTTGCTCACATGTTGAATCTCGGACCGGGTAATCCAAATTATTTGACAGTGTATGACCCTCATAAGTACAAGAAAAAAAAGGAGAATTCCCATGGTGAATTCAAAGGTTTTCCTTATTAAGTAGATATGCGTAAACGCTCTGGACGAGCCATAAAAAAACTAAAGTAAACACATTTAAGGAGGGTGCGATGAAGGACTGTCCCTTGTGGATCTGTACGTCATGTCATTATCTGGGGTTGTCCTTTTCTTATCTCCACCACTTTTCTTGGCACGCCTATCATTATGAAGATAGGTGGGATCGAGCATGGTTGTGACATGTGAAAGCGCCATCTCCTCGCAGCTCCACCATAGAACATGGTCACCTAAGTTTGGACGTTGTTCTGCATGGAAGGAAATCCTCTTGTCGACCCATGCTTTAGCTAATGCATATACAACCTTGTTCATGTTCTGTCGAACATGGGTGATTTGTACGGAATGGGTGGCGCCTAACAATCACTTAAGTTTTGAAAGTTGGCTTTCCCATTTCTAGTTTTGTGATACCCTGACAATGGTGATCCTTGTTGGAGTATTCATTCTATGTATATGATAATGAATGAATCCCTAGACATCACCAAAGGAGTCCATTGTTGTTGTAAATCCCATTTTAATCTACTTATCAGGCCTTCCAGTTTAGCCATGTTGTTGGTATTTTCTCTGATATCCCCCAAAATATGAGGATCACCTTTCCTATTGTATTCTTGATGGCACTTCCATATCCTATTTGACCTGGGTTTCCTTTTGTTTCTCCACAAAAATTCAATTTGAAAGAACCTACCATTGTTTGCTACCAAGAGTCAGGGATTCGTGGAGGTGCAATTAGGGTGCATAAGCTGTCAATGCTTCTAAGTATGTTATAGATTTACCATTCGTTTAGAATTTGACATTCTATTGTATATTCTTGAATAGATTCCTGAGTCCAGTGGCTTAAGGATAAAGTTGTCTTTACATTAATTTAAATTAGATTATATACCTCCTCTATGTGGCAGAGCTTGTCCTCAAATATTTTCTAATATAGATTTCCCATACAATGAAGCCCAGGAATAATTCCCAAACCCTGTTCAAAATCTCATTTTTGAAAACCTGGTGAGGCCAATTGGCCATGGTTATATTCGAAATCCCATGATATCTGGCATTTTTCTGAAAACTTGTTCTTCCTCTCTCCCAAATCGATGAGGATATACACATTCATCAAGAACGTGGTTAATGGATTATGCAGGATGTTCACACGGGATACATCTCAATGGTACTATCATCCAATGGAACTGAAGATTATCCCAGGTAAGGATGCATTGCCGAAGAAGTAACCAACTGAATTAAGCCACCTTTGGCAACTAGTTCCCACCGCAAATATTTTGCCACTTCATCTCCTTCTCCATTATGTGAGTTTCCACCAAAAGTACCATTGCCTCTTTGATATTGAATTTTCCCATGTTGGAGCAGCCCCATCAAATCTTGTCTAACTTGAATACCTTTGGTATCCTTATGCTGCATAATTCCTCAAATAAATCCTCGATATTATACTCAAGGGTGCAATATTTCCACCGTGACTTTGGTTTCCATGTCCTGAACTGGGTATCCGTTGATCGAGAGTCCCAAAAATATTGCACCTATTCCAATGGGTTGTTCTGAATATAAAGGAGAATATCAGGGATATATTCTCGATTAGCTAAACATAGAGATTGTTTCTTGGTGTCTCGAGTTAACGAGGCTGACATTCCAAGGGTGGGAACTGGTGGCTAAAGGTGGCTTTGTTCTCTTGGGAATCCTTCCATATGCTTCAACCTGGAAGATATTCCCCAAATCATATGATCTGTTGTTTCAACCATTGAGGGTTGTATTTATGGTGCCATAGCTTCTCCTAGTGTTCATCAAAGTGAGAAATCCATTTCCACCATATCCCCCCCCCCTGATGACTCTATTGATGCTGATCAGGTCTCGGAGCCCCAGCCCCGATATGAATTTTGGTTTAGACAGAGTATTCCAATCAACTAAAGCCCATTTCCTATTCCCTTCTGTTCCTCCCCACAAAACCTATATATTTTTTGAATTTATTTGACAACATATTTGGGAGAGGACACAACGGAGAAGAGGTATAGAGTCATGGCCTAAAGCACCAATTTAACCAGAATTATTCTACTTGGGAGATTAAGATCTCGGTAGGTCCATTGACTGAGATTTTTCTTGATCTTTTCCAATAAATCCTTCCAACATATTTGTTTGATTGTGTATTCTTCTATGGGACCACCCAGATATTTGGAAGGTAGAACACCCTCCGAAAATTCAAGGATTCCGAGGATGTTTTGTTGGGTAATTTTCAAGGTGTTGAAAAAAGTAAACCTGACACTTCTCATTATTTATTTCCATCCCACTGGCCTCTATAAAAGTGTCTAGCTCCATATTTATACTAAGATATTCCTTAATAGTGGATGGACCCATCACCATTGTTTGATTAACAAATTGTTGATGAGTCTGCGGTTCCAACCCTTCGTTGAGGTTAAGCCCTCGAATGTCATGTCCCATCCCCTCATCTCGACGATGGAGAGTACACGACCTACACTACTATTGCTTTCAAATAGGAAATCTATCCCCATGAACATAACAATTAAAAATGCATTGAACATAAAATACATACGCAAATGCATTGTAAATGTAAATACATAGTGGAATAAAAACACATTCATTCAAGTATTCAACATGTTCATATTTATTCATAAAAAAAAATAGTTTGCATAGATCAAGCACACACGAATACTTATCTTGAGAAGAAGCTTCCTCACAACTAGTTATGTCACTACAACGTTACACCCAACCATAGGCCAATGTGCTCATCAATCTCTCAGCATCACTACCACTTCAAATCTAGGCATGATTTCCACAAGGAAATAGGGAACAACTGGCTTACACATAGCAAGACCACACACACACAGTCAAGCCAACACATAGTTGGGTTTCACAGACTGTCCATCCCAACCAATAAACAATTGGGTTTTACATGCTACTAAGGAAATAAGCCAATAGCACATGGGTTATTTAGACTTACTTAGCCAACCCAACCCTCACATCAAAAAATAGTTAACCAATTAATAGATGGGTTCCTTGGACTCTCTCAGCCAAGCTAACAATCACATCCAAACATGGTAAACCCTCTAACAGATGGGTTCCTTGGAATTACGCATCAAAGTCAACACAAGGATGCACTTCACACCTAGTACAAGTTCTAGGTATGGACCAAAATCAAAATGGTAAATGGGGGAAAAAATCCCTTTGATAGAAAATTTGGTTTTAGAGACATCTATGACTTCACATGGGAAAACAATAGCCTCTTCAAACCCCCAATTCATGAATCTGAGTTCAGAAAATTCCTATGGACATTCCAAGGGAAAAAATGACTTCCATTAACCCAAAAATCATAGTTTTCTTCTTCCCATCCACTCACCACTACAAAAATAGGTTTATGGGCATGGCAAAATGAGGAAAAAATGAAAATCATGAGGAGAAAATGCCCAACAAGATTAGCTGCATGAGGAAAGGAAAAAAATCCTCTCAAATCCCCAAAATTGTGGATCTCTTCTCCCATTCACTTAGCAACACAAAAATGGGTTCCCAACCCTTGAAGAATGAAGAATAATGCAGGAAAACATGAGGGAGAGAGCTCAACCTCCTTTAGTTACGTGAGCAATCCCCCAAATAGGAATGAGAATGGGTGAGGACTAAATTACTAGGCTCCTACTTTACCAATAATCCAAAACACGTTTTTCCCAAAAATGGGCAGTCTTCCCAATTTGAATTTGATCTCCATACCTTTCCCATCCCAAGGAAAATAACTTCCTCAACCAATTTCTAGCATAAATAAATGATTGGCGCAAAAAGACAAAATGGGTAGTTGACAGTTTTATTGGTTTACCATTTGACATTTGAATTTTCTCCATTGGCTCAAGGGTTTGAATGTTTACCCCTCCCTATTCCTTATGAAATCATGCCCCCATTTATTTCACGTTGTAATGCATAGCTAGTTGTGGTATTTTTATTAATTTTCATTTTTACATGATGTCTCAAAACATATTGTGCCTGAAAAGTACATAAACCATCGTCATCGATTTTAATCACCGATACATAAAATTCTAAATCGATGGTGGGCCCTTTTCCTTGAGCTCCACACCATGATCAAATAAAAATATTTACATCATGTTCAATTCAACACCATGGGGTTGAAATTGGGGAACACATTTCCCTACCCCTTGGGGTCAAAACCAGGGTGTTACATCGAAACTAATCCTCCCAGCACATGTTGTTAAGCATGCATCCTAGTCCCTCAGCAATGATGATAAACATGAAAGGATATAAGGGATCTCCTTGACTAAGTCCCCGTGAAAATCGGGAATGGCTGTGAGGGAGTACCATTAACCAAGATTGAGAAGAAAGAATAAGATACTAGAATCATCACCCATGCGATCCGTTGATCCATAAAACCAAACGTCCAGAGGATTCCTACCAAGAATTTCCATTTTAGTTTGTCATATGATTTTGACTGATCAAGTTTCAACAACATAAATGGGATCATTTTTCATTTTTAGGGAATGAATGGTTTCATGCACCAAAATGATGCCATCCATTATCTGTCACCCTTTGACAAAACTAGCTTGTTCAGGTGATATGAGGAGCGGGAGCAGGGGTCGAAGCCTATTGGCTATGACCTTGGAAATAATCTTGTAAAATACATTGCACAAGGAAATTGGTCTAAATTTCCCAAGCTCCTCCCTGCCAGTTTCTTTAGGAATGAGAGTGAGAAAAGTGGCATTGAGGGCTTTCAGAATGCTACCTATCTTTCTGGAATCCTCAACTATAGCCCACACTTCCTCTTTCAGCTAATAATAAGAAGATTGAAATAAATTTGTTTTGAACCCATCAATCCCAACGGCTTTATCAACTGCCATTTGCTTAAACGTCGCCACCAGTTTTTCCATCTCAATTGGCTTCATGAGCATGGAGTTGTGTTCATGTGTTATAACCATTGGTATGCGCTGCATGAACTTGGTTTGCACCTCATACATATTATGGTAATGTTACTCCAAAAGGTTAGTGAATATATCGTTCAGGGTAAGTTCTAGTTCCTCTTGGGTTTCTACATGTGTTTCATCTACCCATTTCAGTCGAACCATCCGGTTTCCTTGCTTGTGTTCAATGGAGGCTTTATGGAATAATCTAGTGTCATGTTATCCTTCTTTGAGCTACCTGATTTTTTATTTTTGTTTCTGAAGTTCTTGTTGTTGTTCTCTTAAACTGAATTCTTAAATAAGGGTTTTTTCCTGAGCTATTACCTCCTTTGTGAATCCTTGATGCATGGCTCATTGCTGAACCTCTTGAATATGTTGGTCCATCCTCCTTTTCTCTTGGAATATGTTCCCAAAGGATTCCAAACTCTAGCATTTAATTTTTCCTTTTACAACCTTTATTTTTTGTTGCAAATGATACATGATCATGCCTTTTATGGGGGGAAAGTCCATCCACCATTGTCGAATTTTCTCCAGGAATTCAGGTTGAAGGAGACATAACTGTTCGAAACTGGAAGGTATTTGAAGATTCTCCTCGATTCTCTTCCAATCCAGAATTATTGGCTAGTGGTCCGAACTAGCCAAAGGAAGTACCACGACTGTCAGTTCTCTCCCTTCCATCATAATAGATTTTGAAACTAGGAAAAGGTCTAAGAAAAATGCGATACTTCTATCCCCCACTCTCTTATTGTTCTAAGTGCAGATATTGTTGGTCTTTCAGACATATAACAGATGAAGGGTTGCAATAACTTCATTAAAGTGATCATTGATGGGGTTTAACTAACGTATTCCATATTTTTCTTGTCTAATATTCTATTTAGGTTAAAATCCTCTCCTAGAATCCAAAGATGCGGCTTGACTTCCGTATTTAAGGTAAGAAAGGAATCTGAAAGAATTGGTTTCAACTTGGTAAGGGAGGGCCCATAAATGTTGGAAATAAATCCCTGAGTGCTTGTACCCATTACTTGGAAAGACACTCAAAGAAAAAAACTGTGAGGTAGGAAATCCTGTAAGGACCACCTCCCTCAGATTCTAGGTAATACCTATCCCTCCAACTTCTCCTCTAGCATCTATAGAAACTACCTCACTATTGAGCCAAATTTTCTTACCTATTTCTTTAATATCTGCTTCTGAAAATTTAGTTTCTCGAAGAAAAACTATAACCAGATTTTATTCTCTATTTTATTTTTTAGAAGACGAATCTTTAGGGGGATTTTACAACCTCTTATGTTGCAAGATATAATCCACATTGTAAAAATTCTTGGGGGATGAAGTTAGGGATGCATCTATGGTTGGATATTTCCCCAAGGAAACGAACTGTTCCCCTATCAGTTGAATTTGTTGAACATTGTTGTGTCTACCTCGCTTCTCTCTTATTCCTTTCTTTTTACCATCTGGTTCGTTGAGAAATTATGTTGCTATTCCCAAGTACTTGAATTTTTTAGTCTTTATAATGGATTTCTCTAGTAGGGAGACATGTTGGGGTGGAATGTGATTCAGGATTTTAGCTGAACAAGCCACCTACAATCCTTATATATTCAACTCTCCTATATACATCTCTTCCCCTTCTTGGTATGGAATTGGAGTCTCCTCCATAATTACTTCCTTGTCGGATTTTTGGATCTGGACATCTGAGGATTGGGGTGGATCTAGAAATTGATGTTATGGGATATTCCCTTCCTTCGGGGTTTCAACCTTCTTCTCTAATTTAAGAGTTTCGAATCGATTATGGGTCTTAACTTTATTGTGGATCTCAGGACTGACTTCTTTCTTGGTCGATATTTTCTTGGTAGCTACCTTGGTAAAACTGTTGGCCTAGGAAAGGAGAACAAGGAAGAAGTTCATGTGCAAGAAAAATAAGGTGCATCACGTGCACAACATGAAGAAAGGAAGGTCACAAAGGAAGCAAAGGACCAATGCAGGTAGAATGGAGAGGTGCACGATGAAGGAAAGGTGAGCACATGGGCGTGTAGGTGATAATAGTTGGAGAATGATAGGTGCATATCATGGATGCTTAAGGAAGCGTAAGCATACGACTATGCACGTACAAGGGAATATTTGTAAGTCATCCTGATAGTGCCTCGTGTGAAGTCATAATCACCACACTTGTAGCTGGAGGGGCAGCTAATGGTGGAAGTTAACAGACTGCCTATATGTAGTTGACTCTACGTGGTCATCTAAAATAGTATAAATAGGAGGGATTCAACAACTAGAGGGTTGGCTATTGGAGGGGGTTGTTGATCCCCTGTTGGTAATAATTGGATTTTTAATAGTTATTGTGGGTTGTTCATGGGAGATACATAGCGAAGGATGACATTTTACTGTAATTCTGTAGAGAGTAGAAGAGGATAAGACTCACAAAGAGTCTAGTAGCAATAGAAATTTATTGAGCCGTGGATCTGGTTATTGTGTGCGAAGACCGCTAGGAGTAGAGGTAGGTAGAAGAACAAACCAGAGAGCATGAGAGATAGAAGTCTGAGTCATAAAGACATATCATAAGATAAGTATGCATCCTATAGAATGCAAGGTGCTATACCCTTTTCTCATGCCATATGAAGAGCACCTTGGTGGTTTTTCCCAGATGGGTTTCCACATTATCTCTTGTGTTTGAATAGATGAGTAATGTTGTGAATGTTTATGCAAATGGTTGTTATTTGCTTCCTGTATGATGATGAAATATGGATTAAATTCCTGATGTTATACTGTAATCAGTATATGATTGTTAAGGAAGCATTGTTTCAATATATGGCTATATCGGCCTGTGGGTTTATGTCTTAAGTCATGACGTAAGTTGAAAACAATATGTTAGTACGATTCAGATGTGCTACACAAGTTGCATCAGCTGTGATGTCGGGAATAAGGATAGGTTGCGTGCGCCGACATATTGTTGTGCTCATTCGCACAAGACTGACTCCACCATCCTGCCATCCAGTTTCCTTTGTCGAGCACCTTGGCTACGTGATAAGGGGCTATAATATCTTGACAATCATAGAAACATGGTTCCACTAGTTACCCATCAAAGAGATATATCGGGTGAGACTGCACCTGCTCTGCAAGAATTGCTAATGGGGATTGCTATGTCGGTCTGGTATCTCGGGTGTTTGTTGGGTTGACGGGCTGCACAGAACCTGGGTCATGCAAGTTAGGAAAAGTGGCTAGAAAATGGTTTCATTGCTGGGACCTTATTGATAAAAACAAGGGAAATTCTGTGGCATCTGACGAAGAATGAGATAGAATATTGGGTTGATTCTAAAACACTAGAATTCGCACAAGAAGAGAGTACAGGGACACAGTTTAGTGCAAAGAACTGGATAGATGAATATATTTATTCTTATATTCATGAGATATTCTTTGCTAAGTTCCCCATTTTACTACATGAATGGTTTTCAAGATTGGAGACTAAGCAGAAAAACTTCTAGAGAAGAGAGACCGTTGAGAGAGTGATTAGTTGGTTCATGAGGTAACTAGTGTAAGTAACACCATCTCTAGAGCTGTTTATTTTTGGGTTGATAGTATATTGTAAGCATATATTACTGAGTTTGCAGTAGACACTATAACTTCATATAGTGAAGCTAAAAGAATTTCTTTCAAAGGACCCCGTAGAAGATACTTGTTATGTATCAGTACATGGATAAAAATGCTTGCCTATGAGAAGGGTATTTTGCAGCTGAGTAGTTGAGTTGCGTCCCTAAAAGGAGGCTATGTCATGAATGACCTATTAAGAATATGGGAAAGGGTGAGTTGAAATATTCCCTTGAAGTACAGAACCTGAACTAGAAGTTGGAGTCCTAAGGAGTGGAAGAACACTCAGATCAGGAAAGAGAAGGAAAACCAAAATGGGACGACGAAATCCTATTTTGTTGGAGGAAAGAGAACACTAAATTATATCATGTGAAGATGAAGGGTCTTGTGACAAAGAGGAGGACTATAGCCTAATTTTAGAAGGACCTACAGATTCTAAGGATTCTGCAGAGACATCGAGATCAGGACGCAACTACATAAAACCAGCAATATCACAAGAGGTAAGATCTAGAGTTTCATCCCCAGAAAGGACTGCTGATATGGATAGTGCTAGCCATGTAACTAGTGCATGAGAAGGTACACACCCTTTCAATCCTTTACCAGAAAACCCCGATGCCAACTCAATGGCTGTGATAGATTTTTGGTTACCCACATTCAATTGAAATGGAATGGAAGATCCATAGCAACATTGGTTCTTTTGTGAAGCTATTTGGATGGTGCATTTAGTCCATAATGTAGACATAAAGAAGGTGCAGATGATCATGACCTTGAGGGGTTGCATGCTATACTGGTACATGAAGTTCTACGCTACACCAATTGGAACACCACAAAAGACCCTTGAAGAGATCCGAACTTCAATGATTTCTGAGTTCAAGAAACCTAAATCAGAGTCGCATTGTATTACCGACATAAAATAAATCAAACAAGCACTGGCGGAAACGGTATGGGATTTTGACCAATGGTTTAAAACACTGATGGCCAAGGAAATCTTACAAATGTCCAATGTGCTACATAAGCTGTGGTTTATTGCTGCACTGTTACCACACATCCGAGCGCCGTTAATGCAAAAGAAGATTGAATCGCAGACAAAAGCACTAGAACTAGCAATGAAGTTAGAAGCCTCTCCCATTGGCGATGGTGCTATAGGGATGGTGCAGATCCAATCATAGCTAGCCAATTTGACGATACAACTTCAAGACATCAAGAAGGGTAAATAAGCACAATAATATTTGTGGTGCACAAAATGTAGAACAGACGGACATTAAAAATAATTGTCCAACCTTCATAAACTACATCGCGTCAAGTGTACCCAACCCATTAAATGGCCATGGGATACCATGGTGTCGCATATGCCATTCAAGAGGCCATCGTGATGAAGAATGTTTATATTTGCAAAAAGTTGTAAGTACCCTTGCAAACCAATTCTGTAGATTTTATAAATCAGTAGGACATGATGAGAAAGATTGTAGAGCATATCAACTCTTGAAAGAAAATACTGTCGACACCTACTTAATGAAAAATGAAGGATTCGCTCAGGATGAACATGCACAAGCCTCGTATCAGCTTGTGTAGTTCCCACCTAATTAGTACCAACTGTAGTAGGCACCTCAGTAGCCATATGTGCAACAAAATCCCTATCATCCACTATACTAGCAGAACCAGTATCCACCACAGCAACCACACCCAAACAGAAGGGGTGGTGAAAAATTTAGAGGAAGAGGTGGAGGAGGAGGATTTGGTAGAGGAAGAGGTTAAGTTACATGCTATAACTATGGAAAACTAGGTCACCATGTCAGAGATTGTTTAGATCCTACGAAGACATGTTCCTACTGTAAGGGACATGAAAATAATGTTGAACAATGTCCTTAGTTGATTGCAAAATGACAAGCAAAGACCATCGCAGGACCTAACCCTACACCGAACCTGTATATGAAACCAAACCCAAATATGAATGTGAATGTTCAAATGATTGTAGATAAACCACGATACCTAAACATCGTTGTCGTAACTCGAGAAGGTGTAACAATTGGAGTAGACTAGGATAAACCATAAGAACAATTACAGCCAAAAGTAAGGCCAGTGGCGTAGAAAAAGGAGCCATTGCATGTCCTGAAATAGAAGTAATTATTTTGGGATGTACAATCAGAATTTGTAGCCCAGAATTACCCTTGACATCTGTAGAAGTCAAGGAAATGCCTAAATGGTTTCAATGCATATTCCAGAAAAAGGTTCCACCAAAGGTTAGTAAGATAAGAACCTTTCTGTTAAGTTGTTTAATGCTAATGCAAGATAAATATGTTATTGCAAAACTACAAGCAATGATAGAAGAGATGCCTATAGAGTCGCGACCTAAAAATAAAGTCAACCAAGTATGGAAAAAATTCAAAACTGGCTGGGAGTTGAGGATTACTGCGCTGATAGGTGACTACGACATCGATTATATCATCTTGGATCTGGGCTCATATATCAATATTTTGACACGACAAACTTGGGAAAGAATGGGAAATTCATGCTTATACTGGTGTCCTATCAAGTTGCGACTTGCCAATCAGGCGAAGGTCCTACCCATTGGCCAACTAAGCAATTTCTTGGTCGATGTCAAAGGATTGCGCACATTTGCAGACTTTGAAGTCATTAACATTGTTGATGACATGAACCCATATCCCTCTATGTTGGGAATATATTGGGCCATAGATAGTCATACCATTATAAATTTCAAGAAAATGATTCTCTCATTTGAAGATTAGGAAATGAGGGTAGTATCACCCATCGATCCATTATAGGGACAAAGATACGTCGAGCCTATCTACAATGAGCGATAGGTTGACTATCTTGACCAAATCTACAATGTCACAGCTCTACAGGAACATTCCATTAATCCTACTATCGATAGTAACTTGAGCTAGAGATGCACGAGTTCATTTACATTTGACTCAGGAGAGGCTTTAGAGGGTTGGAAAAAAAGATTACACAAAGTCTCTATGAGAAGGCGTGCAAGAGTTATAAGGTCTGTGCGATGGGTGGAGAATGAGTCAAGGGAGATAGCCACCTATGAGGATTTCATACACACATTGGAGACAACACCTAGAACCTAGTATACCTCTGTGGAGCTGCGACAAGGAACCCAAGGTTGTGAAATACTCACTAACCAATCTACGCATACATTTGAATTTACGGATGAGCACCCAACAATTGATTTTGCGCTTCAGATGGTAAAGGAGAATATAGTTGTCGAGAACCTTGTCAAAGAGGCTAATTCTCACCAATGCAGTGCAACCATTCAGCAGTACAATCTAACCAAATACCCAGATGATGATCCGACTAATATCAACAAACTAGAATAAGAGGGTAGACGAGAAGTAGAAGGAAGTAGCATTTCAAGTGATTAGTTCCTCCATCCCTTGAAAACCAAGAAAGTACATATTGGATCACCAAATAACCCAAAGTTCACCAATATCAGAGATTATTGGGATGATGAAGCAGTTGCAAAGATTGCGGACCTACTACATGGGTATCAGGACCTATTCCCTACCAACGTCTCAGAAATGAGGGGAATAGTGGGAGACTTAGGAGAGATGGAAATACCCCTTGTTGGGCCTCGAAATTGTCTTTTATAATGGCTTTATTTACATTAATTTCCTGACCGATTTACCGAAATCGAATACATCTATCTTTAATTTGTCTAACTTTTACTATGTTTTCATCAATTATAACTTATAAATGTAAAAGAAGCTCAATTCATCATTTTTGATGTATTATTGCACTTAGTGCGCATTTTGGCACTCCATTCAGCCCCTTCTTTCGGTCCTAAGTTTCACACTAGGTTTAATGGCATGTTTCTTATTAGGTTCTTGGTTTGTTTTATCCTCGCCTTTTATTTCTCGCCAGTCATATTGCTCCCGCACATGCAAAATAAAACCAATAGTTAATACTAATATTTCTTTGCATTATTTTTAGAACAAAATAAACAATTATTGAAAATGATGCTTAAAGTGAATATTAAAAAGAATTATTATTATAAATAATATTTAGCTTTGAAATGCTTAAATAATGCTTATTTAAAAATAAGTTAAATTTTTTTACTTTAATAATTTACTTCTAAAATTACTTCCAAAAATGGTGGAATATATATATATATATATATATATATATATATAATCTACTTTATTTATAATACTTTCATTGAAGAATAGGGTTATTTCACATAACCATTTTTTATTATTATTATAAGGAACACATCAATAAAACAAAAAAATGTTGGTTTGAAGTTTACTTTTTTTATGCATTCATTTTTTTAATGCATTTGTATTTAAGGTATTCATTTTCTTTAATGCATTTCTTATGTAATGCATTCATTTTTTAATTCATTCTTTTTATGCATTCACTTGTTTTAAATAGAATGTGCATTGATCATAAAGTATCCAAATGGATTTTGCATGTTTTAATTTTGATCGTTTTATGTTTTATGCAGGCCGTAAAGGATGAGCTCACATGCCATGAAGAAATAGAGCGGTATAATGGAAATATGCAGTCACGAAAATGAATCCCAACCATAGTTAAACCAAGAAATCAGCAAAATAACCTAGCACCCAACCAATAGAATTCAGCCATGCATTAAGCTGACTATCCACCTCGCTCACAGCCAAATAAACAGACAGTGTATTCATCTTACTGTCCAACTTATGACACAGCTCACCACTTAGCTCATTAATTAAGCAGCTTGTTGTTGATGATAAAAGATCTCAATAATTAAATGTTGAAATGTGTTTGCAACCCACCTACATTCCACGCGTTTGTTTGTTGGAGACGTTCATCAATTTAGAAGGCTCGTTGTCACAATGACTTTGCTCACCACCACACCACCAGTCTGCGCACTTGAATGAGGAACGACCTGTGCTCTAGAAAATCGCCCCTCTGTACTCCTTGCTTCCTAACATGCCACCATCATGCATGTCATAGAAGATCATTCCATGTGAAAGGAGGAGCAAGAAGACCATATCATGCCACATCCATGCCGAAAAGAACAAGATGCATGTTGGAGGAGATTTGTTTGCGCTGAAGAAGGAAGATGTTGTGCGTTGGAGTTTGATTTGTTAGATGCCTTTATAATTTAATGAATTTAGAGAGCAATCGACCACCAATGGGTCGAATCGCTCATCCCTAAAAGTAGCTATATACACCAGCCTCTTCCTGAGCGTTGGGGAGCTAGTCACTGATGAATAGACTCTATAAAAAACTCTGTTCAAATTGAATAAAACTCTATTTTAAGCTGTATATGCATGTTTTAGTCTTCAGTGAAGTAATTCATTGACTTAGAATGGCCACTAATTGCTGAGGAGGGCCCCTCAACAACAGGAGGTTCTATTTGTACATATTCGGCAGTTTCTTTTCATTTTTTGCAGATAAGTAATTTCATTTTTATGTCTATATATTTAGTTTTCTTGTAGATAATGTTTTACTGTTAATAAACTGTAATTTTCTTGACTTTTTATGCAATTTTCCACAGGGCCAGCCATTCGTCCCTCTGTGTAGATTGTCTTTTCATCCTTAAGTTTGTCCCTCCGTGCAGACTATTTTTCAGCCTTCTATTTGCACCTTAATCTAGTCTGTCTTTTAGCCTTTAATTCGAATTTAGATAGAATTTTATACAATTTTCATTCATTTCTAGAATTTCTAATATTACGTTTTGTGTAGAAATAATTAGCTAGGGTATAAGTTAGTTTGTCATCATTTTACTGTGTTTTGTAGTTAGTGGGGATTTGAATCCATCTTCAACATTTCATATTCAGTTTTATATTAATGCATAAGATTAATTGTTTCAGTTTTAATTATGATGAAATTCAGAATATAAATGAGTATAAATGTTTTCTTCTTTTATATGTTAATTTTGTATCATATTAATAAAGTAATTTGAACTGGTTTATAAATTTTTTTAATATAGGTTAAAGTGTTTATTTATAATTGAATTTATTTTATATTTAGTTTCGTATATTTAATATACAAGTGAGAATTTATATAAATGTATTATATTTTTGTATGTTTATTGTATTTATTTTGTATTTTGAATTTCTTTCATTTATATTTTGTTATTAAATTGCTTAATGTGTTGTTGAATGAGTGACAACGTGAATAGATGGTTATTTTATGATAAATTTGTTTTAGGTTAATTAATCTAGTTTATTTCCACTATTTTTTTAGTTTCATTTTAGTTTAGTTCATGAAATTCTTTTGGTTTAGTTTAGTTTTATTTTTAGTGTGAATTCTATTTATTTGCATTAGTCTAATTTCTTTGATTTTGAGCTTAGTTTAGTCCCCTTTATTTTTATCTTTAACTTTAATTTAGTTTTATGCATGTATGAATTTAATAAACTTTGCATGATAGATTCTGAGCATCAAGAAGAGGGATTGGTTTAGACTGTTTTCATTTTTCCTTTTGTATTATATGCATTAATTTTTAGTAGTTTAAAAGTTTTATCTTGAAAGTTCTCATAGCTTAGTTTAATATAAGTTTACTTTTTAAATTCATAGATTAGTTTCCGATTAGATTGGATTTGTTAAATTAGTTTGCTTACATTAGTTTATGATTCCTTGCAAAGTATTTGTTTACACTTGGTCCTAAGATTAGTGTTTCAATTTGCTTTATACGATTGCATAAGTTTGATAACCAGAGTAGGATAGTTAGTTAGTTTTCTCTTTTGAAAGTATAGAGTAGTTTTGCTCATAGAATAAATAGATTAGTTTCTCTTTTCACTTGTAGTATAATTTCCTGTTTTATAATGATTAATTTCATATTTGCTTTTGTAATTAATTTCAGTATTTTCTTTCGTAGTTAATCGTATGGTTAAGTAGATTCTCATCCCTGCATAAGCATATAGTTCATGCATTCGTGGAATAGTTTAGTTTATTTGTTTCCTGTTTTGAATAAGTTAAAATTACTTTCATTAGATTAAATTGCTTTCGGGCCAAGTGGCCGCTTTCCTAGATTAGTTGTTGCAATTTCATTGGCATAGAATAGATTAGCACAACATTAGACTAGTTTTCCATAGTCTCCTACATTTATAGAATATATTAATATAGCATTAGATTAGATTTGAATTTGTAGTTACTTTTACAAAGTTCTTAGTTAATTTCCTCTTTTAATAGATAGATTAAATTCTTGCATTTGAATTATGAAAGTTATGCATATAGATTAAAATCATATAGTTGCATGTTAGTGCATTTGCATATTTAGTTAGCTTAGGTTAGCTCAAGCCTTAAATTTTGCACATATTGTGTCTGCATCTCATAAGATCCCTTCTCAGGTTTACAATTAAGTGTTGAATTAAATAGTGCATATTTTGATGAACATTTTGGCACGGTTTCGAGGGAGGTGCTAAATGGATTGGAGTCTAGGTAGATAGGGGTAGATATGTTTCATTTACATTACACAACAAGGGGGATGGGAGAGTAGTAAGACGAGAGGTAAGAACCTACACATCCACTATAGTGGGGTACCCCAAATCCTTGTTGTTCCTTTTTCGCACAAGTGTGTTTACTTCACGCAAATTTTGATTTACTTCTCTTAAGTGTAATTTTTATGTAGGTGTTTTAGTGTGTTGTCTTTAAATCACAAATTTGTGTTATTAGTAGATAGTTTCTCAAAAACACATAATTTTTTTTGGGTACTATAAGAACCCCAGGGACTAATCCTTGTGTGAAGCAGGACCTACCAACCAACGACATGCACTCAAAGGTACTCATTAGTATGCGAGAACTCTCTCGAATCCTAGAAAAATCTAGAATTTTGATCTCTACTGAAGAGCACATCCTGACAGAAGTTGAAAGTTTATAAACTACTCCTAAAATGACAGACGAACCAAAATCCCAAGAATTACGAAAGGATTTTCTTTGCAAGACTGCAAAAGAAGCTAACATATTGGGGATTACATTCGAATGAGAGCAACTAAAAATTAAAGAGTTCTTTACATGCAAGCTAACAGATCCAACATATGCTCAAACAACTGCTCAACTAGAAGAAGAAGATCTGTATGACATAACAAAGAAAGGTGGGTACCAAGACTACATCGAAACATGGTTTCAGGAGGTAACTCGACCGCAATACCATTCGTTCATTCGACACCTATTGATGGAAAGAAAAGTAAGTTGGTTAAACTTCCACATTCAGGTAATCACCGGAACAATCTTTTCATATGTGGATAAAGGTACAATTCTCATTTTGCTTCGCACTTGGTTTCATTGGAAAATCTCATATACTTGAGTAAACATGTTTTATTTCTTCTTAGGGTAGGGAAATATGTATATAAATAAAATGTTGCATTCTTAGTTTAGGAAATAATGCAACTTCATTTTTTGTTGTTTTCTTTTTCAAATGAAAGAACTAAGAAGAAGATCATGTTAATGACTAAACCAAAACAATATTACATCATTATTCATTTTCATACATGCATATTTCTTATTATACCAATTATTTAATACCAACTTTAAACATCATGGGGATTTGTCATGAATTAAGGTCTATTTAAAACCTAGAGGTCACTCATACATCCTAGCTTCATTATCAGGGCATGATATTTAAGCATCTCTACTACAGGGTAGCATGCAGGTGAATGAAATTCCTAGTTTGTGGGGAACACTACTTTAATTCTATATGAAAGAGACAATTTTAGGACTAGAGACACCTTTCATTCATTATCTTATGGCTTCATCCACTTTACACTAAATCCATCAATCGTGTGTATCTTTGATTCAATAGATTCCTCTTCCAGGATTTATTTTTCCATGATAGTAAAAAAGAGAAGGCTATCTATCCTCCAATCCATATACCATCCCACCCTATAGCATGGTTTTCAGAGCTGCTCCACCACCACTCCTTCATAGGAAAAATCATTTTACGAATATATATAGGGACTAGAAACATCAGAACAATATCCTTTGATAGAAAACAGGTTTAAGAGGTTAACTCGTTGAGGTACTGAACAGGCTCACTGGAAGCGGGTACCATCCTGTGGTATGACCAGGTAAACCCAACGGGGTACTGAATAGGCCCGACTACAAGAGGGGAATCTTCCTGGGGAGGACATCTTGTTAAAAAAGAGAGAGAGAGAGAGAAAGAGTCTAAAAAAATATATAAAAATGATTCTGCAATAATAAAGGTTGTTGTGGGTCTACTAGAGGAACGTATGCATGGTTGATCTAAATAAAATGAACTCCATCAATCTTCCATTTGAGAATGTATGCAAGTGCGCTTAAGACCTGATTGTTTAATTCATACTATACCTAGGATATCACTCTCCTAGAAGTGGGACCAATAAACTTAGGAGTCTAATGAACTTGAAATGCACACTTTGCCCATAATTACTTCAATAACAATAAACCTTTGAGAAGTAGCAAGGATAACTAGTTTCCTATATGCTTTATTGACTATCTACACCCTCATGTTTTCTATTTTAACCTAGTATTAATTCATTCATGGCATGAGGACATGCCATACCTTCGGTTTGGGGGAGGGAGTCTTGATTTATATGGTCTTCATAAGCATTAATTATTACTAGTAGCAGAATTGTATGTATTAAAAAATCTTAAATAATACGAAATTGTTTTGGTCATCTCATAACATAACTTTTTTTTGTAAGTTCCAGTTTTCATGTAGTAATAAAGATGGCTTCGTTTTGCTGAACGATTTCCTATAAACTATTAATGATCAAGCAGAGTTTTTGAATAAATGAAAGACCACTTCTGATTCATTTATGGCACAAGAAAGTGCCATACCTTTGGTCTCAGGATATGTTGGGCCTCGAAATTGTATTTTATAATGGCTTTATTTACATTTATTTTCTTCCCTATTTACCGAAATCGATTACATCTATCTTTAATTTGTCTATCTTTCACTATGTTTTCATCAATTATAACTCAGAAATGTAAAAGAAGCTCAATTCATCATTTTTGATGTATTATTGCACTTAGTATGCATTTTGGCACTCCATTCAGCCCCTTCTTTTGTTCCTAAGTTCCACACTAGGTTTAATGGCATGTTTCTTATTAGGTTCTTGGTTTGTTTTATCGTCGCCTTCTATTTCTCACCGGTCATATTGCTCCTACATATGCAAAATAAAACCAATAGTTAATACTATGATTTATTTGGATTATTTTTAGAACAAAATAAACAATTATTGAAAATGATGCTTAAAATGAATATTAAAAACAATTATGATTATAAATAATACTTAGTTTTTAAATGCTTAAATAATGCTTATTTAAAAAAAATTTAAACTTTTTGACTTTAATAATTTACTTCTAATTTACTTCCAAAAATGGTGGAATATCTCTCTCTCTCTCTCTCTCTCTCTCTCTCTCTCTCTCTCTCTCTATATATATATATATATATATATAATCTACTTTATTTATAATACTTTCATTGAAGAATAGGGTTATTTCACATAACCATTTTTTAATATTATTATAAGAAGGACATCAATAGAACAAAAAAAAATGTTGGTTTCAAGTTTATTTTGTTTATGCATTCATTTTTTTAATGCATTCTTATTTAACATATTCATTTTCTTTAATGGATTTCTTATGTAATGCATTCTTATTTAAACGCATTCATTCTTTTTATGCATTCACTTGTTTTAAATAGAATGTACATTGATCATAAAGTATCCAAATGGGTTTTCCATGTTTTAATTTTGATTGTTTTATGTTTTATGTAGGCCGTAAAGGATGAGCTCGCATGTCGTGAAGAAATAGAGAAGTATAATGGAAATGAGCAGTCACGAAAATGAAGCCTAGCCATAGTTAAACCAAGCACTCAACAAAATAACCTAGCACCCAACCAATAGAATTCAGCCATACATTAAGCTAACTATCCACCTCACTCACAGCCAAATAAATAGACAACACATTCAGCTTATTGTCCAGCTTATGATGCAGCTCACCACTTAGCTCATTAATTAAGCAGTGCGCTATTGATGATAAAAGATCTCAGGCATTAAACGTCGAAACGGATTTGCAACCCACCTACAGTCCACGCGTTTTTTTGTTGGAGATGCTCATCAATTTAGAAGAAGAAGATTAGTCCACGCAAAAGGAGGAACAAGTAGACCATATCATGCCACATCCAAGCTGAAAAGAACCAGATGCACATTGGAGGAGATCTGTTCACGCTGAAGAATGAAGATGTTGTGCGTTGGAGTTCTATTTGTCAGATGCCTTTATCATTTACCAAATTTAGAGAGCAGTCAACCACTAAAGGGTTGAATTTCTCATCTCTGTAAGAAACTATATATATCAACCTCTTCCTAAGAGTTGGGTAGCTAGTCGCCAGTGAATAGACTCTATAAAAAAATCTGTTCAAATTGAATAAAACTCTATTTTCAGTGGTGTATGCATGTTTCAGTCTTCTGTGAAGTAATTCATTGACTTAGACTAGCCTCTTATTGCTGAGAATGGCCCCTCAACAACTGGAGGTTCTATTTGTACATATTAAGTAGTTTCTTTTCATTTTCTATAGATACGTAATTTTGTTTTTATGTCTATATATTTAGTTTTCCTATAGATAATGTTTTACTGTTAATAAACTATAATTTTCCTGAGTTTTATGCAATTTTCCACATGGTCGGCCATTCGTCCCTCTATGCAGACTGTCTTTTTAGCCTTTGGTTCATCCCTCTATGCAGACTATTTTTCAGCCTTCTGTTCACACCTTAATCTTGTCTGCCTTTCAGCCTTTAATTCGAATTTAGATAGAATTTTCTACAATTTTCATTCATTTCCAGAATTTCTAATATTACGTTTTGTGTAGAAATAATTAGCTAGGGTATAGGTTAGTTTTCCATCATTTTACTGTGTTTTGTAGTTAATGGGGATTCGAATCCATCTTCAGCATTTCATATTCAGTTTTATATTAATGCATAAGAATAATTGTTTCAATTTTAATTATGATGAAATTCAGAATATAAATGAGTATAAATATTTTCTTCTTTTATATGTCAATTTTGTATCGTATTAATAAAGTAATTTGAATTGGTTTATAATTTCTTTTAATATAGGTTAAAGTGTTTCTTTATAATTGATTTTATTTTATATTTAGTTTTGTATATTTAATATACAAGTGAGAATTTATATAACTGTAGTATATTTTTGTATGTGTATTGTATTTCTTTTGTATATTGAATTTATTTCATTTATATTTTGTTATTAAATTTCTTAATGTGTTGTTGAATGCTTGACACCACAAATAGAGGGTTATTTTATGATAAATTTGTTTTAGGTTAATTAATCTAGTTTATTTCCACTATTTTGTTTAGTTTCATTTTAGTTTAGTTCATCATTGGTTTAGTTTAGTTTTATTTTTAGTGTGAATTCTATTTATTTGCATTAGTCTAATTTATTTTATTTTGAGCTTAGTTTAGTCTCCTTTATTTTTATCTTTAACTTTAATTTAGTTTTATGCTTGTATGAATTTAGTAAACTTTGCATGATAGAATATGATCATTAGGAAGAGGGATTGGTTAAGACTGTTTTAATTTTTCCTTTTGTATTAGATGCATTAATTTTGAGTATTTTAAAAGTTTTACCTTGAAATTTCTCATAGCTTAGTTTAATATAAGTTTACTTTTTAAATTCATAGATTAGTTGTTGATTAGATTGGATTTGTTAAATTACTTTGCTTACATTAGTTTATGATTCCTTGCAAAGTTTTTGTTTACACTTGGTCCTTAGATTAGTGTTTCAATTTTTTTTATACGATTGCATAAATTCGATAACCAGAGTAGGATAGTCAGTGAGTTTTCTCTTTTGAAAGTGTAGAGTAGTTTTGCTCATAGAATAAAAAGATTAGTTTCTCTTTTCACTTGCATTATAATTTCATGTTTTATAGTGATCAATTTCATATTTTCTTTTGTAATTAATTTCATATTTGCTTTTGTAATTAATTTCAGTATTTTCTTTTGTAGTTAATTATATGTGTTGGGCCCAAAAATGGCCCCTTTTGACCACCCTTAATCACCTCTTTTTGTTCTATCCCACCCCATTGAGCATGCCAAATAAATGTTTTACCCCCACTCTACTCTTCAAACCACCAAGGTATGATTGGTCATTGTTTTATTTTATTAGTACTTATGATTTTGATAATTAAGGCTTCACATCTCTTAATGCGCTAACATATGATGGTCTATAAAGGTATTTTGAGATATATGGATTGCAGGGAGATTGGGCTGAACATGCTACGAAAAGGATGGGCATTCACCACTCAAGTTGATCACCATCCATCCTACCATTACCCAAGGAATGAAGTTCCAGTGTGTTATCTCAGGCAAAGCTGTACAAAGATAGCTGTAATAGAACGCGTCAAAATTGGAGGTAAACAGTGCACTATTGCTCGTGTATAGCTACGATCTGAAGATATCGTCACTCCTAGGGTGATTAACAGTTTCCCTATATCTCCTATTTTTCATCCTGCCACGTTTGTAACAGTTGTTGTCATTTAGGGCACCTGAAGATCAGACATCTTCATGGCTGCCCCATAATAGGGATAGGATGTTATGATTTACATTGTATAAATATGGAGAACTATTTCGAACCAGGGGTTGTTGAACATATAATCAATCCATCGTATGAGCTGTGATGAGGATTTGTGTAATCGATCTATCTTTTAATACAAGGAGTTACTTCAGATCTAAAGGTTTTTGCGTGTGTTCATCCAACATCTCTATGTGAAGGCTAGGCTGCCTTCCACAAGGATAGCTAAGTTAAATTAGGAATTTCAATTCTTTTGTTGTGTGATGTTATGTTAATTTTATTTCTTCGTAGGAAGCTGTAACAAGTTGTGGATTTACAGTGTGTTGTGATTGGATCTCTTGGATACCTGTAGTGGCATGGTGTGACAGTTGACTGAGTAGGTAATTTTTCCTCATGTAAATCATGTGGTAACTATAATAGCTCTATTCATCCTTAGATCTTTTAGTTGTTGCTTCCATGAATATTTGCATCTTGTCTCTTATTTTTATGATTGCAGAATTTCATTCCTGTACTTCAAATTCATAGAATAGTTGAACTCAATTTCTGTATTTTGAATCTCTAGACTAATGTTCAATTTATGTCTTTGTATTTCTAGAACAATCAGGTTAAGATAGTTGGGTTAATCATTAAGTGGTTAGAAATAGAGTTTCCCTTTTTCGGCAATTGTAACCTAGATGTGACTTTCATCTTTCCATTCTTAGATCGAGAACAACAGAAGGTAATTGTGATTGCATTCCTTAGAATATAACTAGATTAAGTAGATTCTTAGGATGAGCATAGCCGAACAGAGGATAGGATTGTTCAATTACAGAAATTTAATGTTTAAGCATATAGTGTGCATGTTATTCTTAAAATACAAGAATTCCCTGGGTTGACAATAAATATTGTACACTCTGTATGTTAGTTGTAATTCACTTGCATATTGGGTGCCTTCTTATTGGTGGAGATACCTTAATTCCATACTTTTATCTCCTCCTTTTTCTTTGTGGTGCTAGAGTTTTTGGATTCACAACTGAGGTAGAGAGAATGTTCCCAGTTCCAGCATTTTCTTGTTCCTCGGGATGTTCTTCCTCAATCAAAGTTCCTCCCCACTCAGGTGAGGATTCAATGGTCACCAATTCAATATTTTCTTTTGTTGACATGGCGCTGTCATCTTCAGGTTCAATTGAATCTCTAGACTAATGTTCAATTTATGTCTTTGGATTTCTAGAACAATCAGATTAAGATAGTTGGGTTAATCATTAAGTGGTTTGAAACAGAGTTTCCCTTTTTCTGCAATTGTAATCTAGATGTGACTTTCATCTTTCCATTCTTAGATCGAGAACATCAAAAGGTAATTGTGATTGCATTCCTTAGAACATAACTAGATTAAGTAGATTATTGGGATGAGCATAGCCAAACAGAGGATGGGATTGTTCAATTACAGAAATTTAGTGTTTAATCATATATTGTGCATGTTATCCTTGAAATACAAGACTTCCCTGGGTTGACAATAAATATTGTACACTCTATATGTTAGTTGTAATTCACTTGCATATTGGGTGCCCAACATTTTGGCGCCGTTGCCGGGGAGGATAAAAATTAAACACCATCATTAGTTGCATCCTATAATTGTTTCTATTCAGTCTCTTTTATTTTTCATTGTAATGATTTGGGCTGCATGAATACAAGAAGGATAAAGTGTGATCATCTTTCGACTCCCAAAACCTCACAAAATACAAACAGTGTAGGTGGTCGAGGTCCAAAATTGGGTAGAAGGACATTCATTGACGATCTTGTTGACAAAACTGATTCATCCACTAGGGCTTGCCATCAGGAAATGCCTATCAGAAGAAGCCCTGCCGATCCTGGGGTGCCAGCATTAGGGTCCATAGTGGAGAACACACGAGTAGCTGCAAAATCCTCAAATATCGCTGCAGAAGAGGAAAAAGTTGGTACAATCGGACCTGCTGGTAGAAGCCCGATCTACCACATTTACGAGAAGGTTGTAATTGAATAAGAGTGGACACAGTTCCACCAGAATATTGTTGATCAGTGGAAGAACAAAGAAAAGAACGAAGAGAGGAATGAATAAAAGAACAAGGAGAGGAACAAAGAAAATAAAAAAGAGAGGAACAAAGAAAAGAACAAAGAAAGGAACGAAGAAGAGAAAATAGAAGAAGGAATGAGTAATATACACGAATCTGATGAGGAAGAGGAAATGGGGGAAAACAATCATCATGAAGATCATTCCCTTCCTGAAGGATTGGTGGCAACACTTCAACTCCCAATTCAGCAGCCAGAAGGAACAACACCTATCAAAAATATATCACCATCGATGTTGCCTCGCTTCCATGGAAAAGCGGCAGAGGATCCAAATGAATTTATTTTCGAGTTTGATATCCTCTGTCGTAGCTACGACTATGTCACCGATGCACAGAAGATGAAGCTCTTCCCTGCCACTCTGAAGGACAATGCATTACACTGGTTCATGAGCCTAGGAGGTGGAACTGCCACTAATTGGGATAGAAAGAAACATGTGTTCCTGGAGAAATATCAGGAATATTTCAACACCAAGGACAAAAGAGAAGAATTGTTCAAAATGGTGCAGAAGGAAGACGAAAGTCTGGAAGATTTTGTAGAGAGGATCTTATACAATGTGCAAAGAGCTGGACAGACAAACATGGGGTTAGATGTGCTCAAGATAATCCTGCTTCGTGGGATTAGGGATGATTTCCTAGATATGTTAAACCTGTTAGGAAAGGGGGATATCTCCAAGGATTCTTTCGAAAAGATTGTGGAATTATGCAAAAGGTACTCCAGGGAATCTTTCAGGAATAAAAGGTGGGACAAATGGGATAATATAGAACATGATGTCTTCAACAGAACTTAGAAGTCATCTAATGGAGGAGTTACCCATGCAGAGATAGGAAACCTCCTTGAAAATTTCAAAACATAAATGATGAGCTCTATCTCCTCAGAAATCGACGTCCTGAGGGAAAAGAAAAAATAGGCAGTAGAGGACCTCACACTAGGAGTGTTATACCCTCAATGTAGAAAGAACCATGACAGAAAATAATGCCCCTCACTTCCCCAAGCGAAGGCTGTTCTGCAGGAATCAATTCCAGAGGTGGAGCCGACCTACTTCATTGCATAAATGAAACCTTGGCAGCCTCGAAACCAAGGTATGACCCCAAACTTGTTTCCATTTTTTAATAATATGAATAATTGGAATAATATGCAAAATGTGAGTACACAATTCCCTTCATATTATTCTCAGTGGAACCCTTCTCAACCTTCAATACAAAATTATAACCCATGGAATCCTTGGACACAGCCACCACACCAACCAACTTCTTGGTCTCCTGGATGGAAGAAATTTCCATCGAGGGAACCAGTTTAGTCAACAACTTTCACATCAACAGCAACTATACCCTCCTCAATATCCTCAATATACTCAATATCCTCAATACCCTCATCATCAGTCGCAGCTGCAGTTGCAGAACAATTTTTCCCCTAATATACTGTTACGACATCAACTTCCTACTCAACCTAATCCTAACCCAAACAATAAAACAATCCATCAATTTGAGACTGTCAACATGCCTACTTACTCCCTTTCTCTTGTGCCTTGCAACAATATTTGCTTACTGTCAGGGAAATTAGTAGAGCTTGTAATCATAGAAGATGTTCCACCCTATGTACATGAAGAAGGGATGAATCCACAGCATCTATCCAATACGACCCCCATCATTGAAGATGCTGAACATCCCACTAATGGGATGGCTGAAACACAAAATGATAAATCTAGCGATACACAACCTACCTAGCGGATTAGGCAACCACCATATCTCGAGAGATTAATGCTACCAAGGGTATGGGGGCAACCCCAATTTAACCTCTTAGGAGAGTTAAAGAATCTTTATGTTAAAATCCCCCTCCTTCAAGCTCTTCAAGATGTACCTATCTATGCTAGAACTATTTGGGACCTATGCATAAAGAAACCAGGGAGGAAACCCAAATATCCTCCCACTATCCACATCATAGGGAAATTATTTGCATGAATAACAAGAAAAACCCTATTGGCCAAATATGACGATTCTAGGAACCCCACTCTCACTGTGCATATTGGGCATACACAGATACCCAACGTACTAGTAAATTTAGGAGAAATGATTAATGTCATGACAATTGAAACTATAAGAAAACTTGGGCTTACTAAGCTTAGGCCAAACCCCACTATTTTAGAACTAGCAGATAGATCCACCATTAAACCTGAAGGAATTCTGGATGATCTCGTCATCTCAGTTGAATCTTGGGAGTATCCTACTGACTTCTTGGTTTTACAACCTAAGTCTCAGCTGGGAGGACACCCATTGATATTGGGAAGGCCTTGGTTAGCCACAGCTGATGCTTGCATCGGCTGTCGATCTGTATCTATGACCATATTAGATGGCACCGAGACTAAGAACCTCACTCTCTATCCCCGAGGTCAGCGAAGTCTAGAAGCTGAAACTTATTTATGGATGGAGCCAGAGGAAGAAGAGGGCGTTCAGCCATTATTAACTATAGGGAAAGCCTTAAATTTTAAAGATGAAACTAAAGATGATTCCATTAATAACTTCATCAATGAACCCACCTGAGTCAATAAAGAAGTTTATCAAATCCTGAACATTACTCTGGGTAAGGAAGAACAAGAAAATCTCATAGAATAAGCACTAGTTGGTGACACACACATAATCCCAGTATTGAAAAACTCGGAAAGTATTCCCATTGAGGTAAAGTCTGGAAAAACCTTGAATATTAACCCCAACCTCTCCTTAGATGAATAGAAGTGCCTAATTAGTCTCTTGAAAGAACACAAGGGGGAATTTTCCTGGGAGTATACATACATGAGGGGTATTCCCTCTAACCTATGCACTCATCATATTTATATTAAAAGCAACTCCTGGCATGTGTGCCAGCCTCAACGAAGAATGAACCCTAATCTTAGGGACATAGTGAAAGAATAAATTCATAAAATCTTGGAAGAAGGATTCATATATCCTATTTCAAATAGCGAGTGGGTCTCCCCACTCGTAATTGTACCCAAGAAAAATGGTAAATGAAGAGTCTGTGTCAACTATAGGGAGTTGAACAAAGCCACACAAAAAGACCACTTTCCCTTGCCCTTTATCGATCAAGTACTTGACACCTTATCAGGTCAGAAGTTCTTCTCCTTCCTGGATGGGTTTAGCAGGTACAATCAGATTCAGATTGCTCCTGAAGACCAAGATAAAACTAACTTCACCTATCCCTAGGGAACATTTGCTTACAGAGTGCTCCCCTTTGGTTTATGTAATGCACTAGCAACATTTCAAAGAGCTGTAATCGGTATATTTTCTGAATTAGTTAATGACAGTATGGAAATTTTTATGGATGATTTCACTCCTTCTGGCAAGGATTTTGAAGAAGCACTGGAAAAATTGAAAAAAGTTTTAACTCGCTGTGAACAGACCCAACTCTCTTTAAGCACTGAAAAGTGCCATATGATGATGAGTGAAGGAGTAGTACTAGGGAATTTCATCTCTATTGATGGAATTCAGGTGGATCCCTCAAAAATCAAGGTAATAAAAAATATACCTACTCCTGCAACTCAAAAAGAGGTGTAAAGTTTCCTAGGACATGCTGGATACTACTGAAGATTTATAGAGAATTTTTCCAAACTTGCTTCTCCTTTGTTTTCACTGTTAATGAAGGATGTGTAGTTTGTTTGGAATGAAGCATGCCAGACAGCATTTGTTAAGCTTAAGGAGAAGCTATCCATAGCTCCTATCTTAAGAGGGCCCAATTGGACCCTACCCTTCCACATTTCTTCAGATACTTCTGATATTGCTATTGGAGCAGTTTTAGGACAGCAGGATGGTCAAGTACCTTATGCAATTTATTATATTAGTAAAATCTTAGCCCCTGCTGAACTTAATTATACTGTCACTGATAAGGAGTTCTTAGCTATTGTCTACTCCATTAACAAATTTTGACACTACATTATTGGATATCCTACATTTGTGCACACTGACTACTCTGCCATTAAATATCTAATGAACAAACCTGTCACTAATGCCAGAGTGACTAGATGCCTCTTATTATTACAGGAATTTGATATCACCATCATAGATAAACCTAGAAAAGAAAATGTTGTCACTGATTTTTTATCTTGTTTCACTGACAGTGATGATAATTTGTGTGTTGAGGACTCTTTTCTAGATGAACATTTATTCGTAGTTTCAGCTCATTCCCCTTGGTATGCAGATGTCGCTAATTACTTGGTTGCAGGAAAGCTTCCAGCACATATGTATAAAAGAGAAAAGAGAAAAATCATCCAGCAAAGTGTCAGGTATTGTTGGGTAAATGGTCACCTCTTTTACACAAGTCCTGATCTTGAAATCAGAAGATGTGTAAGGGAAGATGAAATCTTTCATATACTGAAGGCCTGCCATGATGAACCTTGTGGGGGACATTTTGTAGACACGAGGACAAGACACAAAGCACTGAGAATGGGCTACTATTGAACAACTCTTTCAGGGATGAAAAAAGATATGTTCAGTCTTGTGATAGCTGCCAAAGGATGGGTCAGCCCAACAGATTAGATCAAATGCATCTGCAACCACAATCAGTAATTGAACCCTTTGATAGATGGGCTCTGGATTTCGTTGTCCCTATCAGCCCTCATTCCAAACAGAAAGCCTACATCTTGGTCTGTACCAATTATATGACCAAATGGGTAGAAGCTGTAGCTCTGGCGAAAGCTAATGACCAGGCTGTGATTGACTTTCTATATAGTGAAATATTTACCAATTTTGGGGTACCTAAGGAAGTAGTTATTGATGGGGGACCGCAGTTCATGTCACATCAATTTGAAGCTCTGCTACGGAGGTATCATGTTTAGCATAGGGTAGCTTCACCTTACCTGTTATGGAGAGAAATTGCTATGGCTTGGGGTACCACAACAAACAGCTTGACTCCAGAAATCAATCCTTTCCAATATGCAATAGAAATTAAATGTCTAACACTAAAGGATCAGACCTCGTACCTTATTCCAGACAGCTGAAGTAGATCCCTGTTGAGCTTTCCAACTTCAACTTGAATTGATGTATTACTTCCTCAACAACAAGTAAACAATACAAGCATTCTATATATCATGGTGTTAGATCTATTCTAGAATATATAATCAATAATGTATAAGCATTTGACATAATCCAATGGATACAATATTCATTCAAACACACATTATTGGATAGGAAAAGATATTTCTATTAATATAAATCAGAGATTACAAGATACAACCTCTGTCAGAACGTCTACGAATTGGAGAAACTGAATCCCCCACTTGGGCCTCCACCACTTCAATCCTCCATCTATAGATAGCAAGCTCACAAGCAAAAGACAAGCTTGGGAAGAATGCAACAGTGCTCCAAGGGACAAAGGGATGCAGACTCAAGCATAAGTTCCGGAAACAATGGACTATAGTTTCTTTGCTCTTAATTCTCTCTTATCGTTCAATGTACCAAGGGGTTCCTTATATATCTTTTCAAAGGGGTAATGAAAGGTCGAATCCGAGCGATCTCAACGCATATGGAAGGCCAAGAGTCAAATGAGTCGGATCCATGTCAAGGAAAACTACAAAAGAATTTGGATTTTGTACACATCTCGATGTACACGGTTTTAGTCGTCAAACCCACGTATATGCACGCTTATAGGTTTAAAAGTCGCGTGTATCATTTTTCTCATGTTTTTAGGGATGGTCAAGGAAACATCAAAGGACAAAAAATGGTCCATGGGGTCTAAGGAGTCTGCAGCGAGATAGGGGAAGGCCATACAAAGTGTGATTCACCTGGAGTGGCGAAATAGCTATAACATTACCATCCCAAATCCAATGTCCAAATGGAAAGCACTAATAAAGTTATTGAAGCTATCCTTACCAAGACAGTCAAGAGCCATCGTAGAGATTGGGCTGACAGGCTTCCGGAATCACTATGGGCATATCGCACCACTTGGCATAACACCACATGTTTCTCTCCTTACGAATTAGTGTATGGAAAAAGTGTCATCTTCCCAATTGAATTTGAAATCAAGACCCTGAAGACGGCCACAGAAGTAAACATGGATGTAACTGAAGCCCATAAAAGAAGATTGAACCAACTGAATGAACTGGATGAGAATCAGTTAGCTGCAGAGGACCAAATAGTGTTAATTCAACAACAACGATCCAATTAGCATGACCAATTCATAAAAAATAAGGTCTTCTGTGAGGGAGACTTGGCACTATTATACGATTCCAAATTCAAAAGGGATTTTAAGGGAAAATTACGCACAAGATGGCTGGGCCCATACCTAGTAGACAGGGTATTTGATAATGGTATAGTCCACCTGGTAACTATCGATGAAAACTACGCACCATTATTTTCCAATGGTCATAGGATGCGACTATACTGTAAACCAATTTCAAAAGATGCATTTATCTCATAAATTGCCATTGATCTAGATTACCAGCTAGCACAAGGGAAGGAATTTCCCTATGCCTCTCTCAATCCTTAATTGATCACTGTAAATCGCGTATGAATCATTGTACATAAATAGTTGTTGTTTTTTTTTCTCGTTATGTTATATTTTCTTTTGCACTTGATCTTATTTTCTATTTTTTCAAAATTGCAGGGAAGTGCCCAAGGATGGTGGTAAGATTGGACCTGTCGACCAAAAGTCATTTTTTTGTGCCTACCCACACCAATTTTTTTTTCCCTTAATAAAATTTTTCGGCAGCTATAACACCCTTTTTTCGGAAGCTGTAACACCCTTTTTCTGGCAACTGTAACCCCCATTTTTCGGCAGCTGTAACACCCATTTTCTGGCAGCCGCAACACCTTTTTTCGGCAGCTGCGACACCTTTTTCTAGCAGTTGCAACACCATTTACGGCAGCTGCCACACCATGAAACTCTGCCTTCTTCCGTTTCCACATGCTATGGCCCCATTTTATTTGTTACCATAAAAACCCATTCCGCGTAGCTGCAGCACAGTCACTTTCCGTCCGCTTCACATTTTCTTCCCTCTTTTTCGACAGTTGCAACATCTTTTTCTGCAGCTGCGACATCTTTTCCGATAGCTGCAACTTTGCTATATTTAGCTAATTTTTCTATCATTGAAGGCCGTGCCTCTGCTTTGATATCTTTATGACCTGCGGCTTTGAATCCTGTGTTCTTAGCAGATCTTTTTGCACGATAGAAACTCCTCTAGATATGGCTCTAATTCCTGATGCTGACAATTTGACCCATAATGTAATATTTATCATATTTTTGACCATTTTGACACGATGGTTTTTTCTTCACCGGTGGAAAGAGTTATTACAGTACCTTTGTAATAATGATTACATTTAACGACCACATAGCGCACATGTTCAGCTTCCGCAATGTCTGCAACCACACGTTCTATTATTCTCCAAAGGACATCCAACGTGCATTTCTAAAGGTATGGCTTTGATTAACCACTTGATTAAGTATCAATATGATTTCAAAATATCAGTCATACTTCCCTTTTTATGCCCATTATTGCATTGATTAACTCTCTGCCCGTGTGACGTAAAGACTAATTATGCTACCTAATAAGTGCCACCTTTCCCAATTCGGAATAGAATTTCAAATAATCCAGTGCGCTGAAACTTTCCAAATTTTCCTAACTCTCCTCTCAGCTGTCCATGCATACTTTGTGTTGTAACCTCCATTGTCAGAGTCTGTAATCTGTTAAACTGCAAAATAATTCCGAAGTCAGAAACATGGGGATTATGGCTCGTTATGAACCTTCAAACACACGATAACTCTGAAGAAATGCTGCAGTCTTCGCTATCTTTCAAGTTGCCGGTTGGATGGAATTTTTTGAATGTCTGAATGGATTTCACCATGAAGCAGCCTTACAGTTTGCTCTGAACCTCACAGAAACTCACTCAGAGGTTTGGGGATTGTGCATTGAAGTTTCTGAAGCCATCATGGCTGAGGTCACTGGTATTCCTTAGGTGGGAAGGTATTGGTTTGGACATTGAGTCCCCACTACTACAGTAATACAGGACTTTCTAATAGAGGGGGAGCAGGTTCAAGCAACAAAAAGGGGGATAGTATCACAGTCATTGCCACAACCATGGAATCACGTCGCTGTTTTTCTCAAGAAATATATCACCTATGAAGGTAGGTACCAAATAGTCTATAATTCTGAATTCCCTTTACTACCTCATCTCCATCACAGGGTTCTGATAAATATTCCATATTATTTGCTCAATGATTTACATCATATGGTAAGGTTTGTTTGAGTTACCAAACATCCACTCTCCTCATTGAACCACCATGGCCTCATTAAATTAATAATCTTAAGGACCCTTTCTCAACACAATATAACCTGGGAGCAATTTACAGCTCAAGTTCAGGAACCCGCTTCTTTGCCCGGTATGCCAATAGAAGAAGAGTAGATCCATCCACAGTTGGGGGGAAATGAAGCACAACAGGAGGCTTGGAGCCCCTCCAATATAGTTGGGGGGGGAGATGAGACTGGATCAGAGGATCAACCAGGGGTACAAGCAGAAAAATTGAGAGAAGATGTACATAAAAACCCTATGGAAGAACTAAATAATAGGGTAACTCTGACTGCATAGGGTGAAAATGGAGCAGCATTAGATGCTATGACAATTGAACCCGAAGATGATAGAGCCATGGCAACAGAAGAAAATACTGAATTGGTGACCATTGAATCCTCACCTGAGTGGGGAGGAACTTTGATTGAGGAAGAACACCCTAAGGAACAAGAAAATGCTGGAATTGGGAACATTCCTTCTACCTCAGCTGTGAATCCAGAAACTCCAGCACCACAAAGAAAAAGGAGGAGATCAAAGGATGGAATTAAGGTATCTCCACCAATAAAAAGGAAGAGAACTAGGTCGGTCACAGCAGCAGAAGCAACAAGGGAAAGGTGGGAAACCTTAGAAGCACAAATTGAGTTCCCCATTCTTAGACCCAGACCAATTGATGCCCCATAGGGGCCAGTTGAAGAAGAACCCAAAATTGAAGGACTTATGTTCGAAAATAGGCTATTAAAAGAGGAAGTCCAAACACTCAAAAAGGAATTGGAAAATTGGAAAGAAGCATGCAGAAAACAGGGTGAAAGGAAGATGCACACATTGGTGGAGGCTGTAGATCGATTGGAAGAATCAAATCCTACCGAGCCTGGCAATGCGGAAGAAAGAGTGGTCTGTCCCACTTGTGGAGAAATCTTTAAAGAATCAGGCCACAAGATTGTAATTCATGCCTTTACAACATAACAGTCTACACCTACGACTGAGGAAGGACAAGGATGACCTAAGTTGAGAAAAGATGGGACTCCCAAAGGAAAACTTTAGGAGGAGGAGGTTTCAGGAGAAGAAGATGCTGTCACACAAGAACCATATTCTTTAAATATTCTTGGTGAAATTTCCAGTAACTCTGGGACAGAGGAACCAAGGGATGAAGATTGCACTGTGATCCTATAATCCTCAGATGACATAGAAGTGGAACCATAATAGCAATGCAATGATGGGGTTGAACAGGGTGCTTCCACACAAGAACTAGCATCCTTGAATGTTCTTGTCCAAGTGGCTGTCCAAATGGGAGGAGAACCAGGAATTGAGGGCACTATGGAGTTTAATAAAGAATTTTGTACTACGACTCCAGAATTGTCCCATGACACAGAAATCATAGAAGAGGATCCACAATAGCAGGGAGATGAAGAAGTGAGTCAGGATGTTCTCACACAAGAACCAACATCAATGAAGGTTGTAGTAGGGTCTCTCAAATTGCAACAAGAAAATAACCCTAAAGTGGATGTCATTCCTGATATGGATTGGAGTGAAGATGAACATGTTCAAACACAACCCTCAGGTTATACTGAAATCCTTGAGGAGCAGCTGCATATTGAAGAAGAAATCCAATCTCAGCAGCAGGAGGAAAAAGAAGAACAAGGCTCTGTCACACAAGAACCAATAGCCTCACAGCCTCTGGCTGAGAGAGTAGCTGATAATCAGGTAGAAAATGGAATTAAAATTCAAGAGGAAGTTGCTCCATAAGAACCAACATCCTCGCAGTCAGCTGCCAAAATTGCCACGAGAGAACCCCAGAGAGAAGATGTTGTTACACAAGAACCAGCATATCCAAGAGTGGTGGACGTTGTTGTTGAAGAGAGTCCAGAAAAGTTTGATGTCACATAAGAACCAGCACCCCCAAAAATAGCTTTAGATGTGCAGGATGTCCAATGTGGCACATCAGGTGACAAGGTGTGGATTGATCCCCTTCAAAACTTCATTGACCTAGATTCTAACAAGGAGGAGCATCATGAATAAGAAACCCTAAACCCTACAACAGAAATCTCAATTGTGAGAATGGAGGTAATAAAATGGAAGAGACAGGTGGAGGAATACCAAGAAGGGATAATTTCCCTTACTGAGCATAAAAATATTATCAAGAGACTGGAGGAGAAATGGGAAAAAGAATGTATGACCTAGAGACTTCTAGAAGAAGAGCTACAGAGTAATTTAAGGGAGATGAAAAAGTTCCAGTCTATGCAGAAGGAAAAAGAGCAGATGTATGCTCTTTCTCAAGAACTCCTGGGCACTAGGGTACCTTCTTATTCTTACTCTGTATTTCTGTTTGAACAATTTGTTTGGTTTAAGTTGAGAGTTGTGAAATAAGGGAGGTGATTTGAGATAACAACCTCAGCAAAATTTTTGGAAAAGTTTTAAGGAAGCAAATTTGAAGATCAAAATTTGCTATGTGAATTATATTTGCGTGATATGGCTTGGCCTCTGGACCGCCATTCAAATCCTATCCCTTTTTCAGGAGATTTTTAGTTGTGGGCCTTTGCTTCTTTTGTGAGAAATCATGCTCAGTGGGAAAGGTATTTTCAAACATTTTCTCACAATGAAGCTCACTCTAATATGTGGGTTCGAAGTGAGCCTCAAAATCCGGGTATGTTTCTTGCTCGACATAGGAGTTTTCTCTCATGCCCTATCCATACTCAGCACATAATGGAGCTGGATGAGAAAGTTATTTCTACCTATACCAACCATATTTCTATACACCAACTAGAAGCATTGGAAGGAAGTAAGAACAAATGGCAGGTTGCCTCTCCTACACTCAGGAGCAGAGACCCCTATTATTTTAGAAATTTTGAATAGGCACTCTCCAGGGTTGAGGGTTATGTTGGATGTATTAGGGAATCTGGGGCTAATTGGTTGGGCCTGAAATTTAAATTTCCCCTCATCTGGTGGCCAACAAAACCATATAGGATGGATTTCTCACTAACCAAGGCAGAGGAGTAGCGATGTTGGAGATATTGGATTGCCCATAGAGGGTTCATAGAAAAATAAGGGATATCTGAGTTCCCCAACAATTTCTCCTCTCTCCATGAATAGAGCACAGTGCAAGATTTGGATTCAAAATAATGGAGGTTTTTTCATGAGGACATGCAACAGGACAGTTGGGGGGAGATGTTGGGCCCAGAAATGGCCCCTTTTGACCACCCTTAATCACCTCTCTTTGTTCTATCCCACCCCATTGAGCATGTCAAATAAATGTTTTACCCCCACTCTACTCTTCAAACCACCAGGGTATGATTGGTCATTGTTTTATTTTATTAATACTTATGATTATGATAATTAAGGCTTCATATCTCTTAATGTGCTAACATATGATGGTCTATAGAGGTATTTTGAGATATATGTACTGCAGGGAGATTGGGCTGAACATGCTATGAAAAGGATGGGAATTCACCGCTCAAGCTGATCACCATCCATCCTACCATTACCCAAGGAATGCAGTTCTAGTGTGTTATCTCAGGCAAAGTTGTACAAAGATAGCTGTAACAGAATGCATCAGACTTGGATGTCAACAGTGTGTTGCTGCTCGTGTATAGCTATGATCTAAAGATATCATCACTCCTGGGGAGATTAACAGTTTCCCTATATTTCCTATTTTTCATCTTTCCATGTTTGTAACAGCTATTGTCATTTAGGGCGCCTAAAGATCAGAGATATTCATGGATGCCCCATAATAGGGATAGGATGTTATGATTTACATTGTATAAATATGGAGAATTGTTTCCAACCAGGGGCTGTTGAACATATAATCAATCCATCGTATTAGCTATGAGGAGGATTTGTGTAATAGATCTATCTTTTAATACAAGGAGTTACTTCAAATCTAAAGGTTTTTGCGTGTGTTCATCCAGCATCTCTGTGTAAAGGCTGGGCCCCCCTTCCACAGGGATCGCTGAGTTAAATTAGGCATTTCAATTATTTTGTTCTGTGATGTTATGTTAATTTTATTTCTTCGTAGGACGTTGTAACAAGTTGTGGATTTACAGTGTGTTGTGATTGCATCTCTTGGATACCTGTAGTGGCATGGTGTGACAGTTGACTAAGTAGGTAATTTTTCCTCATGCAAATTGTGTGGTAATTGTAACATCTCTATTCATCCTTATATCTTTTAGTTGTTGTTTCCATGAATCTTTGTAGTTTGTCTCTTATTTTTATGATTGCGGAATTTCATTCCTATACTTCGAATTCATAGAACAGTTGAACTCAATTTCTCTATTTTGAATCTCTAGACTAATGTTCAATTTATGTCTTTGGATTTCTAGAACAATCAGATTAAGATAGTTGGGTTAATCATTAAGTGGTTTGAAACAGAGTTTCCCTTTTTCTACAATTATTATCTAGATGTGACTTTCATCTTTCCATTCTTAGATCGAGAACATCAGAAGGTAATTGTGATTGCATTCCTTAGAAGATAACTAGATTAAGTAGATTCTTGGGATGAGCATAGCCCAACAGAAGATAGGATTATTCAATTACAGAAATTTAGTGTTTAAGCATATATCATGCATACTATCCTTGAAATACAAGACTTCCCTAGGTTGACAATAAATATTGTACACTCTGTATGTTAGTTGTAATTCACTTGTATATTGGGTGCCCAACAGTATGGTTAAGTAGATTCTCATCCCTGCATAAGCATATAGTTCATGCATTCATCGAATAGTTTAGTTGATTTGTTGCCTATTTTGAATAAGTTAATATTACTTTCATTAGATTAAATTGCTTTCAGACCAAGTGGTTGCTTTCCTAGATTAGCATAGCATTAGACTAGTTTGAATAGTCTCTTGCCTCTATAGAATAGATTAATATAACATTAGATTATATTTGAATTTGTAGTTACTTTTCCAAAGTTCTTAGTTAATTTCATGTTTTCATAGATAGATTAAATTCTTGCATTTGAATTATGAGAGTTATGCATATAGATTAAAATCATATAGTTGCATGTTAGCGCATTTGCATATTTAGTTAGCTTAGGTTAGTTCAATCCTTCAATTCTACACATATTGTGTTTGCATCTCATAAGCTCCATTCCTGGGTTGACAATTAAGTGTTAAATTAAATAGTGCATATTTTGACCAACACCCCTGCAACTAGATGCTAAACCAAGTAAGTAGCAAAAAAAGGCATGGCAGGATCAAGATATCAAGGTTAAGCCAGTCGAAGAAGGAGGAATTATCTTACTGTATGACAGTGAATTGTTCAAGCACTCAGGAAAGTTGAAGACACCTTGGCTAGGGCCATATAGGATCGTGCACATCACTGATGAGGGCCAAGTAAAACTCCAGATGTTAGATGGTACCTATGTCATGAGTATGGTGAACGGCTGTCTTTTAAAGCCATACTACAACATGCATAACATCCTGAGTTTAAAAAAAAAAAGATGAGAGTCCAAAAGACGTATCCTAGTTCTATCATAGGGATGCGAGATAACCACCATAGAAGCCTAATAGATAAGCACAAGTGTTGAAATGTGCAAGAATAAAGTCATCGCACAAGCTGAGGCAAGGTAAAGGAAGCTTGCGGAAGGTATAGAAGGAAGCTGCATAGGCCAAGAAAATTGCGCAATAAAGGAAATCAACGTAGAATAAAAAATAGATGCAAAATGATATCACTTGCGTGGAAAAAATGAGCAAAGAAAAAAGTGGGAATGATAGGTTGGATGACATTAAACTACAAATCTTTGACAAAGATTCAGGTATCTATGATAGTTAAGTGACATTAATTCGACGCAGTACAAGGAGCAAGGTGGCATACTTTTTGGTCCCATCACCTGTCCTCGCTAGAACTACCATAACTATGTTTACAAGTACATCCCGTAAAGTGAGTTACAGAAGTTAATGAAGAAAGTGTTGGTAGAAGAAACCAGAGAGATCGATTAGACCCCAGCATCTCATGAAGTGACAATTGCAATATGAATAGGGATGTATAAATACTCGGCCTCCCCATCAAGCATTTGATTATGCACAGTGAAGACCTGAGAAAACCATAGCCACACAATTACAGAGCTAGACCCTGCAATCCTTATTCAATTATGCTGATGTTCGTGTTAATTAACATCCCCAGTGAGAGTGAGGCATCAAAAGAAACTGTTATCTCTAGTTGCCCCATTAAAGAGGAAGAAGAAATACAGTTTCCCAAGGTATAGCAACCGCAGCAACAACCAGAGATTGACCCCATGGAATAATGCGCAACAAACATATCAGAGGGGATGGTCATGCTACCATTCCAACCCCTGGGTCATGTGTTGTGCCTAACCCAGCTCAAAGAATGCCAGTTGCTACAGGACCATAGCAAGCAGTTGTAGCACCTAATAGAGAGCGAGGGTAGCCGAGTGAGATGCAACCAAGAGAGTTGTCTAGAATACCACAAGCACAACAGAGAAAAAACAAGGCTACGACCACTCTGGATGACTGAGGAAAGGCACCTGCTGGTGAAGAAACAAAGGATGTCCTCGAAGAAGACTCATTTCCATGAAGAGGGTTGGGAGTGGAGTGAGCTGATCCAAATTTCCTGCACTATATTCGGCCAAGGAGAACAGATGCAGAGGAGAGCGCTCTCCCAAAGAAGGCGGTGACTACTCTGGTCAAAGTGTGAATTCCTATCGACATTCCCTTGCTAAAAGATATACTACCTTAGTTTGCTACATTGATGTTCCAGGAATTTGACTCTTGACAGCAGGAAGGATTACAAATAATAGACTGCATGGTCGTAGACTAGTCCACTACAAGTGACGCCTAGGTTCTCAGGCCAATGGATTGGGTTGAGGGACTTGCCTGTGCAAGTTTGAAAAACATGTTGTTCATGCCTCACTTTGGCCATAGCATACAAGTCAATATGTATGTGAAGCAGTTACCGGTCTGCTGCCACAGGGGATGCCTATGGCTAGATCAACCATATCCGGGCGACGCCGAGTTAATTTCAAGGATCACGAGCCTCCCAAATGAAGGTGATGATCCTGCACCATACTTGGCCAAGAAAGATGTTAAGCCTATCAAGCGGAAGCATAACCTTCAGGGAGCAGGTCAGGGATTCTTGATTGGGCCCATCCAGGACAAAAGTGTGCACATTGTCGCAAAGATCCTATCTTATAAGATCCTCCACAAGATGATACCCAATCAATGTTCGACAATGCTGGTGGAACTCACAGATTTATGTGCGCTAGGAGTAGTATTAAATTGGTCATGGTACTTATTGAACGAACTTATAGAAGATGCGATGCAGGATCAACACAATGAAACCTATAAATTCCACTATTCCTAACTACTGATCTTGATTTCATTCACTGTGTGGGGTAACCCACTGGACTACGTTTAGATGGATATCCCATTACCTTGCCTTGGTGCAAGGTACCCGAATTTATGGGAAGATAAGGTAGACACCGATCGACAAAAGGATAACAACATTTCATTCTTCATACACCTAGAGGCGCTGCGTGATGTTATCTGCTGATCCCACATAATCCATGCTACGACAGTGCATAGGTACGTAGCTTTTATCAAGTTCCAAGATGAAGAGCATAGTATAATCTTACTGTCGACAAGGGACACACTCAAACAAGTGCACCATGCAGGCTTCATGGTGAAAAATAAGGATGTGGATGCACTTATAAATCTTTGGCTGGAGGAATGGCACGGCTCGCTAACATAGCCTCTTTTAGAAGAGAAGAATGTAGAGGAACCACTGCTCCACCAAGTTAACGATGAAGAGCATGAAGGTGACAACAACCAAGATGATCAGTCATAGGAAGACAATGAGGACGATGATGATATGGGTAACTGATACCATCATGCATCAGAGCGCCCACCAATTTAAGAGCATATATGCGCAAATACAAACACACACACAACAAGAAGAGGGCCACTCATCCCGAAAGAAGCAGAAAGCCGACAGAATGGCGAACACAAACATATTTCCTGAAGATGATTTGCAGGAACTTTTCGACACTGTTTCTAAGGTCAGAAAAGATAACCTTGCTATTCTGAGGGCATAGAATTAAACATTTCTAACCAAGTCGAGGGCCATCTCAATAAGTTAATAGAGGCCATCTAGGATGTCAAATCCATTATGGAGGACGAGACATATGGTGTTGATCCTAGTATTCCACTAGTTACACCAGCGTTAGTGCCACCAATCAAAGTGACAATTCAAAGGTAGGAACTGGAGGTAGACGCAAAGATAAGTGCAGGCCCTAATGAAGACAGTGCACAGATCAAATTCTCCAAGCAATCCTTGGATGAAATCTATGAAATTCAGCATGTGGTCGCTTCTGAAATTTGGCTAAGGGAAAATGTTGTTGCTTATCAGGAAACAAAACAACAGCAAAAGGTAAAGTTGCACAAGGCCCTATTGAAATAGAAAGAGCAATAACTATAGGGGCGCATCACCCTTATTGCCAAAAAGGAACATGAAATACTAGCAAGTGAACAAAGCCATGTCACATTAGTGGACTCTATCAGGAATGCCATTGCGGCATTCCCGCCAAAAGATGAAGACTCAATGGCTAAAGTAAATAGGCTCGTGAAGATCATGTAGGATCTTCGACAATAAGTGGAAGAGTAGCAAGCTAGACAGATTCCAAGCACACCCCCAGAGGTGCTTGAGGAAAGAAAAAGAGCAGCATCTAAAGCTGCTGAGAAAATCAAAGAAGGTGAAGCACTCTGTGCAAAGGTCTTAGATGTTGTCACTATCGTTTGCGGAGTGCTTCTTGAAGATGAAATAGCTAAGCATATCAAATAGAGTGCACGAGAGGAAGATGAGAAAATCAACGCTGCAAAGGAGGAAATGAGAAATCTTCCCCTTCAGCAAAAGGTTGCAAAAAATGTAGAGATCAAGATATTGCAGCAAGAAGTGAAAACCCTTCGCGAACAAGAACAAGCAAGGGAAGCTGAGGTATAGAAACATCAGTCAAAATCCGAGTGGGTCACAAACTTTATTCAACCTATGAAACAAAAGATTCAAGGCATGGTACAATCAATATAAGTGGAACCGTTGGAACATTTCCATTTCGACCATGTTGAGTAGTTGGCTGCACAAGCCGAAGAAGTTGCGGATGAAGTCACAAACGTTCAACAGATGGTGCAGACATTCGAGGAAAAGGTTTTTCCTCCTACGCAGCCTAAGTTGGCACCGACAACTTAAAATTGTGCAAGTAAATAAGGCTGAGGTGCGGAGAAAGAAAAAAGGGAGGAAATTAGTGAGAAAGGAATCCCTAGTGCAACTTGGTGCAGACTTAGAAAGGTGTGCATAAAGAGGAAGTTGCATGGACATAGAAAGGTGCATGGAAAGAGGAAGTTGCGCAAACAGTGGAAGATGAGTAGAAAGACAAAGTTGTGCATAATAAATGTTGCACTATAAACCCACCAACAAACCAGCTAACAGACAACTGGAGGGAGTTTACAGACTGCTGGCAGACGCTAATGGACCTTTAAATGCATAAGGATTCAACAAATATTTGGCACTCACAACAGGAGATCACCTAGGATGGAATAACTAGCTCATCATGTGATGGTGACCAGCCATTAGATCAATACTTGATCACTGTTGTCAGTACAAGAGAGTGACGAAACTATTAATCATAGAAAATATGAGAGGCAGATCTGGTACACCAGAGGAAAGTCTTGTCCTAATGATGCACCTTGACAAGCCTAGATGGCATGTGAACTGATGCTTCTCTTATAAAATAAGGGCGATCCTAGAGCAAACATCACTTGGTTGTGCTACTTGAGCACTAGTTACAGATGTGTTGGTGTGTGTCATGGATATCATACCTGCGGGATAAAGTAGTTGCTACAACCTTCAGTGTGTGGGGTATCCCCGAAGATGGGAATAAGACAGATGTTAACAGTCTACAAGTTATTTCGACCCAGCTAGAAGTCTCCGACGAAGTCATCCTTGGCTATTTATTTTCCAGTTGGTTAGTATCCCTAGCTACGGAATTCAAAAGGAATCTAGGAGAGACTAGAGTCCTTTCCACATTTGACTAATTCTATAGGGCTGGTGAGCATGCCCAACTTCTGGCAGTCCAGGAGAGGCATCCATGTGTCGAGGGACCAGAGAAGGGCCACATGGCTAGATATGGCTTGTAAAATATGATGCTGAGGTGAAATTCATCAAATTTTGGGGAATCATTCACCTCTACCACCCTTGCATGTGTGTATTTTCTGGTTTTCAATATGGACAATGCCTCATGCTTCAAATTTTATATCTCTGTCACATGCAATCATCAGTTGGGAACTGGCATACCCAACTCTGCAGAACAGGAAGTGGAAGAACAAGATGAAGAAAATGATGAAATTGAGGAATAACAGTAAGAAGAAAAGCTATCGCAAGCACAAGGAAAACCCCAGGATCCTAAGAATGATAATAAGAATTGGATTGTTGTGTCGGAATGGGAGGCTAACAACCTTGGTGAAATTCAGAAGTGGAACTCCCCATTAAGACTCTTCAGAGAATGTTGCAGAAGGAATTGTATGACTTAAGTCACTAAATATTTGTAATATAAAATGTTTTCTAAGTATGGGAGGGGGCCGTGGTGCAGGAAACACCACCCAAAAAAAAAACATAAGGAATAAGATGCACAAAGCAGGAAGGAGGAGAAGGTGCACAAGGGAAAAAAATATTTAAAAAAAAAGAAGCGATTGTGTATGTCGCGCCACCTTCTATGTACACTACTTAGTGGCTCGGGATGAGTCACATGTGAGTGTTGGGGGCCTATTCACTTGGGAAAGGAGCACAAGGAAGAAGTTTGTGCACATGCAAAAGAAGGTGCACCGTACGCGCGACAGAAATAAAGGAAGGTCGTGAAGGAAGCAAAGGACCAACGTAGATAGAATGGAGAGGCACATGACAAAGGAAAGGTGAGTGCATGGGCGTGTAGGTGATAATGTCTAGAGAACGACAGGTGCATATCATGGCCGCTTAAGGCGGTGTAATCTTGCGGCTACTCATGTACGACGGAGTGTTTGTAAGTCAGGCCGATAGTGCCTCGTTTCAAGTCGTAATCACCATAGTTGTAGCCAAAGGGGTGGCTGATGGTGACAATTAATAGAGTTCTTGTATGCATTTGACCCTACGTGGTCATGTAAAATAGTATAAATAGGAGGGATTCAACAGCTAGAGGGTTTGCTGTTGGAGGGGCTTGTTGATCCCCTGTTGGTAATAGTTGTCTTTTGAATAGTTATTTTGGGTTGTTAATGGGATATCCATAGTGAAGGATGCCATTTTACTATATTTCTATAGAGAGTAGAAGAGGATAATACTCAAGAAGAGTCTGGCAGCGATAGGAGGTTGTTGAGCCATGCATCTAGTTGCTATGTGTGCATTCCGCTAGGAGTAGAGGTAGGGTAGAAGAACAAACCAGAGAGCATGAGAACCAGAAGTCTGAATCATAAATACATATCATAAGATCAGTCTACATCCTGAAGTCTAGAAGGTGCTATACCCTTTTCTCATGCCAGATGAAGAGCACCTTGGTGGTTTTTCCCAGATGGGTTTCAACGTTATCTCTTGTGTTTTAATGGATGAGTAATGATGTGAATGGTTGTTATTTTCTTCCTGTATGATGATGAAATATGGATTAAATTCCTTATGTTATACTATAATCAGTAGATGAATGTTAGGGAATCATCATTGAAATATATCCCTATATCAGCCTGTGCGTTTATGTCTTAAGTCATGACGTAAGTCGCAGATGGTCTGTTAGTACGAGGTAGCTGCACCGCACAAGTTGCGCCAGATGTGATGTCAGGAAAAAGGATAGGTTATGTGCACTGACATATTGTTGTGCTCATTCACGCAATACTGACCCCACCATCCAGCCATCCATTTTCCTTCGTCGAGTGCCAAGGGACTATAATCCCTCAACAATCACAAAAACATGGTTTCGGCGGTTACCCATCGGAGAGATATATTTTGTGTTTGTTGGGTTGATGGGATGCGCAGAACCTAGGTCACGTGAGTTAGGAAAAGTGGCCAACAAAAACGTTCTGTGTCTTTTCCTTCTTGAGCATTAGTACTACCCATTTTTTTATTAAGTGGACAGTCATAGAAAATATGCCCATTTTCATGGCAGCACCTATAGCAGAAAGGGATATGTTTGTAATCAATCGCTTGGAACCACTCCTCATCATCCCAAGATAGATTGATCCCATTACGTAAATCTTGAGAAATATCTAGGTAGAGGAAGATCCTAGCATAACAAGTATAATGCATTTGTTTGGTTTTCTCTGATACTTTTACAAATATTCCCAATGTATTACTAATATTTGAAAGGATTTATTCTTTCTAGTATTGTTATCGAGAAAACTTCCTATGGCTTGCGGTGTACCGCAATAGGCAGAGTAACTGTATGAATCAATCCCTTCCCAATATGCAAGAGAAAGAAAACATCTAACACTAAAGGATCTCGAAACATACCTTATTCCAAATGGTTGATGTAGATCCCCATTGAGCTTTTCGAATCCCGCTTGTGTTAACAATTTTCTCTCTCAACAATAGAAAATAAGACAAGCATGCTATATAATGGTGTTAGACCTAATCTAGCATATATAATCAATAATGTATAAGCAATTAAAAGCATCCATGGATTCAATATTCATTTAAATGCATATCATTGGACAGGAAAAGATCTTTCTATTAATATAAATCAAAGATTACATGAATGACAATCTCTATCGGCACGTCTGTGAACCGAGAAACTGAGTCCTCCACTTGGGCCTCCACCACCTCAATCTTCCATCTCTCAATAGAAATCTCACAAGCAAAGGAAATCTTGGGAAGAACGCCAAGTGCTCCAAGGGACAAAGGGATGCAGACTCAAGTATAAGCAAGCTATGACAACAATGGACTATAGTTTTCTTGCTCTTCAATTCCTCTCGTTCAATGTATCCAAAGGGTTCCTTATATAGAGCTTCAATGGGGTAATGGAAGGTCAAATCCAAGCGATCTTGAGCATATGGAAGGCCAAGAGACAAATGAATAAGATCCACATCAAGGAAAAATCCAAAAATATTTGGCCTTTTGTAGACATCCCAATGTACGCAGGTTTAAGGGTAATATCTGCATGTATACATGGAAAAGGGATTAAAATTCGCATACAACAAATAACAGGTGTTTTTAGGGATGATATTGGAAACATCAAAGGTACAAAAATAGTCCATGGGGTCCAAAGAGTCTACAGAGGGACAGGGAAGGCCATTAAAGTGTGATCAACCATGTGTGGTAAAATCAGCTGTAATAGATGCCCACTAATGTGTGAGGTCAGAGGGGTAATACGATGGCTGAAATACATTATAAGTCCATCCCAGAAGTGGAGTGATGAAGAATGAGGTGGAATAACCAGCCATCCAATAGTATAGTACAAACATCTCTGCATATGACTGCAAATACATATAGCAGTCTCCGATACATAAGAGTACAATGGCCATGAATAGGCATGATACAAAATATGACATGTGTGGTCATCTCCGCATACAATATAGATAGATCAAAATATCCATGATGAAGATATACAAAGAATCAGGATCTTCATAATGGCTGAAGATATCTGACATATACTAGAATAAAGTCATGAGAGCTGAAATCTCATGAACCCTGGCACAATCAAGGAGGTGTATAAGAAATGCCACCAATCTGGAAAGTCTTCTACATGCATCACTACGAGTACATGTCCTACTATGTGAATAAAGGTGTCAAGGTCGAACAGAGTAGTCCATCGTCTGATTACCGGTCATTGACGTATACCGTTAACAGATGCGAGATCACCTATTGATAATGAGAATGGGAATCAAGGTACTAGAGTGCAATATAACAAGTGAGAATAAATGTGTTGAGTTTGAACACTTGAAATAATCCATCGATCAGGGGATATTGATGTATTCCCAAAAACTGTCGATGGCGAAAGAACCTACCATTGATGATTGGAAGTCTCAAGGAACTCAAAGGAATCTAGACTCCTATCACAGAATAAATGATATGAAGTCGATAGGATGGAATCTGATGGAAGGAGGGCATTAAGGCATCCCCCATCATCCAATACGAGCTACTCAACAAAGCTATATAGTGTGGAAGGAATCGATCATAATGTGCACAAACCAGTACCAGTACTAGGAATGGCCAACATGCAATGTCAAGAAAACTAAGGAATGGCCAACTCAAGATTCAACTTGCTTTGAAAAAGAGAATAAAGGTGAATTGTGACTGAATGTAGGCAGCGTAGACTCAATATACAAAACTGGGACATCTCTGCGACACAAGAGGCATCGACATAGGCTCCATAGGGACTGGAAGCTTAACCAGTCAGTGGAGATAAACTCAGATAAATGTGTATAGCTCCTAAATTCAAACTACTAACCCAACCAATGGATGTGATATATAGTGTTCTATTGGAAGGTGACATGACTTGACTGCTACCAAAGATAACATCTTTTCCTATCTGGATTTTTCGTATTTTTTTTAATTTTTTGGACTTTTTCAGATATTTTGAAAATCTTGAAAAAGAATAAAAGTGCTTTATAGTTACAAATATAGGAGGATATGAGTGACAATGGGCAAACAAACTAGTTCCAAGTAGTGGAACATACCTATGCTCAATGCAAGGAAACATGTGCAAGATAACAACACTCAAGGGAAAGTACCCTCCTAGTAAAAAAAATGGGGAATCAAGCTGCAAAAGATATATAAAATGGATTTGCTTGGCTATACATGAGACAAGATCGGGCTATATTGTTGATAATCAGAGTTAGGGAAGCCAACATAAGGCTCAAAAAGGTAAGCAAAACTCATGATAATGCAATTACAACTTGACATATACAAGGGAGTCCCGAGGGAAAGGGCAACATAAATTTCAAGTGGAGTATGAATCTCTTGCTCAAGGACATGGCAGGACTAAAAGGGACTCCCAAACCTAAGAGAGGACTCACATCATGGATACCAAATGCAAAAAGTGAGATAACTAGGACACCCATGTATAGGAAATCTCTACCATTCACATAGTACCACTTCTAACAGCAGCATGAAGGTTCTATGATACCATGGAATGGGTTCGTACCTAAGGTTAATATGGAATGCTCATAAGGCAATGCATAAGTGCAAGCAGATGTGAAATCCTAACCTATATGCTAGTTCAAACATAATACCTGTGATAGGAACAAATGGGTAGAAACCTCGGAGAGAGTGTACAAAAAATAGACCCTACATGACAACCATATTAGTCCAAAACAACCCAAAATAGTCAATAAAGAATCCAAACTATAGGATATAGGGAGGAATGATCATGACAACGAAACCCAAAGGAAACTAGGTGGTGAACAATGGGACATAACAAGGAAAGTAAGGTGTAGACCCAATGTTCATGCATCCACTACCACCCCCGTGAGGGTGACCACTGGTGTAAATACTGAGAGAAGGGAGTCGACATCCTCCACAAATGGAGTAGAGGGAGAAATGTGACCACTCCCAAACTATGAGCACGGTAAGGGGATATGATGCCCCTAAGTCGAACACCAGGGTCCATAGTAGGACCAAGGATGTGCGATAGGATACCAAGCATGCTGAATATAAAAGGACCCAAACTCAAGAGAGCATAAATATACTCAATTAACCGCGATCCCAAAGGCCAACAAGCGCACAAAGAACACACTCCTAAGAAAATCTATAGCCAAAATACAACCAAACCAAGGGGAGGATATGTGAGCTCCCGAATGCAGCAAGTATGTCTCACCTAGGAGAGGCTTGAAACTCTCATACACTATAAGTGGAGGTATGTAACCAAATATAGTAGCCCTCATCTTCAATGCATAAAGATAATATGCTTTCCAACATGTACTTGGTCGGGACACCTATAGAATAACCTCTGCAAATACCCCCTGTGATACTTAGGTAAGGCAACTAAGTCACCCCAATATAACCAATGCTTAGGTGGATAGTCACAGGTGGGATCAACCATATGGGCAGGGTAAGAAATCCCAAAACTCTCGACAGAGCCCCCATATATGAATACAATGCTAGAAATATCTCCGGTGCTACTCAGTTACAGCCAGGGGTCATCCGAATCATAACCGCTCACATTGCCTCGTGCTTAACTCCCTTGTAAGAGGAGGATCCTGAGAACACTAATTATATAAAGGATTTCACTCTCTCACCTGGACAGACATATAATTGTTTTGTTTAGTGTTCTTGGAGAATTAACTGACAATGAACTATTCCAAGACCATAAAACCTATTCTTGTTGGTAAACCTTATAAAAGAAAAATGTGTAGTTCATTTTAAATTATGTGTTGATTTGAATGGTTGTAATTACTCAAATGGAAATGGTCATGCAACTAATGATATGAAGACTGAACATTGAAATAAAAGGGCACACCTAACAAGCAATGCCAAGTGCAATCTTGTAGAATGAAAAACAAGGTATCCCACTATATGAGATACATAAATATATATTCCTTTCCAAATTCCAATGCAATCGTTCCTATATGAAAGCCTAAACACAACTCTCATCCAAGCAATCCAATGCAAGTAACTCCTCAAATCCATATCTAAGATGCAACTAAGAGTGCAACTACTTTGTTTTTTTCAATATAAAAGAATGAAAAATGTAATAAAAGTTATCTAAAACTCTTAGTCTCTACAACAAGTATAAAACACAAGCCCAACAAGACATCGAGACAAATAAGAGTAATGCACTAATGGAAAAACAAAAAGCATAAATGAATAAAACTACTTTCAAATAAAAATAAATGAAAAGGCAGTCTCTGATCATAAAAGAAGCATCCAACAGACAACATCAGACCCAAGGAAGACCCAACCACACTCACAACCCACCCAACAACTTCCCACAACATCAAAATCACCAAAAGGGAGGATGTCCACGACTGTTTAAAGAACAGCTGCATATATACGCAACTTTTGGCCAAAAAGATGCATGTATACATGGATTTTGGCCAAAAACCTGCATGTATACGTGACTTTTGGACAAAAATTCACGTATGTATGCGCGTTTTGGTCAAAAACCTGCATATATAGAGAAGGAAGTGGTAAAAAGTAGGCCAAGGGTCAAACCAATAAAGGGGAGTGTCAATGGATGAACATACTATAAAATACAACACAGAAACAAGGAGAAACAAATAGAAAGTCAAGATTATCAAGCACATTATGCCCCCAAACCCTAAAGAAAAACAACGAACGTCCCCAGTATGGTCACCAATTTTGTTATGGAGAAAACTTCCTGTGGCTTAGGGTGTACGACAACAGAGAAAGTAACTGCAGAAATCAGTCCCTTCCTAATATGCAAGATAAATAAAACATCTAACACTAAAGGATCTTGAAACATACCTTATTCTGGATAGTTGATGTAGATCCCCGTTGAGCTTTTCCAATCCCACTTGTGTTAACAATTTTCTCTCTCAACAACATCAAGCAAGACAAGCATGCTATATGATGGTGTTAGACCTACTCTAGCATATATAATCAATAATGTATAAGCAATTAAAAGCATCCATGGATTCAATATTCACTTAAATGCACATCATTGGATAGGAAAATATATTTCTATTAATATAAATTAGAGATTACGTGAATGACAATCTCTGTTGGCACATCTGCGGACTGGAGAAACTGAGTCCTCCACCTGGGCCTCCACCAGCTCAATCGTCCATCTCTCGATAGCAAGCTCACAAGAAAAGGAAAGCTTGGGAAGAACAACAAATTTTCCAAGGGACAAAGAGATGTAGACTCAAGTATAAGCAAGCTACAACAACAATGGACTATAGTTTTCTTGCTCTTCAATTCCTCTCCTTGAATGTATCCAAAGAGTTCCTTATATAGTGCTTCAATGGGGTAATGGAAGGTCAAATCCAAGCGATCTTGAGGCATACGGAAGGCCAAGAGACAAGTGACTTGTATCCACATCAAGGAAAACTCCAAAAATATGTGTCCTTTTGCACACATCCCGATGTATGCGGGTTTAAGGTTAATATCTGCGTGTATATACGGAAAAGTGATTAAAAGTCGCATACTACAAATAACATGTGTTTTTAGGGATGATATTGGAAACATAAAATGTAGAAAAATAGTCCATGGGGTCCAAAGAGTCTGCAAAGGGACAAGGAAGGCCATAAAAGTGTGATCAACCATGTGTGGTAAAATCAGCTGTAACAAGTATTCTAAGGGTAAGGAATACAAAGGGGTTCAGATCGAGTCTATAGTCAAGTTTTCCTTATTTGGGTTAAAATGCACTTTCCAAGGCATTAGGTAAAGGTCCGTTGATCTGAAGAAGTATGTCCCATTATAAAATATTCTAGGCCGATCTACTTCATTGAATAATTTTATCATAAAGAAACCTTTTGCACCCAGATGAAGGTCAAAATGGCCTAGGGGCTTCCAGGTTGTTTTGATCCACCACATCAGGGTCTTCTCTACCAGCCAAATTCCAACAATTTTTTTTATGAGAGCATGATCTTTAATATACTAAATATCCTCAAACATGGACCGAATGGATATGGAGCTTTAGAAACATTTTAGACTTCGGCACATAAAGCCTCAGTTTCCATGTTTCCCCGTTCGAGGATGCATCTTTGCTAATCCCGCTCGTCCCTTCTCCTTGCTTTCCCAAGTGGAGATCTGGACCTGGCACCACAACTTTTCCTTTCTCCATTTTTGATCCTTGGGGAAGAGGTGACTACCCCCCAACTGCATGCTCACTCATGCTGACACACCCTTCCCGTAACGCAAAGGTACAGGGTCCTATATCTGAAAGAAACCTGCAAAAACATATCAAAACCTACAACCCTAGTTCACCATGAAACCTTTTTCCTCCATTCAACTTCATTTTATCATTCTTTTAAAATTTCAGTTCAAGAATAATTAATTAATGTACAATCCATTCCTTAAATAAATATGAACTATCTTTCATACAATTTAATTGCCCGAGAAAGAAGTACATAATATATAATATTTTAATACAAGTTAGATGGTAAAACAGGGGATCCAATTTAATCCTTTGGGCAAAAGGAGGTGGAAGAAAGGGAAAGGAAAAGGAAGTTGGAATAAGGCTATAAAGAGAGGAATTTGAAGGTTCTTGTGGGATGGTTCATATGGGACATTTGTTGGGCCTAAGGAGATGTAAGCATAATTCACTTAGAATTCTGCTCAAGTATGGAAAAGAACTAAGGCAGAACAAGAGAAAGGAGTTGTGGAAGAAGCAGTGACAACATCAAGGAAGGAAGAGAAGATGGAGGAAAATGATAATGAGGTGCGAGAAAGGAATATAAAGAGGAAGGATTTAAGGGAAGAACCCAAGACAGAAGAATAATCCACCACAGAAGAGGAAAATGTGAGAGTCGCGGCAGAAGAGGATGCGTGAAAGATGAAGATGCACGTCAGAAGGGAAGAATGCGACAAAGAATGGTGCGATGGAATAATAGTATGAGAAGGCCTGTAGTTGGTATAATGACTAGAAAATAGGGAGAAACAGTGAGCAAGTCACAGGCCATAAATATCATGGGTATGAGGTCAACTAGATTCGGTGGAAGCCACACGTATGCAGGTATCTTTGTAAGTGGGGCCGGTAGTGCCTACTACTGGGTGTCACTAGAATAGGAAAGACAACCTATTGTATAAGTATAGGAAGTCAGCTGAGAAAGAGACATGTAAATATTCTGTAAAGAGTCTATAAAATGAGGAACCCAAGCTATATGAGGGTTAGACTTTCAGTCATTGCTCTACTATTAGTTTTATGTAATTTTTGTCTATTAGTTTTGATAAGTGCATTGAGTCTAAGAATTTGTATCTAAGTACATAGAAGTGTAGGATAAGTTGAGTTGATCGACGATGTGTGTCAATCATAAGTATATTCAAGTAGGGAGAAGATATGAGAGAAGACCAGAGAGAATGAGAGGAAGAAATAATCTGTGTAGATAAAGAATAAGATCCATAACAAATTCTATAGTGTAGTTCACAAACCAAAGGTTCCATATACTTCTCATACCAGATGAAGAGCACCTTTGTGGTTTTTCCTTGATGATTTTCCATGTTAGATTCTATGTATATGCATGAATGTTGAATGTTCTTAAGTGACCTGTATAAATTTTTCTTTGAGCAAATGTCTATGCATTTTATTATAAAGAGTATATTGATCTGGGTTTCATTGTTATTATGAATGTGGAAATGTTCTTATGCTGCATTGAGTTGTTATAAAACACTTGAACAAGGAGGAATTGTGTTGTATCTTGGATATGTAGAATAAGTTTCAAAACACCACGCACTATCATTCTTTGAATGCCTTGGCATGTCTCCAAGGGATAGGAAATTCCCCCACACAATCACAAAAACCTTGTTCTTGCAGTTACCCAAAAGGAAGATATCTCTGGTGGGACTGTATCTATAGAAATAATAGATCAATGCTATGAGCAATTATGCTAAGAAGAAGCACAGAAAATAGATATTGCTACTAAGAATTCTCACAATCATACACAGGAAAAATGGAGAGAAGAAAAGAGACTGAATCACATGAATGAAGAGATGAATATTCGTGTGTATCCTTCCATTGAATAATGATGAATAATTGTGAACATAAATATTACATCCCTCATAGGAAAATTGAATTGTATGGAAACAACTCATAAAGCTCAAAAAGGTTGACTTACCAAAATATAGCAAACCCCCATAGGTGGCTAAAGCACTTCCCAAATCTATCAAGGACCTCATGAGTTGGAAAAATCATGAGTGAGTTGTCAAGGGAGATGGAAAAACATGCTAATCCTATAAAATAGAGAAAAACTAACGGAGGATGGGTTGGAAACAAAAGTTTCCAGTTTCCTAGTTGACTAGCTTTTATCTTGTCCATAGAAAAGCAGAAAAAAGAAGAATAAAGTAGAATCTACTGTAAAGTGTTGTATACTAATTTTGGATGGTCAAAATGTGGTCAATATCAACCTAGAATTAGAAATAAATCATTCCTAGGATATATATGGCATGTATTAACTTAAAGGTGCAAGTAGATGTCAAGTAATTAAGCTAGTGGGTGAATAATTAATCAAATAATGATTAATTATTTTATCCTAAGTTGTGAGTGGGTTTAATATATTCCAACACCCCCATATAATTCTGACTTTATGATGGTATGAAAAAAAAATATAGATGCATATAGGGCCCAACAACAAGTCTTTGGTCACCCTTTAACAATTATTATGTCCAGAAAAGTGAGGAAAGAGGAAAAAACACATGGGGAAAATATTCCCTCAAGATAGGACAAGGCACAAAATTTGAAATATATATTCAACATATCTTCATCTTCAATTTAATGATATGACTGAACTGCTTCTATATGAAGGACTTGTTGAAGAAATCATGAACTCCATGATCATGCGCTAGAGTGTAGAACCTGCAAGAAGGAACATGAGAGACTCCTTGTATCTCATCAACTGATGAAGTAGGAGAATTATCTGAATGCTTATTTCTAATGTCAAGCACTGATATGCAAACATAATATGAAATGGAAAATAGATATGTGCATACTCCTTTCCAAAGAGTACAAAAAATAAGGCAATTTATTTCACACCCAATTCCCTGAATAGCTACAAAATTGTGATGTGGATCACATGTCAACATTCCAATATGATGTAGCACTTTTCCAGATATGATATGAGGCTGATAAAACTCTGATACATCATAAATATTATCATATGGAACAGAAAGGACAAAGGCTTCAGTGGCTCCATGAGGATATAGGGCTAGACTAGGAAAATTATGAGCAACTAGGGAAAACAAATAGCTGTAAAAATATGAATGATGGATGCGCACAAGATATGAACCATAAGTGTTTAGAACAGATCCAAACATGTTTAATATCATTCCAAATATTACTAAGTACATGGATAACCAGCCACTGAAAGATAGGAGATACTTCAAACCATATAAGATAAATATCAATGCATAAGAGACCAGTGAGGAATCAACTAGTGAGCTTGGGATTTGTATAGTATTTGGACTATTCAGAGGATGGTAGATGGTATGGATGGTGGTATTATATGTGTATAAACCTAAAAATATTATTCTAAATTATAATCCAAAATATCACATACAAGCATATCAATAGACTCATGGGAATACACTGGTAATGAATCCTCTGTATGAAAAGAGGAAAGAATGAGATGTTCACAATATTCAAGAAGGCTCTGAGTATTGATGACAAGAACAAAGGAGTAGATGTTTAAGAACATGATATCAAGTAAGGTAAGTGGTATGACACAAATAAGGCTTGATTTGGCTAAGCAAACATCCTGTAAATTATTGGGTTGCGCACCATCAAGGAGAGAGGTATGCACAAAGTGTGAAGGATCTAGCACATAGATCTCAGAATCTGAGATAGGAGATTTATTGAAAAATTAATGGGTTAATAGGATCATAATCAATATCACTAGTAGCTCCATATTTTACTTCTTTTTCATCATTAGTATCATAAGAAGAAAAATCACCTTCAAGAGACACAGAAAAAGATGGCTCTTCAATATTTGCTTCTTGATTGAAGGAGGAAGCATTCGAATCAAAGGGGGCAGCAGCAACATGAAATATATGAGAAAATTCTTCATCATTATAAAATTCATTAGAGAATGTAGATGCCAAGAAATCTTGAGAGAGATAACAAGAGGAGCTTCTAGGTTTGATCCATGCTTTATCTTCTATTTCCTGCAAACCAAAAGCTTTGTCCAAATTCTTCCAAAGATCAAATGGAAATTCAGCAGAATCTATGAGATGATATATATTTGGAGACATTACCAAACACATAATTCCATAATATCTATAAAAATTATTAACCCAATCAATATTCTCTTCATAAGACTCAGGTTGGCTCAATGGACCAATGGAGAAATCAAAGAGACATTCCCTCTTCAAGTATGCACTCATCTTTGGCTTCCAATTAGGATAGTTGAAAGGACATAGTAGAATAAATTTTGAATCCATATAGAATTTTTTGATATGCTCTATTAGATACTCTCTACAACCTGCAAAACAAACTAGGAGAAAATATTGTAAGCTAGACAAGCTCTTCCTCAGAGAGGGATAGGAGACTAGATGCGCTCCTCAACTCTATAGAACTTGATCAACCTTGATTTTATAGAAGATTGAAAGGTTGTGATCACTGTATATATGATACCATGTAGAAATAATAGATCAATTCTATGAGAAATGATGGTAAGAAGAAGCACATGAAATAGATCTTGATACTAAGAATTCTCACAAGCATACACAGGAAAAATAGAGAGAAGAAAAGAGACCAGATCACATGAATGAAGAGATGAATATTGGTGTGTATCCTTCCATTGAATAATGATGAATAATAATGTACATAAATATTACATCCCTCATGGGAAAATCAAATTGTATGGAAACAAATCATAAAGCTCAAAAAGGCTGACTTACCAAAATATAGCAAAGCCCCATAGGTGGCTAAAGAACTTCCCAAATATATCAAGGACCTCATGAGTTGGAAAAAGAATGAATGAGTTGTCAAGGGAGATGGAAAAAATTTATAATACTAGAAAATGGAGAAAAACTAATGGAAGATGGGTTGGAAACAAAAGCTGCCAGTTTCCTAGTTGACTAGATTTTATCTTATCCATAGAAAAGCAGAAAAAGTAGAATAAAGCAAAATCTAATATAAGTTGTTGTATACTAATTCTGGATGGTCAAAAGGTGGTCAATATCAACCCATAATTATAAATAAATCATTCCTAGGATATAGATGGCATGTATTGACTTTAAGGTGCAAGTGGATGCCAACTAATTAATCTAGTGGGTGAATAATTAATCAAATAATGATTAATTATTTTATCGTAAGTACTCAGTGGGTTTAATATATTCCAACTGTATCTATGTGACATGTGTTTTCAATTGGGATTTTCTATATCGATTTGATATATTGGTCTTTGTGACACTAAGTAGAAGGGACTGAACCAGGGTCGAAGGGAAGCCAAAAATCCAACAAATGGTTTCATTTATGGGATCAAATCATTTTGGTGAGGGATATGTTGTGGTATCTGACAAAGCCTAAAATCCAATATTGCATGGATTCCAAATCGTTAGAGTTTTCACAAGAAGAGAGTAAAGGATATTGGTGAAACCCAACAGAGTAGTTGGGCCAGTACCTCTACACGAAGATTCACGATATTTTATTTTTCGAGTTTCCCATTGTGTTGCATGAGTGGTTGTCTAAGTTGGCTAGCCAACAAAGAAAATTCTAAGGAGGAGAACCGACGGATTGGAATCCTTATTTGATTGAGGGTCTAAAAAGTGTGAGAAAAACTATCTTAAGGGCCATAGATTTCTGGATATATAGTAATTTGGAGAGATACGTTACTGAATTTGTTGTTAACACAATAACATCATATAGTGAGGCTGAGTGAAAATTTTTCCAAGGACCCCATGGAATATATTTTTCACCTTTAAAGATGTGGATAAAAATGCAGTATGTGAAAAAGGTATCCTACGAATGTGACAGTATGAAATTGTGCACAGAAAGGTGGGTATGTTGCAGTAGAAATGTGTGAAAAATGATGCCAACTATGTTGAGTTGTTCCCTGGAGATTGTTGAATTGAACTAGAGGCTGGTTGTTTAACAAGTGGAAGAAGGTTTCAATCAGGAAACAGAATAAATACTGCGATAGGAAAAGAGAGTTGCAGCACGACCATAGAAAAAGAAGACTACGAGCTTGCATCATACTTGGATGAAGGTTCTTGATATGAAGAAGAATAATATCAGTCAATATCTGAAGCAAATGAGGAATCAACTTAATCTCTAGATATAGAATGCAGACACAACACACCTACATGTTGTAAAGGAAAGTATCCTATGGCTATGGTTTAAGAGGCCATCAACATATCGGGGTTGAAAGGTGGATACATATAGTTCTGCAAGTATATATAAGCAAGATTTAGAGATAAGCAAGGTCCACACCTGATTAACTAAAGGGTGGTCCGAGCTTTTTCTAGACCTTCTCCTACTCCTCTTCCCCAAAAGACCTGCAAAACAAGTTATACCTTCCTCAAACAAAATAGACTATATGAAAAGAGATTATATTCAATCAAACATAAAAACATAATCTAATATATAACATCATATAATCACAATCAGAGATTCAATATACAAGACACATTGATTTGGGAAGAAGAAGGACATCACATCTTTATTAATCTTGAAAACAAGTACAAGTATACCTTCTCTTCAAGTTTGGAACCTCATGAAACCTTGATCTAGTTCTGTTGCTTCTCTTCTCCAAGGAACTTAGCCTCCAAGCTCTGCAACACAAGGGGATGATCACTAGGGCAAAGGTGTGGGCAAAGACAGCTCCAAATTCCTCCAACATAATGATGTAAAGATTCAAGTATCCTCTCATGGACCTCCCCACCTCTATTTATATGATTAAGGAAGAGTTAGGGGTGAAGACAAAGTAGTTACAACTAAAGGATTCAGTTGTGTAACTACCCAAACTACCTGAATTTCAAAATACGTATTTTTTTGACATTTTTTGGAGGCATACATGGGTTGCAGAGACAACAGTCCTGTACACGAGGAGGTATACTTGGGTTGCAATGTAGAAAGTTGTGTATATAACATGTACATGAATATTATATATAACAAATTGCATATGTACGTGGGTATTGTTTAGAGAAAGTCACGTACGTACGTGGGTTTCCTTAAGGAAACTCGCGTACATAAGAAAAACACATTTTTAGGGTATTTGTGGGAATTTTCAGAATTTGGTGTCGTCTGTAAATTTTTAGCTAACTGAAATATATTTCCAATGGCATAAGGAGGAGGTCAAACAAAGTTACAAAACTCAATATATGGATCCTCCAAGTTAGGTTTTTTTTCAGTGACTTTCTTGAAGTGTCATCATGGAAGTGTCGACATGCAACGAAATCATGGGAACGTGGTCATAGGTAGAGATGTGTCATTTTGAGCTATAATATATACCCCCTAATGTATGAGGTTAGAGGGGAAGATGATGGCTGAAATAAATTATAAAGGAAATAGCTGAGTATGGAGAGAGTAGAGAATCCAAGATCGAAAGGCTCGAACAAAGGTAGCTGAACGAGAGATAAATCTCTGAAAAAACTGATCTCTGGGACATAGAAGTCCATATACAAAACATCTTCATAAAGATACAAGCGGTTCCAACATATGTATAACTGATGAAACTATCATGGTCACTCAATATGCAAAAAGGTTCCATATCAAATCTAAAGGAGTCATGGCCACAAATGAACAAGGTGGATCCATGCTCAACAATCGATCATAGCCACAAAAATACAAGGTGGATCTATGTCTTAGCCAGATGTCATATAAAATGTAACACTTTATTATGCATCTTGGGAAATAGCAGAATGACAATGCTACTGTCATCCCAAGGTATTCAATCCAAACTGCCCAAAAAAGCTACGAATCCTAACCATGCGAGTAAAGGAGCTGGAGTCGAACATGGAGGAAACTATTTGATTACCGGTCAATGATGAGAACTATTAACACACGTGAGGGAAACTACCATTAATGAAAATGGTACCCAAGGCACCTAGTACATTTTAACAAGTGTGAATACAAGGACTTGAAGTCAAACACTTGAATAATCCATCGAGTAGGAGACATTAAGGTATTCCCACTGCCCAATAGCGAGGGAAATTTCCACTGATGACTGCAATCCCTAAGGTACTGTAATAAAACTCTAAATCTCATTCCCAGAGCAAGATGTGCTGTAGTTGATAGGGAGAGATCCATTGGCAGGAAAGCATTAAATCATATTTCATCATCCAACACGAGGTAAGTCAAGGACTAATTGGATCTGGAATTGGTACTAAATTTCACGACAAGGACCACCGAATACATGATGTAATGAACTGATACCAGGAAAACGCCGACACAAAAGGTCAAGGCAACTGCAGAATGGCTGACAAAGGTTTAATCCTTGAAGAGTGAGCATGACACAAAAGTGACTTAGGTAGCTTTTGACACAAAAGGACCAATGAAACAAATCTACAATGTAGGATACATTAACAGATTCCCCATATAATTAGAAAAGAGACCAACTGGAGGAGTAAAAAACTATGAATTGGGATAAGTTCAAAAAACTAGGACCCAACTGTTGATAGACTCCAAACTGGTGCTTTGTTCAAAGAAACAATACTTGCTTCCATGATGTAAAACATGTGAATGAACTTCCCTTCCCCTCTTTCTTGTAAAGGTTTAATGAGTCCAAGAAAGCAAACTCGAGACCATCTTCATTTTTTGCAAGATTGAAGAAAAGACAGAAGAATGCTTGATAAAGCACTGATTCGTGGATTTTACGATCATGAACTAGTACATGCTCGACGGTGTTTTCATAGTTTAGAGAGTCTGAAAACTCCAAAGAAGACAACAGGGGGGTCCTTTTTTGTCCAATTTAGTCTCCTGAGGCCGGAAAAGTATAAAACAAACCACGGAAGAACTCTCTTAGCTTCCAAAGAAGTAAGGCACACCTTTTTTGTATTTAGTCAGGAAGGTTCAGAAAAGGTTAAATTACCACCTACCCAATGCTCCTTCAAAAGCAACATATAGCTTGAGTTTTATGAGTGTGAAGGAAGGAAAGGTCACTCAGAAAGATCCATTTGATTACGAGAAATGGGGCTTACAACAATAAAATTGGTGCTTTGTTATTTAGGGTTTAACGAGCATGAAAAAGACATAAAGTACACTCAAAATATTTTTCATGTTTAGGTCCAGAGCATAAAAAATAGAAAACTAAGCTCATATCGGGGGTTCCTTCTCCGTAAGTTTAGTCCCTTAGGTCCAGAAAAGTAATAAACCTATTCTCGAGAATACCTTTTCAATTCCGAATAAAAGAGAGTGTTCATTTCTCGTATTATTCCACATGGTCTGAGAAAGTGATAGCCTACCACCAAAGTAGATGCCCGTTCACATATTCTTAATGAGCCTGAATGGACAAGTTTACTCGACAGTCAAGTCTATTTTGAGGAGTCATACCTAGGCCTAAAGAAACTCAATATCTTTCCCGTGAAGTTTTAACAAGTCTGGAAAAGTCAACTTGCGGCCTCCATACTGTTTTTAATGAGCTCGAAGGAGAGCAGAAAGAATGATCTAAATGCGAGAAGACAAGTGTCAGAGGGAAGAGAGACTAGTTCCAAGTGCGAGGAACAAACCTATGCATAATGAAAGGAAAAAGAGAAAGGTAAAGACACTCGGGGAACATCTCCTCAAGGAAAAAGGTGTCAAGTTGCAAAGGCAAAATGATACAAGGCTGAGTGACGACAAGAATAATGATGAGGGCTTATACAATGAGCTAAAAACGTGAAAGCCATCATCAGGCTCATAAGCGCGAGCAGGGCACATGCAAATGCAGTTACAGCTTGAACAACAAGACATGGCTAGTAAACAATTTTGAATCCAACTAAAAATATTGTCTCCAAGAAACAACAACATCAGAATCATATTCAGAAGAAAATATCCGATGCAGGTCACTTTGGCAGAAACACATGTGACTTTTCTATCTTCTACAAAAGGAAAATTCAAGGCAGAATCAACCGAAGGAGATTCTATAGTGCCAAGGCCCAAGGATTTAAGATCAATAATATCAACCTTAGAAGGAGAGAAAAAATCAACAAGGGAGATAGAGTCCACAGGAACAAACTCGGTATCATAGGAGTTGAAAAATTCATAAGAAAAATCAAACTCATTAGGATCACTGACTTGTTGTTCAAAGGAAGAGTCAAAAGACTCAACAAGACCAACATAAGAAGAAAGGTCATGATTACTAGGAAAATCAAGGTTAGACTTAGTCACAACTAAACCAACATCCAATAAAAGATCAGAATGTATCAAAGACTCTAGGAAGAATTCATCTGAAGGAAGGAGATTGTCCGAGATAGGACACATGTCTAAAATTTCAAATAGATCAACAGAGTGGAGAGCACGCTCCATAGTCTGTATAGGATGACTCACCCGGCCAACTGCTGGGACCATTTCCTGAGAAGGTAAGCATGAAAATAGAGGCTACTTCTCAATAGAAATTGAATGCAAAGGACATGAGGCCACATAGCTCACCTGTGGCGGGGTAGTGTCTATAGAAACACTGGGAATTGATAAAGGAAAGACCTGGTCTCTAGTTGGGTCAGGAGAAGGATCAATAAAATCCAACTGATCGATAGTGACAATTTATTCACCATGATTAAAGTACATCACTCGAAACAATGTTAACACAACAACTTGCATGGCATAGACATAATCACATCCAAGGAGCATATTGAAGTCCAAGGGGTCTTTTATCACCATGAAGTCAACTAAGATAGTCTTCCCACCCAAAGTAACAGGTGTTTGAGAAAGAATTCCCAAAGATATACAAGTTCTTCTATCAAATGCCAGTAATTGACTAGCAGTCGACAGAAGGATGGGAGATCCCATGCCTCACCAAGCATGAGTAGACAAGATACTAACTGAGGCTCCTTCGTCAACAATACAATGAGAAATCATGTATTGTTCAACTTTTACCTTTATTTGGAAAGGTGCATTAGAAGGAAGGCGTGGCTCAACTAGGCTATCCCAATCAAAGGAAGCAATATGAGAGCTTAGTGGGGGTTGATCCGAAACGAGTTCAATGCCCCCTTGTTCAGAAATTTTTGAACTGGAAGTGAAGAAAATGTGACTAGAAGACACTTCACTCTCCAAAGGAAGAGTGGGATTGATCGACAATGGAATCAATTCAACTGCTTCGTGAAAGTCATTCTCTGAAGGAAGAGTGGGATTGACCAAAAATGACATTGGTTCAATCACATCAGAATCACTCTCCGAAAGAAGAGTGGGATTGACCAAATCCTAGATTGGTTCGACCACTTGATCAACCAAAGGCTGAGTAGGTTGTTGAGAAACTATAGGTTGTTCAGGAGAAGGAAATTCTTGAGTCTTGGACCACACTCTTCGCACCTCTACGATAGCAAGGCACTAGTGAGTAAGATGATCTCCCTCGCAAAACTTACAAGGGAACTTAAGTTTGCACTTCAAATGACTAGTTTACTCAATGGTGTCAACGTGACTAGCAGTGGTTGACTGTTTTCTCTTAGCATGACCTACAGAGGCTAAGATTTTTCCCCCAACATGAACTACAGAGGCTGGGTGACTCGGTCCAACCTGACTAAGAGAGGTTGGTTGTTGAGAGACTTCAGGATGTTCAAAAACATGATGACATGAAACCAAAATATTCACACCTCTGAGAAAGAAGGGAATTTATAAGTAAGGTGGTCTCCCTCACAAATCTTACAAGGAAACCTGGGCTTGTGTTTTGAACAGGTAGTCTTTTCAACAGTGTCAACATGACTCGCAGTGGTTGATGAATTGTCTTCAACATGAACTATAGAGGCTAGGAGACTACCCCTAGCATGAACTGCAAAGGCTGAGAGACTGGGTCTAACATGAACTACAGAGGTTGGATGGGAACCACTAGCATGAAAAGCAGAGGATGAATGGTTAGGATCAACATGATTTGCAGCAGTTGAGTGTGTCCCCCCAGCATGAATCACAGAGGTTGGGTGGATGGATCCAACATGACTTACAGAGGTTGGATGGGTAGGTTCAACTTGAACGTCAAAGGTTGAACGGGTTCCCTCAGCATGAACTACAAATACTGAGTGATTGGATCCGACGTGACCTGGAAAGGTTGGAAGGATCCCACCAGCATGATCAACAGAGGCTAGACGATGAATATCAACTTGACTTGCATAGGTTGAGTGCTTACATCCAACATGACCTGTAGAGGTTGGATAGGTGCCCCCAGCATGAAGTATAGAGGCTAGGTGGTGAGGTTCAACTTCACTTGCAGAGGTTGAACGAGTTCCCCCTTTCTTATGTGCCTTCTTCCTATTCCTGCTTCTTTTACTCCTTTTAGACTATCGGTTACTAGTATCAGTACTTTCATCGCATGACGTAGAAGGAGGAGGAGAATCAACTATAGGTGAAGGGGAAGAAATGTTTTGATTCCCTTGATATCAGGAGCTTACTTGAGAAGCATCGGGATCATTTTAGATACTTGAAGTGGAAAACAACCACACCAGTAGCCCTAGGGTGAATCCAGGTAGATTCAAGGTGGCTGTCAAGGGAACACGAACATTCCCCGTGAGAGAAATAGTACAAGGAGTTCCCAGCATGGGGAACTCTTGTTTGGTGTTCAAAGGGGTGTTAGACATAGTTTCAAACAATGAGACAAAGTCTGAGGTCAACATGAAACAAAAATTACCAAGAACACACCTGAAGGCAGACTAAGTACAGACAAACCACACAACACTCACTAAAAATTCCTAAATCCAAATAGACAAATAGGTATAAGATACACTTTCCAAAAGAAAGATGAGAGATATTTACTTGGCATCCCTATAGATGTTCTTAGGCACAAGCAGAGGAATCACCCACTTCCCTCCAACACCTTCTACCGGGGTTACCTTCCAAGCCCATCCAAGATCAACCAGAAATAGCCTTTCGGTGCACCTGTGTATTAACACTCTATTTTAACAGTTGATTTGAGGGCTTGACAGAGGTTTAGTAAGGGTCCCAGCCCCTCAAATATCATGTGACCATCCTTCAATGATGAAAGAAGCAACTGTATGATGACATTGGGTGTGATCCATATTCAAGGGCACGATTGGTCAGAGGCAAATCAACGGTTTTGGATCGCTTCACGCGGACAAACATGTGCGGTCCAAGCTCTTTTCCCCAGATCACGAAATCCGTTAATGACCAAAAGTTTTCAACGATTAAGATGTGGCTTGGGGTAGATATGTGGCCTATAGTGATTTCACAATCCATAATTTTGTGGGTAAAACCGCAATCTCAAATCGAGAAAAGGGCGTAGAGGTCAAAAGGATCAACGAATGTGATGAGAACGAGGATAGATTAGTGGCTATGGTTCATTTCACAGGGAGAACCGGCACAGGAGAATATTTGAGTTCTCCATTGTGAAAAATGGAAGGGCCTATTCTGGTCAATGGCTGCATGAGGGCCAACCTCTATCTATGGCTCAGAACGTATCACGATCTAAACTACCCACGGTGTACTGAAGAGAAAGATTGGTGGTGGGATAAGTGGAATGTCGACGGTGGATACAAAAGCTTCCTTTGATCGAACCATGATTGAATGGCTGAAGAAGAGTCCTGAAGTGAAAATCTCCATCCTGTGTGGAAATGATAGTGGAGGGGGCATTCACACGTGTAATCTGCCTCATCGTAGATTGGTCGATTCCTTCGACGCCATTTGGGATACGCCTGTGGAAGTCTCGTCCCGTGGCGCAACTCCTCGGATTGCGAGTGTGGCACATTTTTCATTTCGATGTAATCTATGAGAGAGATAGAGGTTTGATTCATTGAGGCGAAAAACCTAGCACTTACATGAGACCAAGGGATGTTGTGAACTAAAACAGCCCGACCCCACCATCAAGGTGACAGAAAGGGTGGGAGATAGTCAAATCCGCAACCCTTAGAACTAGCTTTACAGCCACATGAAAATGATTTGGAATATTATCCATGCCATATAATATGATTGAACATCAGGAGGGGAAAAGCTCCACTCTTGCGCCACACATGCCATCATCACAGCCATATCAAAGAAGCGATCATTCCCATAGCCTTTCCTACTTGCGCTATATAGCACAACCTTCTGAAGAGCTTTGAGACGTGGAATTGTGTAGATGGTAAGATATTTATGAGGTTGAATCCCAAGAAGTGTCAAGGTCTCCCATAGACAACCATGATAGTGTGGTTCGAGAAATTAGTTTGACAAGGAGTACTCTTGGTAGGCAGGCCCAAAATCTGTGTTTTGCTTGTCCATGCTAGAAGACTTTCAACCACCGGGGCACATATGTTAGATACCAAGAGGGATTGACCCTATTCTACACCACCTAGTCTTTGGATATGTGGTGCATGGGTTTGGAAATTCTAGTGACGTCCCTCTGGCACTCCCGGCTACAGTCCCGACCTTCAAAGTCCCAGCTCGAAGTAGTGGCAGAACTATTGGAGCAAAAGCCTCGTGCCGGAACGAGGTGGGTCCAAATCCTCCAATGCCATTCTTGGGGGTTCCATTTGGCTGCTTAGTCATGGGAAAAGAGATGGATAGGTGCACACCTACCTACATGACTCATAGAAAGATCCTCCTCAAAGGAGGAGGAAGATAGTACAAGGATGAAAAGATTCTTAAGTCGCTTATCATCACCTAGCATTTGGCCACCCTCTCTCCAGCCTCCTCCTATAACAATGTTACTAGACGGAGGATGAGGTCGAGAGAATGGTAGAGAGAAGGATTTGGGCCTTCTTGTCAGCCTTTGATCAACAGCTTCCAGCTGGACAAGGAGACCCAAAATGGGTCCAGGGAAGCCTGTGCAGACAATCATTCATCAGCACATCGCGTGGGAGTCATTTTAATGAAGCAAGATTGTGGGAGGCTCTACGATGTCAGCTCACATTATCACACGCTCTATCTCCATAATGTTTTTTTTATATTTGTAAATCATGGTGATAGCCGACTCTTTTCACTGTTAACACCGGATGGCGACTTGTAACATTTTTTTTTATTCTATAGTCTTAGCATTAGGATTGTATAAAAACGCTCTCGATAGAGGGAGAAAGGAGTTAGAGAATTGGATTGGGAAACAATCTTGGGTTGAGGCTCCCATTTGTAAAAGATTGATATGTGTGTATGAATAAAATTGCAATGGAAGACTGTCATTCACAGTAGAGATTCCTGTGTTTTGTTTTTTTCCCAATAAGTGCTTTCTTTATGTGTAAATTGTGTTTCCTTGTTTTCACTCCATTTTGTTTATTGCTTTCATGCCTGCAACATAAGGTATAGTGGTTCAGAATTCGTACTTGCTATGCTCCAACTGTTGTTCCAAGAATTAAAAATGGTTCTTCTAAAGTCTCATGGAATTCATCTCACTGATGCTCCATGAGATGGACTATCCTTTCTTGTCCTCCAAAACACCCACTAAAATCTCCTAATTGCGAAATCAGCAGCTATCTTGCCTCCGTTTGCTACCTTTCATCATCCTTTCCATCTATAATCATTTGTTACATAGGTTTCGACTCCATTTTACCATGTTCCTTTAACCCTGATAACCTCACCATGCACCTACCTCGACCCACTTTGCCCCATTCAGGATCCTATCCCCCTGATCATACTGATTGAAGATCCTATGTGGAGTAGACTTTGGTGACACACAATACTAACAACCTTATGTGGAGCTACTCTAGTGACAAATGAGAGATCCCTCTCTGACCACGCAGGGCTGGAGACACAACCAAAAGTGGTTTTGTTGTTACTTGGAAGCGAGCCCTTCCACAACCTTTGGTTCAATTCCTGTGCTAACAAACTGGCTCCATTGCTGGGGATGAAATTGAAGATCATCCCTGGGAAGAATGACAGAAATTCAAAGGATAAAGGATTTCTATGGGAAAACAAAGATTCTTACATGTGAAGAAGGTTGTATCATTTTCCCTGGTGACTCCACTGAAATATTCTGGAAGGTGACTCCACTAAGGAGATCGGTGATCAGAAAGAAAGAGACAGGGAGAGGTCTCAAATATTCCCTTGATTTGAATGAATGGTTTATATCTGACTATTGATGGTGAACAATGGCCAGACATCAAGAAGGTCATGTCTCTTTTCACCTGGCGACTCCATCTGCAAAGGATCCATTCTTCATAATGTTCTATGGCAGCTCCACTATCAAATGGGATTGCAAAGTTTGAGGAGCTGATTTAGTTTCTCCACCATCAAGATGACTTCTCGGGATGCAAGGTATGATCCTATGAATCTTGCTTCCATTCCTGGTTATCCCATTAAAATACCTCTGGTATATTGGCAGACATATCTTCCAAGATTCAATGATGAAAATGGTGATGATGTTGCCATTCATCTATTTAGATTTCATAAGCATATACATAAGTTGGGAGTGGGATGGCATGAAGATTATTTAATGAGACTGCTCATGTTTAGTTTGGAAGGGTATGAAAGGTCTTGGTATGAGGGATTTCCAGCGGGTATTTTATCCTCCCTTAAATACTTTAATACAATATTCCATGAACATTTCAAAAGGCATTATCCTTCTTTGTTGTTACTTCAAGATTGTTGCACACACTATAGAGAGTTCATTGAAAATGTGAAAGATGAGTGTGGTGATGATCAGTATTTGGATGAAGAGGTTTTAGAGATCTTACATGAATATTCAGCTCAAAAAGAAAGACAATCCAATTTCCATGATATTCAAGAAAACTCCCAGCAGTCAGTATTGTCTTCCTTGGCTGAAGTTGACATAGACCAAAGCTCTGTTTCAACCAGTTATATCTCTCTTCCTAAAACTGATGATGATTTACAGCATTCTTTCCATTCTATGTGTGGCCAAGATAGAGATTGGGACTATCCATCAAATCCTTCCTCATGTTATTCAACTTCTGAATTTTTGTTACAAGAAGAAGCCCCCCCTTCACAGATAGAAAATTCCTTTTTGCAGCAGCAATCTCTTGAAAGTTACAGTGCTTCTGTGATTGATTACATAGAAGATGATAATTTTGGAAAATATCAGTCTTGTAGTCCCTGCACATGTTTATTTTATGAAAATGCAAGTAAAGAGAAATCATATTTTGAAATAGTGGTTGAATGAGGACTACCGCATGTTGATCAGATTCATATTACACCCAAAGATTTACATGAATATATAAAGCTCTCTTTGCTTGAAGGAGATGATCAGCCTAGTGATTTGGAAGGAGATGGGTATACCGATTTGTTTTCTAAAGAATGCAATCAGCCTATCACAATTTCTGTTAGTGAGGAAAATCTCATTGCAATCCAAGATCAGAAGTATGAAGACATAGTGAAAACTAGACATGTCGAAGAAATGAATAATGTTTCTGCTGAAACATATAAAGAACATGAAGTTTTGAAATCAGAATTTTTAGATGAAGTTGTGGATGTTTCTCCTGGAAATTGTCACATGTTTTCCTTGCATGGTTATTTTGAATATTGGTTTGATAGCGTGCAAGGGAATTTACAGTTGGGGCGGCTTTCTCATGGTCAGCCAATGATAGAATTTTTTGAGGGTTGTCATGTTTTTTATTACCCTATGGCCAAATACATGGAGGGTCTGGGTGAAGGAAATGATTGGTCATATCTCTACCTTAAACATTAGTTTGTTTATCATTCCCTTCTCCCATTATATGTTTCATTTTTGTCCATCGAGCACCATACAAAAACAAGAATATTAGGGGAGTTGCTTGATTGGCTTCACTGGAAGTCTGATTTCACTTAGTTGGACTTGCGTACAAAGTTAGGTAGAGTAGGTAGGAGAAAATAAGCTCATATATTATCGAGCATTTCCTTCATTACTATTTTAAGTTTGTTTCCATTTTCAGTTACTATCACAGGTTTACAGTCTCCAGCATGATTTGCAAGAGTGTCACGTATTCGCTGAAGCAGCATCATGAAGTAGAATGGAGAGGTCCAAGATGAGCTGAAGGTGGCCCAATGGATTCGACACTTAGTCTACGGGGGTTCTTTTCTACCTCGCTGGGAGGATAACTTCCCTTGTGGAGCCAATTATTAACACTCCATTTTAACAGTTGATTTGAGGGCTTGACAGAGGTTCGGTAAGGGTCCCAGCCCATCAAATCTCATGTGACCATCCTTCAACAATGAAAAAAAGAAGTGTATCGTGACATTGGGCATGATCCATATTCAAGGGCTTTGATTGGACAGAGGCATATCAATGGTTCTGGATCGCTTCGCGTGGATAAACATGCACGGTCCAAGCTCTTTTCCCCAAATCATGAAATCCGTTAATGACCGGAAGTTTTTGAAGGTTAAGATGTGGCTTGGGGTAGATCTACGACTTACATCGATTTTGCAATCCATACTTGTGTGGGTAAAACCACAATCTCAAATGGTGAAAAGGCATAGAGGTCAAAAGGATCAATGACTGTGATGAAAGTGAGGATAAATGAGTGGTTACGGTTCATTTCGCAGGGCGAACAGACATGGGCGAATATTTGAGTTCTCCATTGTGAAAAAGGGCAGCGGCTATTCCAGTCGATGGCTACATGAGGGCCAACCTCTATCTATGGCTCAGAACGTATCATGATTCAAACCACCCACAGTGTACTGAAGAGAAATATTGGCAGTGGGATAAGTGGAACATGGACGGTGGATACAAAAGCTTCCTTTGCTCGAACAGCTGAAGAAGACTCCCAAAGTGCAAATCCCCATCCTGTGTGGAAATGACAGTGGAGGGGGTGTTCACATGTGTAATTTGCCTCATCGTAGATTGGCCAATTCCTCTGATGCCATTCAGGATACACCTGAGGTGGAAGTCTCATCCCGTGGCGTAACTCCCTAGAATGTGAGCTTCGCACAATTTTCGTTTTGATGTAAACAGTGAGAGAGATAGAGTTTTGATTCACTAAGGTGGAAAACCTGGAATTTACATGAAACCAAGGGATCCTGCGAACTAAAATAGCCCGACACCACCATCAAGGTGACGAAAAGGGTAGGATATGGTCAAATCTGCAACCCTTAGAACTAGCTTGGAAGCCATGTAGAAATGATTCAGAATCTTGTCCATGCCATATAATATGATTGAACATCAAGAGGGAAAAATCTCTGCTCTGGCGCCACTCATGCCACCATCACAGCCATTTCAAAGAAGCATCCCTTCCCGAAGCCTTTCCTACTCACGCTACATAGCACCAACTTCTGAAGAGCTTTGAGATGTGGAATTGTGTAGATGGTAAGATCTATATGAGTTTGAATCCCAAGCAGTGTCGAGGTATTCCATAGACAACCATGATAGTGTGGTTCATGAAATTAGTTCGAGAAGGAGTACTCTTGGTAGGAAGGCCCGAAATCTGTGTTCTGGTTGTCCATGCCAGAAGAATTTCAGCCACTGGGGCACAGATGTTAGATACCAAGAGGGATTCAACTACTTCTACACCACCCAGTCTTTGGATATGCGGTGCATGGGTTTGGAAATCCTATAAATGTCCCTTCGGCACTCTTGGATGCTGTCTCGACTTTGAAAGTCCCAGCTCACAGTAGTGGCAGAACTGTTGGAGCAAAAGCTCATGCTGGGACCAGGTGGGTCCAAAGCCTCCAATGTCATTGCTAGGGGTTCCATTTGGATGCTTATTCATGGGAAAAGAGAGGGACAGGTGCACACCTGTCTGCATGGCTCACGGGAAGATCTTCCTCATAGGAGGAAGAAGATAGTACAAGGATGATAATCTTCTTAAGTCACTTATCATCACCTAGCATTTGGCCACCCTCTCTCTAGCCTGCTCCTATAACAATGTTAACAGATTGAGGATGAGGTTAAGATAATGGTAGAGAGAAGGATTTGGGACTTCTTGTCATCCTTTGATCAGTAGCTTCCAGCTGGACAAGGAGACCCAAAATGGGTCCAGGGAAGCCTGTGAAGACAATCGTTCATCAGCACGTCGCGTGGGTGTCATTTTCACGAAGTAGGATTGTGGCAGGCTCTGTGCTGTCAGCCCGCATTATCATGTGCTCCGTCTCCATAATGTTTGTTTATATTTGTAAAACGTGGCGATAGCCCACTCTTTACACTGTTAACTCCGGATGGCAACTTATAACAGTTTTTTTTATTCTGTAGTCTCAGTATTAGGATTGTATAAAAACACTCCCGATAGAGGGAGAAGGAGTTAGAGAATTGGATTGGGAAACAATCCTGGGTTGAGGCTCCCATTTGTAAAATCTTGATACCTATGTATGAATAAAATTGCAATGGAATACTATCATTCACAACAGAGATTCATGTGTTGTTGTTTTTCCCAATAAGTTCTTTCTTTAAGTGTAAATTGTGTTTCCTTGTTTTCATTCCATTTTGTTTATTGTTTTCATGCCTGCAACATAGGGTATAGTGGTTCGAAATTCATACTTGCTAAGCTCCAACTGTTGTTTCAGGCATTAAAATCGGTTCTTCTAAAGTCTCATGGAATTCATCTTATCGATGCCCCATGAGATGGACTATCCTTTCTTGTCCTCCAAAACACCCATTAAAATCTCCTGATTGGGAAATCAGCAACTATCTTGACTCCATTTTCTACCTTTCATCATTCTTTCCATCTATAATCATTTCTTACGTAGGTTTTGACTCCATTTTCCCATGGTCCTTTAACCCCGATAACCTCACCATGCACCTACCTCGACCCACTTTGCCCCATTTAGGATCCTAGCCCCCTGATCATACCGATTGAAGATCTTATGCAGAGTAGACTCTGGTGGCACACAAGACTGACAACCTTATGTGGAGCTGCTTTGGTGACGAACGATAGATCCCTCTCTAACTATGCAGGGCTGAAGGCATGGCCAAAAGTAGTTTTGCTATTACCTAGAAGGGATCTCTTCCACAACCTTTGGTTCAATTCCAGTGCTAACACTGTGTATGAACCCTAGATGTCAAAGAGACTAAAGGCTACCTTAACTATATTTAAAGTCTGGGGGGGAAGTCGCAAGCCTGGTTCATACGCATGGGTAGGGTAGCAAATCCTGAAACCCTGTCTAAGATAGAATCCCCAGATGCGCAAAAACCTTGGTCTATGCTTTAACAAGGAATCAAAGGGTTATCTCCTTAGTCCAAGCCTCCACACAGCCTCGTGCTTAGCTCGCATTTGAGAGGAGCTTCCCAGGTACAATCAATGTATAAAAGGGTTTACCTAGTGGTTGGCCAACTACGTCTAAAATTTAATACTTGTGGGGAGTTTAAATTCCCTATCTCACAAGTCTAGCCTGAGCTAGTTGGTGTATGACCCTATAAAATAAAACTTACTAATAATTTTTAAATTATATTGTTTATTTTAAGGATTGTTTTTAGACAGAGGGTAAATGGCATGAAACTTATGTGGTGTTTTGAATCAAAGTTGAAACAAAATGACTAAACAAAGAGACATGAAATGCAAAAAGAAAAAACTATTCTCTTTTTCTTTTTGAAATAGAAACTTGAAAGCCACAAAAGAACAAATTCTTTTTATTTTATTTTCAAAAAAAATGACATGCCATGCAATCTAGACTAAAAACATAATCTACATGCATATAAAGCAAACATGTGTTTTTTATTTTTATTTGATAAATGGAAAATAAAAATAGCCTATCAACTAATGCAAGCAAGTAATGTAAGCAAATCAAATAGACAACTACTCTACACCCCACAAACAAACCCTAGGTTTCCCTAAAGTTGGATATAACCTCTCTTGAAAGGAAGGCTTACAAAGGTAAACAAGCCAAGAAGAGATTGGGAAATAAGACTAACATAAACAAAGGTCAAGAAGTCCCAAGTATCAATCTAAACCTACAAATAGAGGTTTCTCATTACCTTTCCCAACGAGGTCAAGCCAAAGAAGGAGGTGGGGGGTAAAGAAGCAAAAACAAGTATATGTTCTTTTTATTTTTCTTTTATAAATGCAAAAGAAAAAATACATACAAACAAAAGTATGTAGATAACAAGAACAAAAAAAAGGAACTCTGTTATACAACCACCAAACAAACTCTAGAATGAACTAAAGTCAATATAAACCCTGCTTGGAAGGAAGGCTTGCATAAAAAACAAGTCAACTATTTTGGCATGGTGAAGTTAACCAACAAAAGAAGAAGGAAACCAACACCAACAAGCTTCTGAACTCAGAAAAAGATCACTAACAGAGGCTGACCATAAACATAAGACAAAAATCATACCAAGCAAAGGAGGTGGGAGAAAAGAGCAAAGAACAAACCCTAATGCTATACAAAGGCTTACCACATAGACAAAGAACAACCAAAAGGGATGTTACTAACTCCCTAGAGTCATGCTCCTGCAGAGGACCCCAAAATACCTACCAAACAACCTTCAAACAGAAGAAAAAACCACAAAGACGATAAAAACACTGTTTAAAGGGGCATATACGAGTTTTACTACTGACAGGTCACGTGACATACATGGGTTGGTAGTACAACAAGTCATGTGTACAAGCATACATGAGTTGTACCACTAAGAAGTCGCGTATCATACGTGGGTTGACAGTATAGAAAGTCGCATGTACCAAACCAAACACATGACTGTTCATTCTGCAACTCATGTATGGGTGGAAAAAATCCCCAAAAAGGTCAAAAAACTGCCTTAGGAAGGTAGAGGAGGTGTTCTATCAGAGTCAAGAGTTGTTCCTAAGGGGAAAGAAAGACCTGAAACTTCACAAAAGGCTGACAGAAAGACAAAGAAACCCCAAACAGATAAGTCTCTCCCCAGCGAAGTCGCCAGTTCTGTTGTAAAGGAAACTATCCTATGGCTAGGGTTTAAGAGGCCATCAACATACTGGGGTTGAAAGGTGGATACATATAGTTCTATAAGTATATATAAGAAATATTTATAGGTAAGAAAGGTCCACACCTGATTAAATAAAGGCTGGTCCAAGCTGTCTCTAGCCCTTCTCTTGCTCCTCTTCCCCAAGATACCTGCAAAACAAGTTATACCTTCCTCAAACCAAATAGACTATATGAAAAGAGATTATATTCAATGAAACATAAAAAAATAATCTAATATATAAAATCATATAATCACAATCAGAGATTCAATATACAAGACACACTTATTTGGGAAGAAGAAGGACATCACATCTTATTAATCTTGAAAACAAGTACAAGTATACCTTCTCTTCAAATTCAGCACCTCACGAAACCTTGATCTGGTTCTGTTACTTCTCTTCTCCAAGGAACTCAGTCTCCAAGCTATGCAACACAAGGGGATGATCACTAGGGAAAAGGTGTGGGCAAAGAGAGCTCCAAATTCTTCCAGCATAATGATGCAAAGATTCAAGTCTCCTCTCTAAGACCTCCCTACCTCTATTTATATGCTTAAGGAAGAGTTAGGGGCGAAGACAAAGTAGTTACAACTGAAGGATTCAATTGCATAACTACCCAAACTATCCGAATTTCAAAATACATATTTTTTTAACATTTTTTGGAGGCGTACGTGGGTTGCAGAGACAACAGTCGTGTACACGAAGAGGTATACGCGGGTTGCAACGCAAAAAGTCACGTATATAAGGCGTACATGGGTTCCAATGTAGAAATTCACGTATATAAGGTGTACACAACTATTATATATAGCAACTCACGTACGTATGTGGGTATTATATAGAGAAATTCATGTACGTACGCATGTTTCCTTAAGGAAATTCGTGTACGTACACATGTTTCCTTAAGGAAACTCGCGTACATAAAAAAACTCATTTTTAGGATATTTCTAGGCATTTTCAGACTTTGGTGTCTTCTGGAAAGTTTTATCTAACTAAAATATCTTTCCACAACGTAGATATGAGGTCAAACGTAGTTACACAACTCAAGATATGGATCCTGCAATTTAGCTATTTTTTCAGTGACTTTCTTGAAGTGTCATCATGGAAGTGTTGACATGCGATGAAATCATGGGAAAGTGGTCACAGGAAGAGATGTGTCATTTTGAGCTTCCAAATATCGAATGTGAAACATAACGAATGGTTCATTTCCACCTTGCTGCTACATATCCAGATCCCATTGATGCATGCGAATATTGTGTCACAAACATAAGCTATGGAGATAACAATGAAGCTAGAATTCGCACCAAATGGAGAAACTGGCATAGGAATGAGGCAATTTCACTCGCATCTGGCCAATCTTACAGTGAAAATCCAATATATCAAGAAAGGAAAGGAAGTTCAAGAAGAATTATGGTGTATAATATGTAGAATATATGGATGCCAAAAAGATAGATGCCCATCTCTCATGAACTATGTCGCAGCAGTAGCGTCGAACAAGAGAAAACCACAAGGGTTGTCTTGGTGTAGAATATGTAAGACTAGAGTCCATAAATTAGAAGAATGTTTGTATCTACAGAATATTGTAAGTAAACTAGATAGTATGTAGTGTAAATTTTGTAAATCAGTGGGACACAATGAGGAATATTGCAGAGAAATTCAACTGCTGTAAGAAAAAATGGTTGATACTTATTTGATGAAGAGTGATGAGAAGATTTAAGGTGATCGAGTGTAGCCTCAGTATCGGCCTTCCCAATATCCACCAGCACAATTTTAACAACCACAATATCCTCATCCAAAATACCAATAGAACTAGTATCTGCCACAACAGTAATACCCTCAGGAAAGGGGTGGTGGAAATTTTCTAGGGCGAGGAAAACGATAAGGAGGAGGAGGATCTCCTCGAGGAAAATACGAAGTCATGTTATAATTGTGGGAAACCAAGAGAATTTTCTTGATATTTCCAAATTTTTATGAAGATGTGTACATATTGTAAAGCATTTGACCACACTATTGAACAATGTGTACAATTGATTGCAAAATGGTAGTCTCGAATTGTGGGAAAGCCCAACCATGTGTAGAATTATAATCCAAACCCCAACCCGAACATTCGAATGATTTTTTCTAAGCCGAGACAACCAAACATTGTTTTTGTTACAAGAGGAGGTGTTGCGATGAGAAAATACAAAAATACATAGCTTGGACAGCCGCAGGTATGACCTATGGTGCAAAAGAAAATCTCATTAGACGTACAAAAGGACAATGAAGTATTATTGGAGGTGCAACCAAATTTTGATAATATAGGTCAATTTTCGACATCTGGACAAGTAAATATGATGCCAGAAAAATTTGAACAAATACTTAGAAAGAAGCCAATGAAAAAGGTTGGTAAGCTCAAAGAAATTTTTAGAAGTTGTTTAGCACTAATCCATGATATAGATGTTTTCGCATAGTTGATAGCATTCATAGAAGAAACCCCATAGACCCGCAACCCCCAAATTTTTTTTAACCATATTGGGAAAATATTAAAACTGGTTGTGAACTGTGAATGTCTGTGCAGATAGGAGATTATGATATGTACTGTATCATTTTAGATCTAGGATCTCATGTCAATGTATTGACAAGGAAAACATGGTAAATCATGAATAAACCACGACTGGTTTTGTCTCCCATTCACTTAATATTGGAGAATCAGTTGGAGGTTCTACCCATTAGTCGACTGACCCAAGTACATGTTGAAGTAGAAGGTATGAAGACATATTTAGAGTTCGAAGTAATCGACATTGTCAATGATAAAATACCATATCCTTCACTTTTTGGGATTGATTGGGTGATATATAACAATACTATAATCAATTTTAAGAAAAGAATCTTGTCATTCGAAGATTCATAGATGAGGGTGGTTGCACCGATTGATCCACTCAAATGGTAGACATATGTTGAGCCAGTGAACAGTGAAGGCCAAGGTAATTACCTAGATCAGCTATATAATGTCATGTCTTTGAAATATGATTTTTTAAATCCTACAGCAGATTGAAAGTTGAGTTGGAGAAGTGTTATCTCTTGCACATCTGATTCAGGAGACGCATTAGAAAATTGGTAGAATCAGAAACATGAATTTTCCATGAAAAGATGTGAAAGAATTACAATATAGTATGCGATAGGTAGGAGTCGAGGCAAGTGAAATACCTACATATGAAATTTTACCTAACCTTGTGCCTTTTCTGGTAGAATTTGAAGAAAAAGTTGTAGAATCGCAATAACTGTTCACCTTGGAATTTCTGTTGAAAGTTACATACGCCAAATGGTGGGGTACACATAAACAATCTATAACTAAATGGCCACAATGTAGAATATTGCTGGAGATTAGATTTAGATAAGAGATCATTTATATTGGTCTTAAATATGCAGGATTGACAAATCTTGTTCAACATATTGAGCATTGTCCCACAACATGGAAAGACTATCCGCGACAAGAATGGGTTCATCAATTGATAGGCACATTGGAGATAGTACCAAGGAATTGGTATACATCAGTGGAGATGCGAAGAGGAAAATTTGAGTGGGAATATTTAGCTACAATATTCATAAACACATTTGAGTTTGTAAGTGAAAACCCTACAATTGATGTTGCGCTGCAGATAATAATCCATGTTGTGCTGATAAACTTCCATCAATGTAGCATGACAGTACACCATTGGATGGAATGTTACAATGTTATAGGAGAACTGGATGATGATAATCTGCTCAATATAAACATACCTGATTCAAAAGGTACACGCATAGTTGAAGGATTTGGAATTTCCAGTGACCAATTCCTAAGTTCAGTTTAGATTAAGAAAGCAAATATTGGCTTGCTTGAAAATCAAAAGTTTACCAATATTGGAGATTATTGGGATGATGAGACCGTGGGGAATATCACCAACTTATTATATGAATTCCATGATATGTTCCCTACTAAATTTTCATAAATGACATATTAAATGCACGATAAAGAAAATGTTAAAGTTGAATTAGACCGAATGCTAGAGGTAGGTGTGATAGAACCTATCAAGGAATTAGAATGGATTATCCCAATTGTAGTGTAGGACAATAATACCTCTGGTGAAATAATAATTTGTGTCGACCTGATAAATTTAAATGATTCTTGTTTGCATGATCCATTTTTGACTCCATTTACAGATGAGGTGATGGAGAATTTTAGAAGGAAAGAGAAGTACTCTTTCACTAATGGATTTTCTGGTTACCATAAGATCAGAATTACAAAGGAGGACTGACACAAGGCTACCTTTGTTATGGAGTGGGGATTTTTATAGTATAAAGTAAATCCCTCTGGACTGAAGAATGAACCTACGATTTTTTCCAGAATCATAGTTGATGCTTTTATAAGCTTTATACACAAATTTCTTGAAGTCTACTTTGATGATTGGATAGTATTTGGCATTGTAAAATACCATATAGATATCCTAAGAATGATGCTATAACGTTGTCTCCAATATCAAATTTCCCTCAATTTGAATAAATGTATCTTTTGTGTGCCTTTTGGAGCTCTATTGGGCCATGTGGTCTATCATGATGGAATTTTGGTTGATCCAACAAAAGTTCCAATCATCCTTGACCTACCACCTCCTAATACATTGAAACAGTTAAGAGAAACAATAGGACATACATGATACTATAGGAATTTTATCAAAGGATATGCGAAGGTGACTACTCCGATGAAAAAATATTGAAAAATGATACCAAGCTTCAATGGACACGGGATTGTCAAGACATTATGGACAAGATAAAGAACAAGATATCTATTGCACCAACACTTGTGTTTCTAGAATAGGAAAAATAGTTTCATGTTCATGTCGATTCATCATCTATTGTGCTCAATGTGGTCGTCACACATCCTGGTGAAGGATCGATTGATCACCCCATTGCCTTCACTAGTAGGAAGTTATCACTTGCAAAGAAGAATTATACCACAATGGAGAGAGAAGGCCTAGCAATGGTATATGCATCATAGAAGTTTAGACACTATTTACTTGGTAGAAATTTCAATATGTACATTGACCACTTTGTGCTAAAATAATTGGTCAATAAGCTAGTGTTCGAGGGGAATATTTTTCAGTGTATTCTCCTCTTCCAGGAATTTGATTTTGAAATATTTTTCAAACACGGTCGGTTGAATCTGGGGCCAGACCATACTTCAAGGATTGAAAGTGGAGAAGAACCTACTAGTCTCGAATATAAGCTTCCTGATGTGCATATGTTGCGATAACCATGTTTGATGACCATCATCATGATATCTTGTAGTTTTTGAGTACAGGTTATGCGCCAAGTGAGTTTACCAATGCATAGAAGAAGAAGTTGGTTATGCGAGCTGGATATTTCTAATTTCTTATGGGACAATTGTAGAAAATGGGTCTAGCTGAGATCCTTCGGTGCTGCATCTTGGAGCAGGAGCACCAATGGATATTTAATGAGGCACATGTTTGTGTTGCAGGAGGCCACTATGTAGGAAAAGCTACGGTTTGCAAGATTTTCAAGAAGGATTGTGGTGGCCCACCATGTGTGTGGACACTTGGGATTATTGTCACAAATGTCATGTCTATAAAAGAATTGGAAAGTTGTCTCAAATAGATGAAATGCCATTGGTACCATATATAACATTATAGGAATTTGATAAATAGGTTGTTGATTTTGTAGGACCTATCAGTCCGAAAGGGAAGTGCACAGGAGCATTATATATTATCACTACGACTAATTAAATAACTAGATGGGAAGAAGAAGGGGTAGTAAAGGATTTTAGCGTTATGACTGATGCAAAATTTTTATTTGGAAACATTGTGACAAGGTTCATATGCACAAATATTCTAATTAATGATAAAGGTACACATTTTGTGAATCAATTGATTCGAGAAATTACTAAGGAATTTCAGATACAATAGAGAAGAAAACCTCCATATCATCCTCAACTAAGAGGAGTTTTCAACGCATTCAACAAGATTTTGAAAAACAAATTAACAAAGGTTTGCAATGTGCGAAGAGATGGCTGGGACCAGAAGATTTCTGAAGTATTATGGGCATATTGCATGACGTGTAAGTAGTTGATAGGTCAGACTCCATTTCGGTTCATGTATGGGAAAGAATCTATCATGCCTATGGAATATATCGTACCGAGCTTAAGAGTTGTTTCCATCGCTGAAATAACAGATGTTGATCATGTGGAAGATAGGTTACTTGAACTAGTACAGTTGGAGGAAGAACGATTTGTTGTGGGATTTCACCAAAACGTAGAAAAGAAAAGGCAGAAGGCATGGCATGATAGACAACTTAAGAACGAGAATTTTGAAGTTGGGGGTCTTGTTATTATGTATGAAATAAAACACTTCAAGCATATAAAAAAACTGAAAACATATTTGTTAGGACCATACATTGTCGAAGAAATCATCGATGGAGGAGAAGTGAAGCTATAAAAATTAGATGGGACAGAGGTTAGAGGACTGGTCAATGGAAGTTGGCTGAAACCATACTATGATAGCTACGACTTGGTGGCATAAAAAGAGAGAGAGAGAGAAAAGATAAAATAAAGAAAGGATAAACCAAAATTTATCATCGCAAAATATTAGTCTATCATAGTATGAAGTGAAGTTTCAAATTATTGACATCTGATGACAGTAAAAATCCTTTGCGAATACAATTGGTATGTCGAAAGAATGGAACCATGTTGAAGGTAAAATGCAAGTGGCAGGGAAAGTGATGAGACACTTAGTGAGCTGAAAAACAAAGGGACTCTTCCAAACAAAAATCAGGTCGTAAGTGATGAGATGGTGGCGCAAGAATGAAGAGGCTTGCTAACATGACAACTGTCGGTGATTAATTTGAAAATTTGAAGAGAATTTGGCGGCGTTCTTTGGGATCACATATAAATTTAGGAAGGTGGAGAGAATATGACCATGTAATTTTAAAAGTCACTTTCGTCATAATTATAATGATATCATAACATAAGGAGATGGATCAGGTCGCGTTGTCCATAGGACAACTCGGAGAGGAGACCCATGTAATGAATTGTGTTGTCATTATTCCACTTGATGGCTGCACAGGTGAAGATATGAAAATATGAACGAGTACTTATTTTCCCCATTCTTATTTAATTTCAACTGAGTTTGATATCTTGCAACCATGGCCTATTATATGAAACACCCATGGTTGAAGTATATTGTTGGAGAAGTATGGTTACTATTAATATTAGTGGTGTTTCCTTCATAGGATCTACATTTAAAGATGTGAGGGTGGAAGGAAATGCTGCCGAATATTTTCTATCACAAGTAGGGAAGGGATTGGAAGATAAGATATTTCCATTCCTCCCTGCGTTAAGGAGACGAACCACCCTACAAGGGTTGGAAATGAGGAAGCGTCCTGGTTCTCACAAGGCTGAAATTGTCTCATCATTACTGAGAAATAATGAGGAAGCAACGATTAGAATTTGGGTTCCAGACAACATCCTACCGAAGCTACTAGATAGAATTATGGAACAATTCACCAGAGTGCATAGTATCAATTTCTAGATCCCACTGGTCCAAAACAGTGTTTGAGTAATGGAAAACAGAGAAAAAGGGAAACATCATCACCTTCATATACACAAGGATATCAAGAAATACTAGGTTATGATGATTTCAAGAAGAAGATGAAATGGTTGATTCCAAGAATGAAAAATGAGACGTTGATGAAATGATCGACTTCATCGTTGGCAAAGCAGAGGATGTCTAAGAAATGGTGGATTTCATCATCGAAGAACCAACAAACATCAATAATATGGTAGATTTCACCAGCAGAGGAACAAAGAACACAAGTGTACATTAAGTTGTGTTGACAACGAAGAGGAATCTAAGAAACATGCTCTTCCAATGAAAGGGAAGAGGAATAAGTATAAAAAAAGCGACAAAAACTTCATATTTTGTTGTCAATGTTGGAATTTGGTGATGTTGATGAGCTTGGCCATCTGTTCTATCCTACTGTCTTGAAACAATAATTATATACAATAAAATAAAGAACAAAACAAATAGGAGAAGCTACAAGGAACTTGGAGGAAAGAAGGGAAGAAACAACTAAGCCTTTGATAAAGATAGAACAAGTGGAATGTTATCGGATAAATATACTCAAGCGGACTCAAGATAGATATCCCTACTCCAAGTGGATATAGAACAAATAAAGTACACAATAAAGTGCATTTCTATTTGATCAAGGAAACTATATTTTATTGTGTACTTTATTTGTTCTAGAAATAGAAATGCAAGACAACATATAGATCAATTACTTGCAGTTTCCAAATCCTCTTCTCTCTTTTTTGATCCAAGCTCCTGAATCTTTAGATCTTCATCTCCAAAACTGTATAGAGGAAGTGGAAACAAGAAAACAGTACATGCGTATCTAAACATGAATTGATCTAAGCTAACAGTTAAGGAAGAAATCTCTAAACATCATTAACACAACAATGTATATGGAAAGAGATTTGTATTAATGTAATCAAGAGATACATATAATTACATAAAAGAAGGAATGTCACAACCTAGCCTTAATGCTGCAATCTTCCATCCAATAATACAATCCAAACCAAGCTAGTAATCCTCCCAAAGGATGATAGGGATCACCTATAAATTCCACCAGTATAAGAGTATCATAGTCCTTCCTCCCTTCACAAAGGAGAGATGGTTTAATTTATAAGGCTAAAGGGATATAATAGGTTGAAAATTAGGAGGAGGGATCTAAGGGATCTTCCCCATAGGTTAGGAACTGAATGCCACTTCACCTAGATGATAGGGATAATCACCCACCTCATCCATCTTCGAGAAGAGTATTGAAGCTTCATTTTTCCCTCAATACACCACCAGCGCAACTAGCAGTAAGAGACAGAGAACCGGGAACAGTGCACCTAGCATGAAGGGGAATAGCACCATCGGCGCTTCTAGCATGAAGGGAAAGAGCACCAACCTTGATAAAGAGGGAAAAAAGAATGAAAAAACTCAATATATATCAGCTTTAGCAGAGATAACTTTAGGTATTAGGCATAGGGTTAACACATGGCTCAACATGATGAGATTTCGGTGTAACACAGAAGTAGTATGTGACAATGCTATTGACCAAGTCTCTGAGGCTTGGGAAGAGCACATAGATGATGAATATTTAGAAAAAGTCATAGAAGAGTTGTGCGTGGTTGAGGAAGATGTGAACCAGGTAAGTAATGAAACGAATAAATTTCCCTTATAATAAAAAACAGGTAAGAGAACCGAGATGAGAAAGTTACAAAAGCAAGTAATAGTGTTGGGCACACAACAGTAGCACTGTGTAGATAAGGTTGGAGAAATTCAAGTCAAAACTGAAAGAGTTACAAGAATCATTAATCCTATATAGAAAAAGGTGCAAGATGGAGCAGAATTAGTAGAAAAGGAAATGCTGGAACATGTCAGTTTCGACCTTGTTTAAAAATTGCATAAGAAAGAGGAAGAAGTACGACTAGAGGTAGAGAGAGTAGAAAAAATCTTGGAGGATTTTCACAGTGAATTCAACACAACTAAAGAGATGGAGGAATATCTTCAATTGTCTCAAGAGGATCCACAGGTGAGTGTTGGGGTCCTTTTGGGCCTAAGGAGAGGTAAGCGGAATTCACTTATAATTCTTCTCAAGTATGAAAAGAGATAAGGCATAAGAAGAGAAAGGAGTTGTGACAGAAGGAGTGACAGAAGGAAGGAAGGAAGAGAATATGGAGGAAAAGGAGAACGAGGTGATACAAAGGAATATAAATAGAAAGGAGTGAAGGGAATAAGATGTGACAAAAGAAGAATCCATGATAGGAGAAGAAACCACGAGAGTCATGAAAGAAGAGGATGCACATCACAAGGGAAGAATGCGACAAGGAAAGGTGCGATGGAATAACAGTATCAGAAGTCTTGCAATTGGTATAACGGCTGGAAAAAAAAATTAGGGAACAACATTTGGAAAGTGAAAGGTCATAAATATTATGGGTACAATCTCGGCTAGAGTTGGTGGAAGTGGAAGCCACATGTTTGAAGGTATCCTTGTAAGTCAGGCTGGCAGTCCCTACTGTCAAGTGTCACTAGAATAGGAAAGACATCCTATTTGTTAAGTATAGGAATTCAGTTGAGAAAGCAACAGGTAAAGAGTTTGTAAATATTCTATAAAAGGAGGAACCCAATATATATGCCAGTTAGACTTTCATTAGTTTATCTACTATTAGTTCCCTGTAATTTTTGTCTGTTAATTTTTCTAAGTGAATTCAGTCGAAGAATCTGCAGCTGAGTGCACATAAGTGTAGGAGAATTTGAGTCTATCTAGGCTATGTGCATATCATTAGTAGAGTCAAGTAGGGAGAAGGTATAAGAGAAGAATAGAGAGCATGAGAGAAGGAAATAGTCTATGTAGATAAAGAATAAGATCTAGAACATAGTCTGTATCTTAGTGCGTAGAACAAAGGTGACATTTATTTCTCATTCCTAATGAAGATCACCTTTGCAGTTTTTCCTAGATGGGTTTCCTTGCTAGATTATGTTTATATATGTGAATGTTGAATGTCTTGAGTTATCTGTATAACTATTTCTTTGAGTAAATGTCTATGTATTTTCTTATAAAGAGTATATTGATGTGGGTTGCATTATTATTGCGAATGTGTGTTCTTAGGTTACATTGAGTTGTGATATAACCCTTTCACAAGGAGGACTTGTGACACAGCTTGGTTGTGTAGAATAAGTGTCAAAATACCACCCACCATCCTTCGTAGAGAAACTTTGAGTGTCGCCAAGGGACAAGGAATTCCCCACCCAACTACGGAAAACTAGTTCTAGAAGTTACCCGAAAGGAAGATATTGTGGGTGAGACTACATATTTGTCAAAGGTGTTACCAACTAGGCTTTGCTCTATCGGTCAAATATTTTGGTCTTTGTTGCGCTAAGAAGAAGGGGCTGAACCTAGGTAGAAGGGAAGATGAAAATCCAACAAATTTTATGAGAGAAAGGGATATAGGAGTGTTGTATAAAATGAGAACATAAATATTAAGGATGGGGTTAACTCAAGGGTTGAAAATTCATCGAAAGGCAAGGAACCTGATCTCAGGATTATTGGTATGTGGGCTTAGGGAATAGGAAACCCATCATTTTCCTAGGGCCATCACGATAAATGATGGCCAGTAGGGTGGTTCATTTGGATTTGTTAACAAAGACTTGGATGAGAAAGGCTATGGGATCAAGGGAAATATTTTCAACCTACATAATTCCAAGTATTCTTCTGTTGTTACATTTTGTTTTAGTGATTGGTTTTTTAATAATTATGCAAGATGGTAAATATGCAGAGGAAATAGAAGAAGTAGACCAATTGTAAATAGATAAATTAATAAACTATTAAACTTTGTTAGAATTTTCCTATGTTACGAATTTGATATTTGAAAATTGATTACTGTCAAACTCCTAGATATTATTATGCTACAACATAGGTAAATAAACATAAACATGATAGAAACAACAAAGTTAAAATTGTTATTTTCCTTGAAATTTATTAGAACATCTCCGAATGAGCTCAACCACTATAGAGGAGATCTTAGAAAAATACAAACCCTGTGCTCTGCTGGGAAGGAAGTGTACTACAAGCAGTACTGGAGCATTTATTGTAGCCACACTTGTGGGAACAATTCCGAAGGAAGTGGTACCATAATTTTTTGTAAACTATACGAACCATAAAACATTTATTGTAGGCATGTGTGGGAACATTTCTTGAGGCATACCGTACAACATAAAAGTATAGGTTGTACAACAAATGTGGGTGTCATACAGTAAGATGTACAACTATTGATTTGCATATAAAACAAGGTATTTTTGTTGTTATTATAGTTTGGGTATTTTTCTCAGTGAGGGTTGAAGGAATGGTTTCATGTGTAGATGGAATGTTTCTAAGTATTCTTCTTAACAATATTTTTCTTCTTCAGTTTTTCCCTAAGAGTTGGGGTTTTTCCTGGTATATTGACCAAAACATCTATGTTGTCATGTGTGAATGAATACTTTAGTATTGAGAAGATATTAAATATGGTGGATTTTATTTCAAGTTTAAGAGTATTTTTTTAATCATAAATCCTAGACATTAAAGTGTTTGACAGAATGTGTGAATAGAATATTCATCTTAATTGCATTTATTTTCTTCATGGTATCAGATCTGAACTGAAGTAGGGTTCAAAGTTGTGATTCACAGTTAGAAGTTTTGTTGTCTTTGAAGTTAAAATATTTTTTGTAATTAAATTCCAAATGATGAGCATAATATATGAAGATAGTTTGGATGGTGTATCCAACTATCTTCCTTGGAAATTTTGAATAATTGTTGTTCTTAAAGAATGGAAAATATGGGGTTTTTATAACACCAATATAACCAATCCTACATACCAAGATGAACTAGATGATCTTGAATCCCTACAATCCATATCCCAGAGAGCAATCCTAGATGGAGTAAAGGATCATCTCATTCTACATTTGGAAGAGAAGAAGACTGCTAAAGACATGTGGGATACCCTGAACTAGTTATTTGAAGCCAAGAACAAGAACCACAAGATGGAACGAAAGGAAAAGTTGCACAATGTAAATATGAACAAGGACGAAGGTGTGGCCTCCTACTTAACTTGAGTGGCACAAGTCAAAGATGAGTTAGTAGCCCTAGTAAATATTACACCAAATTCAAAATTGGTGAGGATACCCCTGAAGGGTTTCACCAATAAGTGTGAAGTATTTGTTAAGTGCATTTTCCGTAGGGAGAAGCTTCCAAATTGGTCCAGACTATGGGATGATTTTATTCAAGAGGTTATTCGAGAAGGGTATCTGGGTAGCTAGGTCAATGAAGAGGTGGATCATAATGTGGCACTTACAGCAAAAGTTAACAATAAGAAGAAAGACATCAAACATATCATATGTTTCTAGTGTGGTCAGAAGGGACATTATGCCTCAAAGTGTCTTGAGAAGAAGAAGGTGAAAGAGAAGACCAAAAGAGATATGGCAGCATCTATAGAAGTAGAACAATATGCAGCAAAGTTTGAGCAAGAATTTTCTCTTGTATCAAATGATTCTAGTATAGGGAGCTCAATTTTTTAGAATGTTTGGGTTGTTGATAGTAGTGCAACCAAACACATGACTGGGATCTATGATATCTTTCAGATCATCACAAAGTTTGGTCCAGGACACTTTACTCAAACATATATTGATAGTCCTTAAATAGTGATACGAGGGGTTAGAACATTCAATTTCTAGCTAGACCTCGGTGAGATCCTAGAGATACACAGATTAATTTTTTACCTTAGATGAGAGTCAGTAAAATATAAATATCATCCTTTGAGAATGAAGGTTATGGGATGATGGTTAGTTCTCGAAAAAATTTCTTGTTTCGGAGAGATGATCAAGTTGGTACCAATATTATGTTAGGATATCGCAGGGACATGCTCTATGTTTTGAGAGGGCCCATTGTACAACCACAAGCAGGTGGGTGGTTGTTAGAATAATAGGATGAGGCAATTGTTGCATCTGAAAGACATCGTTCTAATGACGAGAGTAGCTCACTCTAGAGAACTGGAAGGATACTAAATCATTCTAGTGATGGTTCGGATGAGGAGGTAGATGAGGCTCAGGTGGAGTCTTAGGATTCATAGTTCTAGTATGGAGTTGAGAATCTGTATACGAGAGTGATTCTAGAGAAGGATGAGTTGTTGTAGGATTCATAGATGGATATGGTGTTGTGAACCTTCCTCGTTAAGAGGGAGTGTTGGAAAGTTAACTCTGAAGGTCCTCTTTCATATTTTTGGTGTTGTGTGATGAAGAGGAATTAGAATTTGTCCTTTTTATATTTATGTATAAAGTGATTTATATATAAATAAGGTGATGTTTTGTAATTTATAGAATGGGATTAACTTAATTTATTATTTAGTAATTAAAGTGAATTAATTATTACATGTGGGTGCATTTAATGATGGACCTTGATTTTGTAAATGTATATCAACCAGATATTAGTTGGTTAGATATTTGGTTACAAATTTTAAAGTATAAAACACGATAGAAAGGACAAATTGAGAACACCATCTAAAAAGAGGAGAGAGAGAGAGAGAGAGAATAAGATTGAGGAGAAGGGAGGAATTCCCTAAAGGAATGGACCAAATTCCAAGGAGAAGAGCAGCATAAATACCAAGGTAGCATGTAGTCCATACAATATTACTTGAGTAGTTATTATAGTCACATTTGTGTGCGCATTTCCTAAGGAAGTGATAGTATAATTTATTGTATACTATACCATTCGTACAATAGTTAGTGAATGCATGTGTGGACATAGTTTCGTGAAGAAAACCGTACAAAATAAAAGTACAGGACGTACAACACATGTGGGGGTCGTGCAGAAGGTCATACAACTGTTGATTTGCATAGAAATTGACGTATTTTTGTTTTTGTTCCAGTTTGGGTATTTTTTTCAGTGAGGGTTGAAGAAATTATTTCATGTGTAGATGGAATGTTTCTAAGTATTCTTCTTATTAATAATTTTCTTCGTAGGGTTTTTCCTAGGAGTTTAGGTTTTTCTCATTCTACTGACTTAAACATATGTGTTTTTATGTGTGAATGAATACTTCAGTATTGAGAATTTATTGAATATGTTGGCTTTTATTTCATGTTTAAGAGTAAATTTTTAATCAAAAACCCTAGACATTCAAGTGTTCGACAGAATGTGTGAATGAAACATTCATGTTAGTGTCATTTAGTTTCTTCACCTAGAAGTGTACATCCCAACATTAGGCCCTATAGCTACCCATTTCACCAAAATACAGAGATTGAGATGCTCATTCAGGACTTAGTGAAGCAAGGTATTATTCTCCCTAGTACTAGTTCCTTTTCTTCACCAGTTCTTGTCCAAAAAATATGGGGGATGGTGCCTCTGCATTGACTTTCGAGCACTTAATCACATCACAATAAAGGGTAAGTTTTATGTTCATGAGATTATTGATGAGCTTCATGGTGTTCATTTTAAGTTGGAGCTTCGTTTTGGGTATCACCAAATTTGGGTTCATGAAAAGGATATACCTAAAACGGATTTAGACACACATAATGGTCACTATATGTTTTTTTTCATGCCCTTTAGCCTCATGAATTATCCTTCCACATTATAGGCATGGATGAATAAAATATTCTTGGCCTACTTGCATAAGTTCATTCTGGTCTTCTTTGATAATATCTTCATCTATAGTAAAACATGGGTTGAGCATCTCAAACATTTGGATATTGTACTATGATTTTTCTATGATCATCATATCCATGCCAAACAGTCTAAATGTGTTTTTGGGAAGAAGGAAGTAGAGTATCTTGGGAATAATGTCTCATCACAATGGGTTTGCATAGATCATACAAAAATAGATTCCATGAAAAATAGGACGCATCATCAGACACTCAATATCCTTTGTGGGTTTTTTTGACTAACTTTATACTACCACAAGTTTGTCAAGGATTATGGGAACATTGCAGCTCCATTAACAACTCTACTGAAAAAAAAAATTATTTAGCATGGACACATGTTGTTGCATGTGAAATTGACAAACTAAAAAAAGCTGTGTACCACACATGTTCTAGTTACGCCCAATTTTTCCAATCCCTTCATTATTGAGAGTGATGCTTAAGACAATGAACTAGGTGTTGTTATCCTTCAAGACAAACATCCCACTGCATTCACTATCAAATCCCTATCCGGCAAGAATTTAGAGACCTCTACATGTTAGATGGAATTGACGACTATTTTTCATGTAGCATAGAAGTGACAACCATACCTATTAGGGAATCATTTCTGCATCAAGGATGATCACCAAAGTATGCAATATTTCTTGGAACAACATCTCTCATCCCCAACACAACATAAATGGGTTATAAAACTCATGGTTTATGACAATGATATCACTTACAAGAAGAGTATGTAAAATATTGTGGTGGATGCTCTTTCCCACAATTTGGCTCTTTCAGTTATTTCTATGTTTATTTCAATTTGGATACAATCTGTTCAGCAAGGCTATGTCACTGAATCTTCATTATCTGAAGTCATGCAATGGTCATCTAGTAACCCTTCTGTTGTACTGAATTACTCTTAGGATAGTTATTCTTTGAGATACAAGGGTATTTTGGTGCTTCCCCATAGCACAGATATTCAACAACTTGTATTCTATGAACTCCATGCTTCTCCATCGGTAGGGCACTCTAAGTTCCTCAAAACATATGAACAGGCACGGAAAAAGCTCTTTTGGAAAGGAATGAAATGGTAAATTCCACAGATGGTGTCCAAATGTGATACCTTCAAGTACCACAAGGGTGGAACGACACTTATTCCTAGATTTCTCAAACCCTTTCCCATCCATACAAGGATTTAGATAGATATTTTGATGGATTTCATTAAAGGGCTCCCTAAATATGGAGGGAAGACCGTAGTCTTGGTTTTGGTTTATAGACACTCCAAATATAGTCACTTGTGTTCTCTCATCCATCCATATATTTCCTTCTGAGTCACAAAAAATTTCATGTACCATATCTTCTATCTTCATGGAATCTCTTCTTCCATAGTCCCAGAACGTGACACAACTTTCACAAGCTATTTTTGGATAGAACTATTTTTCCTCATTGGCACCAAACTGAATATGAGTTCAGGATATCACCCAAAAATATATGGTCATAATGATGTCATCAACAAATGTTTGGAACGTATCTTCATTACTTCACCTTTGAACAACAAGATTAGTGGTAAAAGTGACTCCTGATCGCTGAATGGTGATACAATAATTCCTACCATACTGCATATAAAATGATTCCATATTATGTAGTTTATGGTCAGGCAGTGCCATTTCTCCTTCCATACACCCCTAGCAGTTCACTAGTTCACGCACTTGACATGGTTCTCCAAAACCAAGATCAGATTCTTCACATTTTCCAAGACAACCTTCACATAGAAAGAAACCACATGAAACAACATGACGATCAACACCATTTTGATTCCACTTTTCAAGTTGTTTATATGGTTTTTATTCATCTACACCCTTACTGCCAATCCTCCTTAAAACTCAAAGGGGATTAGAAGCTGGCTCCAAAGTTATATGGTCCGTATAATTTTCTTCAAAAGATTGGGTCTTTTGCTTATAAATTGGAACTTCCTCCTTCTCGCATTCACGCAGTGTTTCATGTCTCTTATCTTAAGATAGTAATTGGTACCAACATCGGAGCAAAAACTATTTTATCAAAACTGGATAATGAAGGATTCATCATTTTGGAGCCAGAGGCCATCCTCAATAAGCTTAGTCGCAATATTTTCTCTTGATCCATCATAAAAATTTTAGTTTCATCGCATGGCATGCAACTAGAGGATGCTACATGGGGACCATTCCTTTAGATTCATCAACAATTTCCACATCTAATTATTTGAAGACATAGATTTTCTAAGAAGGATGGGATGTTAGGATCCCATGTCAACCCTTTTCTTTATTTTGTTGGTATATTTTTGTTGGACACAAATGCTTTGTAAGTCATCCCATGAGTATATTGTATTATCCCACATTCATGTGGACTAATTGTTCTTTAGATTAAACTTACTATATAAGTACGCGTTGAGGCCAATAAAGGAATCCATGAAGTTATTTTGTATTGATCTTGCTCAAAGGAGATTTCCCCCTCAAAGTGTCTCGCGATAACTAAAATTCCTTCCATGATATGCTATTTATGTTATATCATTCATTTTCATTATTTATTGTATGAGGTTTCTCACATCATTCCTCTAGATTATTCCTTTACAGGTCACTAATTTTGAAGAAATGTCGGCCGATCATTATTTTTTAGTATATATTTGTATGGTAACTAAATTTGGGGGAGGTTTCATCAATCCTTCCTTTAGATGATGCTTGACCAGAATTCCACAAATGATGAATTTTTTACTAACACTTAAGTTAAGATGATACATTCTCTAGCTATGGTATTTCAAGAAGGTTTCTCTAATACTACCACTAAAAGGTAGAATGCTTATCTACACTATTTATGGAAGGTTCAATCGATATGAAATCTAGATGATGGTATTCCTAGTTAGAACAAGTTATGAATTTGTTGAGGCCTGGAAATTCGTAGGCAACAACAGCAAGGGATTCTCCCCAGTCAACATTCCCAACCAGCCCATGACTGTTTGGTGTAGGGAATCCATCCGGTTTGCGGTCCGGCTACCATAGGTCAAGTAACAAAAACAAAGGGCTTTACCAGTTGCAGCCCGGTCCACTGTATATATTTTTGTATTTTTGACTTTAGTTATGATATGGAAGTGCCTATCTAAGATGCAGATTGATGAAGAATATGAGGAGCAGTCACAATGTGATGCGCAAGTTCTTACCTCTCGTCTTAAACTCTCTCGCATCTAAATCACACATAGCAAGAAATTAAAACTAACTACCTAACCTATCCCTAGGGAGAAAGGTTATCATTCATTGATGAGTAATGTATTTTGTACATGCATTATGAAAAATCACAGATAGTTGATACTTCTTTCAAAACACATGAACATTTAAAGATATTTGAACAACTAGATAGCCAATTGTTTATGAACAACATTCATTACTCATAGTGGAAATTTTCATAAAATAAACCGGAGAACATTCATAGAAGAACATAGGTTCAAAGAGTTAGAATGATCTCACAGTTAATGGACACGAAGCTGAAAATGAAATAGTTCCTCTTCAACAAATCCATAGCACAACATTTCAACATTCCACCAAGATTTCTCCAATAGGCAAATTGTAATTATCTATTGCAAAAGGAAATAGATCTTTTTACAATATGTATTCACAAATCTAACTGGGAAAAAGTCCCTTATTTCCTCTAACTTTCCTATATTTAAATAAAACAACAAAACCCTTGGGTTGCCCCTGATGGGTGACCTTTGGGCTCCTCCAACCATTTAATCTCACAATTTTTTCCTTTTATGAGTGCTCATGATTCATATAGTGCATTACATTTTGGATTAAGACTTATGAGTACTCCATAAAACAGGACCAGCTCAGTAACTAACGAACCTTTTCCAAGCTTGGGCCTTTGCTACTATCGATTCTGATTTGTCTTTTATTTGTCCTTTTTAAGGTCCCGTTGATCTTAGAACATCTCTACCTATTACTTTTCAGCCAACTTCCTTCTGCTTTGTTCTTCTTCGCAACAGTAATCATCAAACTAGGTCTAGAGAATCTTCTAAGTCCGTCTGCATCTAAAACGAAAAATTCATCGTTAATTCGGATTGGATCTTTTCAAAAAACGTAAACCATACTAATAGTAAAACTAATCATCAAAAGTGAGGCCCTGTATTGTGCTCTCATTGCAAAAACCCCAAAACGATAAAAGCATCTGAAAGCTCCACCGCCCATAAAATAAGGTAAAAACACACACAAAACGGTGGGAAAAACCCTCATCGGTAGGAAAAGTAAGCATCGGGCAGATAAAACTCCTCATCGGTGAATGGAAAAACTACAAGTCAGAAGGTTAGTTCACTAAGCCACCACAATGGTGGAAACCAAAAAGACTAAGGATCTTGGGTCAGCATAAAACGTTGATGAAATAAAGCATTAAAAACTGTCCCATCAGGTATCGAAACAACTATAGCATTGGATGGTCAGCTTGATAAGGAGCCACAATGGTAGAAGTCACATGGACTAAGGGTTCTACAATAAAAATAAAACATCGACGAAATTCAGGACAAACCATCGACGAATGGAACAGTAGCATCGGGCAATTAGTTCATTGAGGAGCTGCAACGGCGGGTAGCAATCAAACTACGGCTTCCGCAATCCAATGAAAAATTCGGTGATTGGAAACTTTAAGACTACGGATTGACAAAAAATAAAATAAGGATCTCTGCAGCGTCGGTAATATAAACAACAAGGTTTCCAAAACAACGGCATCGCTTGAGACTATAACTCCTACCAATTGTCAAACAACATCTCGATAGAGAAAACAAAAAGAAAGAAAGAAAAATCATCGCAAGGCAAAAGTTTGAACCAATAAAACCACGGAATCGGCGGATTTAAACTTATCCAATGGCTCGTTATCCATTTGTCCTCCAAAATGGTGGTGATACAAGAGACTAATGCTCCAACCGCTAGTTAAAAAATATTCTGATAAAATAAAAATCATAGTCATCGAAAACAATCAAAGGTTTGAACAATAAAAACCATGGAATCAGCAAGGATTAAAACTGTCCGTTGGGTCATTCATCATTTAGTTTCTGCAACGACGGCTGTGTAGGGAACTACGGCCCCGAATCAAACCTCAAACAAATTCTGATAGTGTTAAATAAACATCACAAATGAAATAGTTGATCAATAAACCAAGGAATCGGCGACAATCAAAACTATCATTTGAGTCTTTCATTGTTTAGCTTCTGCAACGGTTGCTGCATAGAGAACTATGGCCGTGATTCATGTTCAACTGACCTCTAAAAAACCAAATAAAAAAACATGTTAAGTTTCGAAATACTTCATCGGTGCAGCGATAGAAGTAGTTTGTTTCTTCTCCAACACCATGGCTGCAATGAGAACTAAAACTTTGATTTGAACAGAAAAAGACTTCCGATAGCATTGAAAGAAATCATTCAGATCAAAGGACAACATTTTCAAATTGAACTTTAAACTCCATGACCCAAAGCATTTGCAGACACAACAATTTTTCGAAAATCATGAAAACAGTTGACCTCGAAACAATCCAAACTGTAGCCAAGGGAAAAACAAAATAGAGTTCATGAATCCAAACCATTTTAGGCAAGATAAAATCAGAGGGGATCCAAAATTTTAAAAAATTTGGGGAAAACAGTTGCAGCTGCAACAATTGGCGACTACCTGGTGAACCCAGATCTTTGGACAATTTATTCCTTAAGTAACAGACTGTTTGACAATAAAACCAACATGTTGAATTTTTCTAGATGTTTGGATTTCCCAAATGGAAAATATATGTACTTTTAATCATTGATGATAGTCCAATTTAGGAAAATGGGAACCAAGATATTAAATTCAAGATAACTCTTTTGTGTCTAGGAATATGAGTTTCATTTTTTACCTCTGTCTTTGGGTAGCTTCCAGCTCGGACACCATAGGATCGTAACATATGGTAAACAAAAATATTCATTTGTTCCTCATTCGCATGCCATTTTTCACTTTTTGTGCTTTTGGACTTTTTTATCCTTTCATTTGAGTCCTCCTGCATGCCTTTCTTTCTAAATTTTTTATTCAGGCTCCTCTATCCATAGTGTCCTTTTGTGTGAGAGATGTATTTAATTTTCATCTCACGAACGGAGAAGAACTTTTGGCAATTTTATACTCATATGATTTAGTACTTTGTTTTGATACATATTGCTTTCTTAGGAGTTTTGACTCTTCATAGCCTTTTTTCTTTCAATTCTTGGCATGGGATCATTTATATATAATATACTAGTTACCTTGCTTCCTTTCCATGGGTCTTTTGTTGTCACCCCCTAGTACATTTTTAAGTGTGAGATCGATGGAGCCTCGAAATAGTATTCTAGACCTTTTAATCTTCAGTTATTTTACAGGGATTAAGCAGGACTTCACTGTGTTCATAGCCATTTAGGAAAAATGCTAAACTAGAAGAAATTTTATCATATAAAACCATAATACACAGTCTTATAATCAAGTATTTTAGTTAGTCCAGAATTATAATGCTCTCCATGCAACCAAAAGCTTGCTTCTTTTTATTGAAATAAAAAAAAATTAAATAAAAGCAAACTGAAATAAAGTAAACCAAAAATAAACAATCAAATCAATTTATTTATGTACAAGGTCATCAAGCAATAAAAGTCAAGAAAAATAAAAAAACGAGAACTAAACCACTAACTGGTCAGTTCTCTACCCACCCCTATAAATCTAGCAATCTGTAAGTTAAGGGGCTAGGCTTGACTACAAAATGAAAAAGACCTAACCATTATCAAAAACTACATCTATTGTTCTTGAAAAATCTATATCTAAAACTGAAACTACTATTTTACAATCAATCTCATCAACCCGTGAAAACTGAAAGATATCGGGCTGGTTGTCAGATATGTTGTTGGCTTCTTTTGATGCAAAGTTTCTCGATTCATGTTCAATTAGATAATTTCCCAAAACAAAATTTGCAGATTCATTTCCTTCTTCCAACTTAGTGATAGTGTGCTTCATGTAAGGTTCCCTTAAAATTTTGATCCGATTTGGGACCCCTTTATGAGGCAACCATAAATGTTACCAATCTGAAGCAAAATACCCCTTTAACCTTGCGGACCAATCTCGGTTCAGAATAAGTCCATACCCATCCGGTATGTCTACCACCACAATGTCAATAAATTGACATATCTTTTCATTTGCAGATAAATGAATGAGAGCATTTTCCATTTCCCCAACTACTTTGACACTGGTTCTGTCTAGTTGAGTAGCTTCCCAAGAAGTAGGTTTGAGCTGCCCATTAATTTTTTTGCAGATCGCGAGTGGTATAACATTCATTGATGATCCAGAATCTACCAAAAAATTATGCACTCAATGGTTCAGAATTTCTAAAGTCAAAAGGAAAGGTGGGGTTTTAAAGCTATTTTTCTCTTCCCCATTTGATTCGACCTCTTCCTCTACAGGGTGGTTTTCGGTGGGTATCTCTTCCTCTGGTTCTTTAGGCCTTTTAGTATTTTCTTTGTTAACACCTACTTGGTCTTCCATAGGCTTAACAGGCTTGTTGATTTGCTTCAAATCTTGGCTGATAATGGTGATTTCAGGCATTTTTCCATCAATATTGTTCTTTGGTTGTTTCCTGACATTCTCTTGCAACTTCTTAATCTTTAAGATCATTGAATTTTCTTTATTTACCAAATCCAGACCTTTTGTTGTCATTGGTATATTCTCAGGTTTCAGAGTAATTTTTTATGTATCAAACAGTGAGATACAATCCCATAAAAACATGGTATCATTCTCTTGTTTTTCTATGGTCTTACTACCCTTTTCTTTTTCATCACTGTCCTCAATCAATTTAGAATCGAAAAGCTGATTCATCACCAATGTCATTGAATTTATCCATTGAGGACAATTTTTTTCAGAATGGGGTTGTTGGTGGAAAGTACAAAAATTATCCATACCTACCTCTGTTAAATTCATCGATGCCGGACTGTATGGAGGAGGTTTGGATTGGTTGTTATCCTCTCTTCTCTTGTAATACGGATTATATGCTTTTTGAGCTTCCTTCTCTTTCTCCAAATCTATTATTCTGTTTAAAAACTTCTGCATCATCTTTACTACCGCTTCAAAGTCATGAGATTGCTCCTCCGTAGTCTTAGTAAATAATAAAGCTTTCTTACCAAAAGTTTTTTCTCCAGACTGCTCAGGATAATCTTCGATGCTCTCTCTTTCAGCTTCTACTCTCTCAGCTTCTTCTTAAGTTTCTTATAACGTAGGTTTGGATTTCATCTCGGTGAACATGGCCAAATTAGGCCCTAAAGCTGAAGTATAATATTCAATCATAACTTTATCAAAAGGCTTATCAGCTATAGAAAAATTCTTAAGATAAGCAGCAAACCTTTGTGTAAAACTATGCACCTTTTCTTTTCTTTCTTTCTTCAAAGCGCATAAACCTTTCATCAGTGCTACATGGGTTTTCTATGCTGCATATTTATTTCTGAATATTCTTTCAAGAGTATCCCAGTATGGGATTGAGTTTGCAGGAATACCAAAATACCATGAGGCTACTGCTCCTTTAATGGTATGTGGAAAAGTTCTGTAGACTACATCTTCGTGTTCTCCAGCCCTTAATCCTTCTATGGCCAAGTAAAAGCTTTGCAAGTGATCATCTACTAAAATCTTTTCACTTGGGTCAAATTTGGGCAGCATTTTCTTAAAAGCCTGAGGTAAGTCATGCAAAGGAGGTGTTAGGTTTAAATGTGATCTGGCTTTCCAAGAAGGTGGTGGATTTGGTGGGTTGGGTGGCTGATTTGCATTTACACCTGCCATGAGTCTAGGTGGAGAGTAAGGTGGTGAATGAATAGGAGTATGAATAGGTGAACAGTAAGGGGTATCTGGGCCCACTTGATTCAAAGGCTGAACAACTTCCTGTAAGGCTATTTATACAAGTTCATCCAAATCTCCAACCAACACTGAGTCTTCCAATACAGGACGGTCTTTCTTCTTATATTCTCTTTTGGGTAAGCAGGGATAATTGGTAATCCTCCAATATTCTTCACATATTCCCTAGTATGTCTTGTTATATCATTAACTACTTCATTATCGACATAATACAAGTGCTCTTTACCATTCTCTTTTGAATTGTCACCGGTGGAATATTCTCGAGAAAACGGGTTTCCTCGGCCAACCATGCACTGGCGGCCCTCCTTCTAGCGCCAAAAACTATTGAGGCCTAGAAATTTGTAGGAAACATTAGCAAAGGATTCTCCCCAGTCAACGTTCCCAACTAGCCCGTGACTGTTTGGTGTAGGGAATTCGTCTAGTTTGCGGTCCGGCTACCGTAGGTCAAGTAACAAAAACAAAGGGTTTTACCGGTTGTGGCCCAATCCACCATATATATTTTTGTATTTTTTACTTTAGTTATGATATGCAAGTTCCTATATAAGATGCAGATTGATGAAGAATATGAGGAGCAGTCACAATGTGATGCGCAGGTTCTTACCTCTCGTCTTAAACTCTCTCCCATCTGAATCACACACAGCAAGAAATTAAAACTTACTACCTAACGTATCCCTAGGGAGAAACATTATCATTCATTGATGAGTAATGTATTTTGTACATGCATTATGAAAAATCACAGATAGCTGATAATTCTTTCAAAACACATGAACATTTAAAGATATTTGAACAATTAGATAGCCAATTGTTTATGAACAACATTCATTACTCATAGTGGAAATTTTCATAAAATAAACTAGAGAACATTCATACAAGAACATAGGTTCAAAGAGNGAAGCTGAAAATGAAATAGTTCCTCTTCAACAAATCCATAGCACAACATTTGAACATTCCACAAAGCTTTCTCCAATAGGCAATTTGTGATTATCTATCGCAAAAAAAAATAGTTCTTCTTACAATATGTCTTCACAAATCTAACTGGGAAAAAGCCCCTTATTCCCTCTAACTTTCCTATATTTAAACAAAACAACAAAACCCTTGGGCTACCACCCCTCGGGTGACCTTTGGGCTCCCCCAACCATTTAATCTCACAATTTTGTCCTTTTGTGAGTACTCATGATTCATATAATGCATTACATTTCAGATTAAGACTTATGAGTACTTCATAAAACGGGACTAGCTTGGTAACTGATGAACCTTTTCCAAGCCCGGGCCTTTGCTGCTATCGATTTTGCTTTGTCTTTTATTTGTCCTTTTTAAGATCTCGTTGATCTCAGAACTTCTCTGCCTATCACTTTTCATCCAACTTCCTTTTGCTTTGTTCTTCTTTCCAACAGTAATCATCAAACTAGGTCTCGAGAATCTTCTAAGCCCGTCTGCAATTAAAACAAAAAATTTATCATTAATTCGGATTGCATCTTTTCAAAAAACGTAAACCATACTAACAAAAAAACTAATCATCAAAAGTGAGGCCCTGTACTGTGCTCTCATCGTGAGAACCCCAAAATGATAAAATCATCTGAAACCTTCGCCGCCCATAAAATAAGGTAAAAACACACAAAATGGCGGGAAAAACCCTCACCAGTGGGAAAAGTAAGCATCAGGAAGATAAAACTCCTCATCGGTGAATGGAAAAACTACAAGTCGGAAGGTTAGTTCCCTAAGCTTCCGCAATGGCAGAAACCAAAAAGACTAAGGATCCTGGGTTAGCATAAAACGTTGGCGAAATAAAGCATTAAAAACTATCGCATCGGATATCGGAACAACTATAGCATCGGATGGTCAACTTGCTAAGGAGCCGCAATGGCGGAAGTCACATGGACTAAGGGTTCTACAGCAAAAATAAAACATCGTTGAAAGTCAGGGAAAACCATCAGCGAATGGAACAGCAGCATCGGGCAATTAGTTCATTGAGGAGCCTCAACGACGGGTAACAATCAAACTATGGCTTCCACAATCCAATGAAAACTTCGGCGATCGGAAACTTTAAGACTACGGATCGGTAAAAAATAAAATAAGGATTTCCATAGTGTTGGTAAGATAAGCAACAAGGTTTCCAAAACAGTGACATCACTTGAGACTATAACTCCGACCAACTATCAAAAAACATCTCGATAGCGAAAACAAAAATAAAGAAAAAAAAAATCATTACAAGGAAAAAGTTTGAACCAATAAAACCATGGAATCGGTGGATTTAAACTTATCCAATGGCCCGTTCTCCATTCATCCTCTGAAACGGCGGTGATACAAGAGACTAATGCTCCAATCGCTAGTTAAAAAATATTTCGATAAAATAAAAAGCATAGTCATCGAAAACAATCAAAGGTTTGAACAATAAAAACCACTGAATCGGCGAGGATTAAAACTGTCCGTCGGGTCATTCGTCATTTAGCTTCCGCAACGGAGGCTGTGTAAGGAACTACAGCCCTGAATCAAACCTCAAACAACTTTCAATAGTGTTAAATAAACATCACAAATTAAACAGTTGATCAATAAACCAAGGAATCAGCGACAATCAAAACTATCCATCGGGTCGTTCATTGTTTAGCTTCTGCAACGGCGGCTGCATAGAGAACTATGGCCACGATTCATGTTCAACTGACCTCCAAAAAACCAAATAAAAAAACATGTTAAGTTTTGAAAGACTTCGATGGTGCAGCGATAGAAGTAGTTTGTTTCTTCTCTGACACCGTGGCTGCAAAGAGAACTAAAACTTTGATTCGAACAAAAATAGATTTTCAATAGCACTGAAAGAAATCATTCAAATCAAAGGACAAAATTTTCAAGTTGAACTTTAAACTCCATGACCCAAAGCATTTGCAGACACAACAATTTTTTGAAAATCATGAAAACAGTTGACCTCGAAACAATCCAAACTGTAGCCGAGGGAAAAACAAAACAGAGTTCATGAATCCAAACCATTTTACGCAAGATAAAATCAAAGGGGGTCCAAAATTTTAATTTTTTTTGGGAAAACAGTTGTAACTGCAACAAAGGTTGATCCAATCATTCTTGAAAATTATTGATTATAGGAGGTCCACATTTGAAGAAGAGTCTACCAGACCTTTTTCAATATGATTATTTACCTAAGATACACATTTGACGAAGGCTCCAGTGATCCATTCTGTAAATTAGGCTTGATATTACCCCAAGTATACATCTATGGAATAGTTGGATAATCATTCCTCTAGATCATGCTTTATTTGAGGTGCACATTTGAGAAAGAATGGAGAAACCCTACTTTATATGATGCTTGACTACAGGTCCACATTTGAGGAAGGTTCAATAGATGATTCCTTGGGATGATTCTTTAGGAATCCACATTTGATGAAGGGTTGGATGATCCTTCTCCTATGTTAACACCTTATTTTTTTTTCTCCTACCTTTTTATTATCCTAATCACACCTAAACATCATTAACACATTCCATTTCAACTATTTTCACCTTGGTAAAACCAAAAAATAAAATTCATGCATAAAAATGGCCATTTTACAAAATTTGTTTGTTCAATTATATCGAATGTAAGAAACTTATGCCTTGACTTATCTTTTGGAAGTTCCTCTTTTTTACCACAAAAAAATAGAGTAAGCTTGTAACAACACCTATGATATACCAATTTGGAAAAAAAGATGAAAAACGTGAAAGGAACAAATTCGAAGCCAAAATCCAAAAATGAAAGAGGAAAAATAAGAGACTTATCCTTATCGTAGAGTTATCCGTCGTGCCTATAAAGGAACCATCAAGATACATTACTCAAAGGAACTTATTCACTCATTTCCCTTACCGTTACTCTACTAAAATCTCCCTTTCAAAACTGAAACTCCTATGAGTATTCCCATTTCACCTTTGTTGGCACCTCGTGACATGTGGCTGGAGAACACGAGATTTTTAGGAGACTAGGCACAATCTTCTTCATAAAGTTGTAGGGACCCCATTCACTTCTATTATGGGGTAATTGATGGTCCGTGTATATCCCATTCTTTTAAAGAAAAATAAAACTATTCTATTATTTGTGAGATGTATGTGTGAGATAATATTTTCCATGTTAGTTTAGATTTGTTTAATTGTTTTTAATTCCAATAATATGAATGCTTAGAGTAGTTTTAAATTATGTTTGTTTGTAGTTAAATTTTCCTTTTTTAAATACTTCTATTGTTTCCTCAAAAATTAGTGGGTGCATTTTGGCACATAGTAGTTTTCAAAAACCAGTAATAGTTTTGACGACCATACTAGGGACGATCTCTATTGTTTTTTGGTTGTGCTTGTCTAGTATTTTTGCCCATTGTCTGAGTTTTATTTCTCTTTTTTCTGACTTGTTCTCTCTCTATATTTTGTTGAATCAATTATTAGAGTCCTAAAACCATCATGAATCTACACCTACTTCCTAAACTAATTGTTTGTTCTTTCAAGATGTCTTCTACAATTTTATTCGTCTATGTACAAAAGTGTTGAAAATTATTGTTTTTTAAACTCAGATATGTTTTCCTCCTAGACTCGAATTTTTGTAATTGTTTTTTTCAAACCATGTATAGTTTTAGGAAGAATTCAAATATGTAATTTTTTATGTCAAATATACTTCAAAAGTTACATAAATAGATCTGATTTTCACCAAGCCCCCATAAAAGTGTAAGCAATAGTATTTTTAATTTTTTATCGTGATCGTTTCCTTGGTGTAGTGGTTTTTATGATAATACTTTTTCAGTTCTAGAGGTGAATAAAAAATCCTTATTTTGATTATTTACTACTTCTTTAGTTTTGTTAGAGATATGTTTGAATGCATGGTTTATTATTTCAATGAGTGCGTATTGAGAAATTGATTTTTTGCTTAACAATATTTTTATACTTTAAAAATTGAATTCTTAATAGTATCCTTTCTATGATGGAATGATGTTTTCAAGAACAACCTTAACCTATTATTTTTTATTATCATTCATGTTGAGCATTTATTTTATTATTTATAGGATGTACACACCACCAATGCACCCAAAACACTCCCTATGTTAAAATATTGTTGGTTCATGCCAGCAAAGCCTTAAAATATACCATAACTTAACGCACATAGAACTCATTTGAGGTCCAAAAATTAATCCTATAGTTAAGTTAGAAAAATGGGGATAGGAATCCAAATAATTTTCATTTATCACTGACATATAAGACAGAACAATTGTCCTATTATGAATCCAAAATCCTCTTGTATTTATTGGCATGGTTGATATTGATATGCCAGGGGACCTCCTATTTTTTATGGGTAAGTGGTGAGACTAGTTCTATAATTCTGGGTGGAATTATTCTATCCACTCTATACTAAAGGAAAGCTACTCATTTTCCTCACTATACATATGGGTGACCATACTAGTTCTACAATGACCAAATGACTGAATCCACCGGTAAGCTTTCCAGATGTGCCTTGAACGAGGTATCGTACTGGCCATTATTTTAGGGCTCTTCCACCTGGGATACCTATCAGTATTGAGATATCCCTTGGCCATATTTCTCTTCCAATATTTATCGTATGATTTCAAATTTCATCTCCCTATAGGTGATATAGTTTGTGAGGGATTGCAACTATTAGTTAGGAGTTTTTCTTGCCCCTATGCCTCATAGATTAGCAAGTCTGTTTCTTTTTTCAGGTGGTGTTGCTTGTTCGGTTTCTGGCCACTTTCTTATCACTCACCTGCTATGGCACACAATTGCAGTATGTATTTTAATGTTTCTTTTGGACAGAGTGCCAACTTTGTTGCTATATTTCCTTCTATACACTTGGTTACATTAGTAATTTTATCCTTTTTTCCTGAGTAACCTTGTTGTTTACAGCTCTCCTCTTACACACTTGGTTGTATTAGGATTTTTTAGCATACTTTTAGGCCTAGTTAGAATTTACACGCTTATTACTATTTCTCCTACAAGGTACTCTCGCATATTTCATGGGAAGTCACCACAGGACAATTTATTAGATTGCAGTCGTTGGATCCTAGTTCATCATACTTTACCATTATTAAGACCACTTCTTGAGACACTCAAGTGTTATTCCGATTCCTCTTAGTCTAACTCTCCCACATAGTCACCCACACACAACATGATCGCTAGTCATATCATCTAATATGGTGGTGGAAGCCTCAATTCCTTTTATGCATGATTAGGTGGAAGTGGGTCTATGGGGTTGAATTCCCCATCATGGAATGCACCCATTGGGAACCAACCCACCAAGAACCAATCTAAAGTGAACCCACCCATAGGTAACTTACCCACTGGGAACCCCCAATAGGGAACCCACCCATAAGAAACATCCCAATATATAACTATCCCATGACAAATGCTGTGATCAAAGGTCCTATGACTACAAGTTCACCACTTTTGGAGAGGTTTACCAACAAACTGACCCACCATGATCCAAACTAGTACCGTATGACAACTAAGCTCTCATTATACATCTCAAATTTCATAGGGAAGGCTAGGGAGTACCCATAAAACCATATCATGTCATTTCATGTAACACCCCGGTTTCGACCCCGTTTGCATGATGTATATAATGTAATTAATCATGGTGAGGAGCTCAAGGCAAAATCCCCACCATCGATTTGGTTGTGTATGTTTCAGAAATAGGGATAGTTGTCGATGGTATAACGTGCTCGATGACACACTATAATGTGGCATCATGTAAACACGCACATCAAATTAAAATAAACCACAACCAGCTACGGCAACACAATGTTGAATGAAAAGGGCATGATTCCAAAGGATAAGGGGTGGGGAGATGTCCAACCTTAGTCTATGGGGGAAAAACCCATGTTTTATCACCTTTGTTTGTTTTCCACCTTTCTTGTTCACCAACCTCTTCAATGACTTGGTTTTGTTGTTGGGAGGCAGTTATGGCTGGTAGTTGAGGCAGTTATGGTGGTGGGTGTGGTAGGCTATAAGCCTTTGCCCATGCGCCCACTCCACCCATGACTGCATTCAATTCCTCCATCTTCTCCATGATGCCATTCTTCCCTGGCCTATTCACTCTCACGCGGTGGTTGGTTCATCTCCTCACACACCTGGTCTCCACCTTCACGATTATGGTCTATTTGTTCTCTCCATGGTCGGTTCTCCCTCACGCTGGTCAGTCGATTCGCACACACAGGCTGGGATCCTCACACAGAGAGGTGTTCTATTCATCCTCACACAGGGAGGCATTCTGTTCATCCTCATGCACCAGTCGTGGGTCTTCTCTGGTTGTGCACACAACGAGCAGGTGAAACGACCTCAAGGGCCCGATTTCCATTGGTATGTGTCATAGCCGTGGTTTTAATCCACATTTTCTACTTGCTGTTGGTTTCACCCACGTTATGGGTTGCTGTTGTGTTTTTCCATGATGTTTGGGGACTGTTGAGAGTCCGATTTCTGTTTCCACTTCGGACTGTGCATGTGTGTTCATCCATGCTCTGCCTGGGCTGCGTCGTTTCCTGTATGCACAGAACGTTGGGGTTGTTTTCCCATGTTGTGAGTTGTACTCATTGAGTACATTGTGGGACTGTTGTTTTCCCTGTGTTTTGTTGGCTGTGGTGTCCAAATTCATTTTGGACCACTATGGATTTCCACAACTGTGGGATGAGTTTTCCCTGTTTTTGGGACTGTGGATTGCTGCTATCACTCATTATGTGTTGTGGCTGCTGAAGTACCCTAGTTTGGGTCGCAACTGAGTTGTTTTGGCCACACTAGGGCCAAGAACAACTCTGTGTTTCCTTGTGGGCTTGAGTTGTGCTCATCGTTTGTTTGGGATTACCCCTGGTCGTCTTTACCTTCTTCACAGGGCTGTGAAGGGATTGTTGTGCTGCGTGTAAGCAATGGTTGGTCATCGGACTGTGATGGCTTGGCTGATTGTTGAAGGCCTGGTAAACCCAGCGGTGTTGGTTTGGATGTGATTGTGTCCCTCAGCTATGTGTAAGCCTGCATTGACCCTTATCCTGGAGGAATCATGCCCATCTCGGGGGTGGCAACATTGCTGAGATATTGATGAGCACACTGGCCTATGGTTGGGTGGAACATTGCAGCGACGTAGCTAGTTTTGGGTGAGTTCTTCATTGAAAGATAAGTGCTGCTGGTTACTTCATCTCTGCAATTTATATATTGTTTCATGAGAAATGATGAACATGGTTAATGCTGAAATGTATGTTTGCTTCCGCTGAATGATTGAGGAATTATGCAGCTTGTATGATGTTTTATGCACTCTGTTATGCATTTTGTTTAAGCTTTTAATATCAGCATTTTTCCTGTTTATGTTCATGGGTCTGTTTGCCCAGTTGAGTGATTGGTGTTGGTCGCGTCCTCTTTGTCGGTCGGAGGGTCGGGGATGTGACATTTCACCTATGGTTCTCATAAAACAGCCTTGTTGATGATTCCATCGGGATACATTTATTCCAGTGTAACCTCACTAGTCTCACTCCTAATTAGTAAATAGACCAACCCCATGAAAAAAATCCTAACCTTGTGTCATTAATGTCCACCTTCCGAGTGGTTTTTAGTTACCTATTCAATATGGTGACAAAGTAGAAATCCTTCTCTCTTATTTATAGAATTCCACCACCCACATCAAAGACCACATTCATGAGTGGTGTAGATGCAAAAGTATATGGAAGATCATACTTAATGACCAGATATTTTCAGATTGGTTTCTCAAATTCATACTCGCTACCATTTCCAAGGAGGTGGAATTTGAATTACCTCAAACCAAGGAATCAACTATCCTAAAATCTCGATAGTAGATCGATAGTTTAATATATGTGCAATCCAATTATTTGTATACCATTATCCCTGATTCTCCTCACAAAGACTCCTCTAAAAAATATATGCCATGGGAATCCCACACCATGAAAGGTATCATTGGTACTATCACATCCTGACACAACGTGTATTTACCTTACCCTTCCCAAGTGAGTGGTTATGCATAGGAGCATGTTTTTAATGTAGTGCTTCCTAATCAAGTCCCAGTCACCACTTCAAGCTACGACCCATATGTATTGCATTCCTCATCACAAGAAGGAACAAGTACCTCCTAATCAGATCCTACCTCATCTCCCCATGTTTATGGGTCCTCCTATAGTGGAACCATGTTCAGTGTCCCATCTACTACCTATGCATCCCATTCAACCATGAACCTATACTACCCTTTTCATATCCCTATGCTATCCACCTCGGTACAACCACACACTATTTCTCTCCCTTTCCCACAAGGGCAATTGTATTCCCAATAAAACATGCCTTGCCTAGATGTTCCAAATACTTTAAAAAAAACATGCTAAGAAAAATATTCAAGGAATAACACGGTAAATAAATAACAAGAAAGAGGTGGAAACCTACCTGACAACACTAGTGAGAATATTATAGATCCAGACCCCAACAAGATACCTAAACCAACGAAGAACACTCAATTACAAACAAGCCATCTTCCTGATATAGTGTGATTTTCCACACCTAATACAACATGCTTTGATGGGATATCATTGTCCTTATCTAGACTCCTTTTACACCCTTTTTCTCACTATGACGCTGATGCTCCAGTGGAACCCATTAAAAGACATATGTGTGTGTGTGTGTGTGTGTGTGTGTGTGTGTGTGTGTGTGTGTGTGTGTGTGTGTGTGTGTGTGTGTGTGGGTGGGTGACAACTCTACAACCCATGTATATTCATCTTGCACCATCGTCACCCATGTACATTGAGAAATGTGCTCAAAAACAAAAAACATTTGGATTCTCCCCCCTCACTAAGTAGCAAAGGACTTGTCCCTTGGCATTCCATATGGCGGGGAACACTCCACTTCGACCCTTCAGCTCCTATTGAAGGGAAATATATTGAGATACTATGAAGCATTAGATGAGGAGAACTTTGAGAGAAGATATACTATAGTGGAGTTGTGCCCCATTCTTATGTACTCGAGTATGCATCCCTTTGTCATTGAGGTATCCATTATTGTTATTTCCCAAGATTTCCTTGATCTTTGTAAGATTTCCTTCATATAGACGATTCAAGTGATGGAGACCCGTGATGAGGGACTATGTTTCTCAATTTCAACAAGGTGTCGATAGAGTTTGTCATCTGTATCTCTATTCATATTAATAGAAATATCCATTTCTCATCCATTGCATGTGTAATTATAAATATTTTCTATCAATGGATGTAATTACTTTGATTATTTATTAGAATATAACATGTTATCTTATATTCTAACACTTTAAATATATCATTTTTGTATATCTTGTTTTTTTATGGAAATTTGTAGGTACAAGTTTGATTCAAATATCAACGAGGATCTACATCAAACGTATCGAATAAGGTACTCACCCTCTGTTCCTTAGTGTTAGTTTCACTTGTATATTTAGCATGATTGGAAATAGGTTTGTTTCTGGTGTCATCCTAGCTATTGTTGTCCACCCCAATCCATAGGATATCTTCTCTATAATATAATTGGCCTCTCCTAGGAGAGACATACCTTCCTCTCGTCTCTGCTTATTTACATATGACTTAGTTTTCTTAGGGGTGTGCTATTTGTGCGCTATTTGGATTTAGGGATCATAATTAGTTGACGCTTTGTTCTTTTAAGTCATCATGGATCAATTTCCATCACCTCACCAATATCCAAATTTAGCATGATGATCTCATTAGAATCCTTATCCTCCTCCTCGAAAGAGGACTAGACGTTCTAATAAACCTTTAGTACACTTTGGGTCACACATGGTTCTTTTTATGAGTACTACATCTGAGAGAATGGAGTTCCCTTCATACCCATCATCTGGAATGTGGGGGGGAACCATATGGATACCCAAAAATCTAGTTTTTTCTGACACTTTAGGAGATGGTACTTCCTAGACTAAATGACCCCAGTTGTCACATTTGACAGCTACCTATAGGAGGTTTTAGTCTGAGAGGTTAGGTGTTGAGACTCATCCTAATCCTTCTCATACAGTTTTTTTTACATTTGGCATGCTAGATTTCAATACATTTATCCGATCATCTCTTATCGGTCTCGGTATGTATCCTGCTATTGGACTTGGGGGCACTAGTTCTCCTTTCCTTCCTCATCAGTTTGAGAGTATTCATATTTGACCCTCTGCTCCATCTGTGGGGGGATTTTCTCTCCCTTCATATGGTATTGGCACTAGGGTACACTCTCTCGGGGGTCATAGTGGATGCATGAAATTTGGGGAATATTCTTACATTCCATCCTATGTCCTATCGTTCACCATATTTGTTCCTTCAAATCCCTTTCACATGTAACATCCTCCTTATTTCCCCCATGGTCCCTTGGGAAGTAGTGATCCACATAACTATGTTGTCCCTGCATCATCTAGTGTTGTCATGTATAGATCCCATATACCTCCTTATATATCTTAGAGGAAATCAACCTATCAATATTATAACTATGGTTATATAGTGCCTTCTTCTCAAGGAATACCTAATTATCAAATCCCTATGCAGCATTATATGGGGCGTATGGGAGGGGGTTATTATCTGATCAGTCAAGGACACGACCATTATCACAATTATCCCTATGTGAACCAACCTCTTCCAGGGACATGGATTCCTATGGCACAACCTAGGCTCCCCTTTTTGGATACTTTAAACCTAACTTACCTTTCAAAGTTGACCAATGATCCGGTGTATCATGATACAATGTGGTCATTTCTTCCCACTAAACTTACTTCCGACATTCCAAAGTTTGAAGGTAAGAATGGTGAGGACCCTAGAGAACATGACACTAATTTCCACCTGTGATTCTCTTCAAAATCATTGAACCATGACTCTGTTTGTTTACGACCATTTCAACACACCCTCATGGGTACTCCCATGAAATGGTAGAGCTACCCAGGGGCACCTATTGGATGTTTAACGACTTATCCATGACCTTTCTTAACCACTTTCAACTGACGATACATTATGATGCTAGAAGTGAGATATTCATGACATTTCATCATGTTAAATCCATGCATATTTCTTATCATATTCATGATTGGCACCAATGAAAGAGGTTGATTAAGGCCAACATTCCAGCTGTGTTTTTAATGGAATGGTTCCTCAAATATTTTTTTTCGTTATACTATGAAAGGTGTTTCAACAGCTGGAGTGTGTAATGAGGAACATGAAATATTTAGAGATCAACAGTTGGATTTGATCTACACTTAGTATGGGAATTTATATGAGATTATCCCTAATTCACCTTGGTTTAAATTTGATCCCAAGTTCAGACCTAGGCCACATGTTGATGGTATTGTTTCCTCCACACGTGCCAAGGTCGTAGAATAGGTTACACATCAAATGTGAGATTTGTCAAAAAATCAGTATACAACCAGATAGAATACTAACTTTTCCATTTCCACCCAATAATTGGATGTACACTCAATGCAGTCATCAGATCAAAATGGTAACCAGCAACCCTAAATAAATAGAAAAAGGGAAGAAATATTAAACATGGTGGGAATAGGAAGGACAATAAGAATTATGACAAGAATACGGATAATACCGACGAGGGAAAGATGACTAAATCGAATTTTAAATTCCCTTTAAATATTTATGGGGGAGACCATATAACATACTTGTTCCCTCATATTGAGGATGTATCGAAGTACATCACATAGACCCAAAATGTGTTGAATTACCCTTTGCCTGATAATAAAAACATGGCTTCGGGGAAAATGGCCACTAGAAGTAGTTCTAGATGGTATCAAAACCTGTTGGTAGCCAAAGGTGGCCATGGTCACATCAACAAGATGTTTTCTTGTAATTTTGTGACTCACTTGAAATATTAAGGTTCGTAACAATCCAACCCACCAAAAGATCCCACACCTCCTGAAATTATGTTGCAGATTGATAAGTCTGAAGTGATAACTCGCATACCTAAGGGATTCCTCAATCGTTCTGGACACAATATTAATGCCCAAGTCTCCTAGCATTACCTTATTTTCAAATACTTGGTCCATACACCCTATGCAGTGTTAGCTATTGAAATTCTTCATACTTGTACTTCACAGGGGAGAGCCTTATTATATTATCTCGGAGTATGTGATACTATTGCTTCCATAGTAGTCGTATTTGAAACCCAGGAGGTCCAACCTCACTTTCCTTACCATGTGCAATTTCTAGTCCATGTGGAGTGTCTCAACAATTACATTAAACATACAGTTATTGATGAAGGTGTTGTGTCTTTCGTGATGTCTATGGCTTGTTGGAAACACCTTGGGCCACCCAAGTTGTCAAAATCGATGACCATGTTTACTAGGTTCGAAGGATGATCATTTCAGCTGCATGTCATTATTCCTTATCTTTAGGTCTAACTAAGAAATAAGATCATGTCGTTTGAGTTTGAGGTGGTTAACATGCTACTTGACTATAATATTTTACTTGGTCAAAACAAGATGTACGCTTTGAAAGTGATCATATCATTAGTATTTTTAGTAGTATGCTTCCCTTTTAAAGATCATATTATGACGATCGACCAAATGTATTTTGATAATTCTTGTTCCTCTTCATCGTCGAGTTTGACTATCTCAGATATTGATAATTATCGACCAACAAATAATAATTTGGGTGTCATAATGTATCCCTCATTAATGATAACTTCTAATATTTCGACACCAATTATAGATATTAGCTCTAACCCTAGTAGTGATTTGACACCTGTGAGTTTGGTCTGATTTGACGCTATGAATTTGGATGACACATGGAATCTTCCTTCTTCTAGCACTTTGGATGAATATGCTAGACCTATGAGGACGATAATTTGATTGTTTGTAGTGGAGGTTACGTATCAAGATAAAATTGAGATTGCTATAGAACCTAATCCTTCCTCTCCATGGACGAAGGAGGATCTACTTTCACTGCTTGCTTGGGAGGTTTCGTCACCATGCTCACATCATTACCTTGATGATATTTTTCCTTCAGATGAAGTGATTCTCGACACCATGAATGGCCTAGAACAACCTTGGGAGGAGTTGGATCATCGCTCTTAATTTCTCCCATATCTTGAACGGGTAGAGCATCATGAATTTAGGATGACCTTAAGAGAGAGTGTTGGTCACCCTGTGGTCCCCTTAGGTACTCATGGTATATATGTTGAAGGGAACATGGTGAACTTATCCCCTATGATTCTGATAAACATCTCTTAAATTCCTGGCAAAATTGAGAATGTGTATATCGGTGTGGACTCCTCACCCAATGAAATCAAGAGATACACCGAGCTTTTTAAATAGTTTTATGATGTCTTTCTCTATTCATATGAATAAATTTTAGGAACTGACCCTTGCATTGTCGAACATGAGATTAAAACATATCCCAATGCTAAACGTCTTCTGTAATGCATATGTGCAATTCCCTCGCAAAGAATCTTCCATTAAAGCTGAGATAGAGAAATTGCTCAAAGACGATTTCATCTATTCAGGTCCCTTGACCAAATGGGTATCAAATACTGTTCCAGTAGATAAGAAGTAGGGAACTCTCCATGTGTGCACAGATTTTAGAGACCTAAATAGGACTTGTATGAAATCTAATTTTCCCACACCATTCATTGATCAATTTTTTTATGAATTTATGGGGAGAGCAGTTTTTTCATCCATGGACAAATTTTCAGGGTACAACTAGATACAAATTAAACCTAAGGATGAATACAAGACTGCTTTTATTTGTCCTTTGGGTACTTTTTCATACCGTAAAATTCCTTTCATCCTTAAAAACACTGGAGCCAATTTTCAATGGGATATGACTTTTTATTTCCATGACCTCAATCATATTATCAAACTTTATTAGGATTATTTATATGCTCATTCTCGGTTGAGGGTGGATCAACTGGATAATTTGTGCTTGGTTTTTGAAACATGTCGTCATTATAGGACTCGATTAAACCCTCTAAAGTGCATCTTCTTTCTGAAAGTGTTTCATTTGTTTGGATTTATTGTACCAAAGGAGGGGATTATGGTTAACTTGTTGAAGTTTGAGGCAATAATTTAGTTGTATCCGCCATACACAATTCGATATCTTCATAGTCTCCAAAGGATGGACAATTTATTACATCAATTTGTTGTCAATTATGCCAATTTGACCAAGGGTTTTATTATATTGTTGAAGAAGGGAACTTCATTCACATGGAATGAGCAAGCCTAGGTGTCCTTTGACACCCTTAATAAATCCTTCGACTCAGCCCTCATGCTTATTCCACTTTACTATAGCCATGATTTCATGTTATATGTGGTTTCATCTCAAGAGATGATTGGTATGGTTTTGGTCCAAGCGAATGATAAGATCCAAGTGCACATTATCTATTATCTTCGATGGAATATCATTGATGTTGAACATAGATATAGTCATGTCTATAAGTTGGAATTAGTGACTATTCATGTAGTCTAGCAGTTGAGACACTATATCTCTCCTCGCCAGACTACCGTTGTAGGTCACAACAATCCATTTCAATTTTTTCTAGCCAAACGAATGATTGGGGGGGATTATAATATATAGGTTCTCATTTTAAAATAATTCAACCTCAAATTTGTTTCAGAAAAAACAAATAATTCATTAATATTTGTGGAGCTCATATCTCATATCCCTAGTCTGAAGGAAGATAGGATTAATGAGGATTCATTCATGGATGAGCATATTTTCCTCATTTCGACTACTGACCTTGGTATGGTGATATTATCATCTATATGCATAATTTGAAGGTTCCCTCTCACCTCACGAGGGAGGAATAAAGATGCTTACATCATAATTCTAAGAAATACCTTATTATCAGTGACACATTGTATCAATGGTGGGTGGATCCCATTTTGTGTCGTTGTTTGACTCATGATGAGGCTACGACTGTGCTGAATGATTTCCATTGTGGGGCATGTGGTGGTCATTTATCTGGGATTTCTAAAACCCAAAAAATACTTAGAGCGGGTTACTATTGGTCGTCAATCTTCAAATATTGTGTTAATGCAGTCAAGCAATGCCACCCTTTCTAGGTGTTCACACGGAATGTGCATTCGCATCCTGCCCCGTTATATCCCATTATCATCGTTGATCCCTTCAGTAAGTGGGGAGTGGAGTTTATGGATTGAAACAAAGCATCAACTGGGGGGCATAATCATATTATAGTGATCGTATACTACTTCACAAAATGGGAAGAGGCTATGCGTACAACTAAATCGATGGTGAGATGGTCGCTCACTTTGTGTTCAACAAGATTATCACTCGGTTTAGTATCCCAAAGGATCTTGTCACTAACCATGGAAGGAACTTTTAGAATAATATGTAGGAAGAATTAGATTCAAAACTAGGGTATAAGAAAGAGCACTATTCTTCTTATTAGCCTCAAGTGAATGGTTAGGTTGAAGCAGTTAATAAGTCCCTTAAGGCCATTTTACAAATAACAATGGCACAAATAAAAACTAACTGGCATATCATGATTTACACTGATTTGTGGGATTATTAAATTGTAGTCAATACTTCCACCGAATTCTCTCATTTTTCAGCTAATACATGGGGTGGAGTCTCTATTGATGGTTTAGTACAATATTCCTGCATTAAAACTTTCCATAGAGTTACTATGTCATAATTCAAATTAAGAAGAATGTTTGTTACACTTAGAGCACCTGGATGAGAAACATCGAGATGTTGTAGTGGATCTAGAGGTGAATAAGCACAACATTAAATCCCAAAATGATAAGTATGTCCATCCTCATTAGTTTAGTGAATGTGACTTGGTCCTTTTATGGGACCAAGCTAGTGAACCTACTGGGGTGGGTAAGTTTAACCCTATGTTGAATGGGCCTTATGTGGTGATGCGTGTCCTAGAGAAAGGATGATATGAGTTGGAGGATTATGAATGGAATGCCTTGGATGAGCCCAGAAATGGGATCTATATTAAGAAATATTAAGCTTAACATTTAGTCGAAGACGATATCTTGTATTACTGTACAACTTATACAATTTGTTTTTTCTTCTGGTAGCATTATCAATTTGTTGTGGAAAATATCTATAGTCTTTTTGATCTATGTGGGATATGATGATGGTGACATCGGCCACACCTAGATCCTAGCTTCAGTTTCCTGGGTTATGTATTCACCTTAGGGTCAGATGGTGTCTTCGGGATGTATTTGTCTCCAGCCATTGTCTAATAATGTTGCTGGGTATAGTGTCGTGATTGATTTCTTGTGTGATTCCATTTATAATGGTATCTAATATCTTGAATTCCAAATCAAATACCAGTTAGTTGTGTCATAGTTAAATTCCTTGTATCAGGTTACAGATCCTACATTATTGAGAAGGTTCTTGAGGGTAAGATTATTGGAGAGGAAATTTGATTTCATTACATACGTTCATATACCTAGATTTTATAATCATATTTTTGATCCATATGCAAATCTCATGTTATATTGGCACTTGTCAAATCCATAAAGAAGCATAAAACATTTAAATCACATTCACATTTAAACACATATAAGAAACTGGTCGGTATTAGTTTTTATTTCTGAATACTGTCCAAAAGTCGTGGCATAGTGCAAAATGTCGTAAGTAAAAAAATGGGGTTTTAAGCTGCCAAATTACAAATGGAAGTTACAAACTGTCTACATAGGAATATATGGATGTGGGCCTCGGTGGTGATCATGATAACATAAGATTGCATTGGACAAACACCTGAACAACCTAACCCACAGACAGGGTACCCCTACTATATGTCTCTGCATAGCCTTGGGAAAGTCCTCGACTTGCACCATGGGTGTACTGTGAGCCAATTGGGTGATGTTTCTATGTATGGTCTGAAGCATCCACTCTACATTTGCACCCATCATCACATCACCTTGTCACCTCCATCGATTTCGAGGGAAATCATTCAGTCATCGTAGACCCATGTCTATGTAAATACCTAATCTCATTACTTGTCACCACCAAAGACATGTTTTGATTTCTAAATACATCAAAAATACATAAAAAATTAATAATTCAAAAAACCATACATATGGGATATTACCTGCATCTCCATATGCAAACCCTAGTGGTAGGGGCACGTTAGTATCTCCATAAGAGTCTATCCCTACATTGGGGTATTCATTTATGTCTATGACCTATCATCACCACTAGTGGAAGAAGTCGATTAGGAAAGGAGAAGGTGTCCTTCCTCACCCTAGACTCCCCATCACCTCCACCCAACCAGTCTGGGTCGGATCTCATAGACTATGAGGAGGGACCTCTACTCTAGGGATGAGGATCTATACCCTCTCAAAGAAGAAAGCACTCAGAATGCTAGCATACCTGAAGTTCTTTATCCTACCTAGCTTATGGTGGGTCAGTTGTTGCTGAATAGTGCTTAGAAAGGCCATGCCCTAGTCATATACAATAGGTCTCATGCAATCCACCGAGTAAACATAAGAGGTTTTGAATCCTAATGAAGTGATCCCAAATGTTTTATTCTAGAGAATACCAAAACTATCACCTTGAGGCTAAGACTCTATATAACATTCACCAAAACTTGACTTCTGATCTTCTTTGTGTCAGGAATGTAATAAAAAATTATGTACTCCTCAATAATGAGTCCTCTTCCCACTTCATGAGATCACAGGTTCACTACCTCTACTCGGTGGGATAGTCCATAGATGTCCTCTACTTCTACTCTCAATGGCATACCATCAAGTTTAAATTCCTCTGTGTATGGATCCTAGTAATCTACGAACATTTGGAGAAGTCTTGGTTGGGCCCTCAAACCCTGAAGTTTCAAAACATTTTACAACCTACACCTTCTTAAGGATTCGTAATCATTTACATCACCGAGGAATTCCCTATCAATGTATTTGTGATCATGTTCTCTCCATTCCAAAACCATCTTGCCAAGAAAAAACTATTTTTTATGAGATTTCATCATATAATTTGACATGCCTGGCCGTGTAAGAAACTATTCTTTATAACAGTAACATATGTACATTGGCAGGCTTTGATTTTTAAATGTACATAAATCCCTATATGTGACTTGATGAAGTATGACCCGTGTGAGCTGGTATCCATAAGTTTGGTTGCTTAATTTGTAAGAGTCCTCCACAAAAACTAAAAATTAATGCATGGAATAAATGAACATTGTGATTATTAACCATTTTTAGTTGTTTGGACTAATTTTGTTGTGTAGGAAACTCTTATAATGCATATTCATCGAGACTTTGACCCTTTCATGCCTATGGCAGGTATATTACTAAACTAGAATATAGGATAGGATCATTTTTCCACATGCATCCTGCATTACCTTATGACCATATCACCTTAAACATAGATACAAACCCACTTCATGATGACACAAAACCCTCATACTGCTACTAGAAGTGGAATTACGTAAGTAGTAGAGATCTCCTTATCATGGGTACCCTAGTTAGATCTTGTTTTTCCATTTGGTGCCCATGTTGAGCATCATCCTTTAGGTATGGGAGTCCCTTGTATTCCTACCATGTATTTGAGTAAAGACCTTCATGTTCATTCTTGAACTTTATGCTATCCATATCCTATTCTAACACCCGTTTGTATCAAGTTGTAATTGCATTTGCATATGTTTGAGTTCTATATTGAGCTTTATATTGGGTCCTTGCTTTAGTTTATAAGCCATATATCCCAATATTTCCTCAATCCTAGACAAGTTAAGCCTCACATATTACCATTTTAGCTTTAATATCCCTTACCTGGAGGAGACACCCCCCCAATTGTCCTTATCCTGCATATGCTTCCTTGCATTAAGCATAGGTATGTTCCACTGACTTTGAACTAGTTTTCTTTCTCATGAAACTTGTTTCCCCCTTAATTGTTGTTATACCTATTTCTCGTCAATGTATGGCACTGTTTCATTTACATACCTATAAACTTAGATTTATGAAAAATAACAGTGCCTTAATTTTTCTATTAAACAACTTGGACCAATGTATAACCACCTTTCTGTACTTTAGCAGGTTGCAGAAATTAACTTAACATATTTCGGAACAGGTCTTGTGCACTTTCACACCATTTTGATTTTCAATTTTCTATTTGGATTGCAGAAATCCGATATTCATCCCAACTTATTTTCAAAGTTGGATTTCCCACACTTCAAATCTTCTAGACCATTTATTCTTTGCGGCCCCACTCTCGACCGTCGATCTGTTGCGGATGGCATATCTTGAACTAACTTTACTAATTCATAACTTCTTCTTGTGAAATTTGATCACAACCGTTGGATCTAACTTTCCTCAGAACGATGGTGTACTTTAACCATCATAAGGAAGATTTTATAAATATTTGGCCCACATGAAAACTTTCATCCACTATGCTAGTTCACCCAATGAAATTGCTGTCAGCCATCGATCTTCTTTGGGGATCAACCTCATCCATTGATCTAAATATCCTTACAACGATTACTTCCTGATTTCACATTTATTTCATCTTTTTATCCTCCTCACTATTTGTTCAGTGAAATTCCTTCTGGCCATTGATCTTCGGCACCTTTATATGTCCACCATTTAACCTGCACAGACTTAAAACTTAGTTATTGTCAATCCTTGTAGTGATCGATCTGTAGATCTTGAACCCTACAACAAGGTTACTCTGTACGCACATTTCATTCATGAAATCCTCAATGTATTGTTCATCTAATTCCCCTTCGATTGATCAAATAATCGATCAATCGATCTCTGTTTTCATCACTCACATAAGCCCTAATTCACGCATAGCCTTATCACCCTTTAAAAGAGATTTAAACAGACATTTAATTCATGCAATCACACATTCAGCCAGAATTGAATTTACACAGAGATTATGCTAAAATAGGATTCCTTCATTCACACAATGAAACTGTACATACATAATTGTCTCAGAACTGATCTTCTGATCTCCTTATCCCTGGTATATATTTAATTGGCCTTACTTGATTCCTATAGGTCCTACTGACCTCTGTATCTCTGTCTCTACTACTCGTATTCTCTATGTCTTCTCTGTCTATCTTTGTATCTGTATGCCTTGTAGGATTACATATATATACAATTGGATTTATGAACCATTTTGGTTTAGATCCTCAATACACTCAACAACATGCTTAATTAACTCAACTATCAAACCTATCCTATGACTCGCTACCACTAATTGAGGACTTTGTTACATGATTCAACAATTAATCCAATGACTCACTCATCCACTTAGTGACTCAACCAAATGACTCAATATCCATACACAATCACATATTTTACATAGGCTTAATTACAATGTGATGGTTCAAATACCATCAATTCAGAATTGAAAGACCCCCTCTAGTCCTGATCAAACACTGAGCTTATAGTTTGAATGGAGAGAAGGATGCTCCTGCATCAGACTCCCTAGGAAGAAAGAAATATGAGCTCCTGGTCATAAGCTTCCATATTCAATATTCCTGGATCCCAAACCTTGTTTTGTAGCTGATCATTCATCTCATCATGTTGTTATGCCTTTGTCATCTTTAGTTCTCTTGGTTTCCAAATTTTCTGTTGCAATGCTTTAGTAGCCTTGCTTCTGCAATATTCTTCTGTCATTTTTCTTCTACCATTATTTTTTTTGTTTTCTCAACCAATGTAGATATTCATTCTTTCCTCATGCCTTCTCTGAGTCATCTTCACCACCAGCAACCTTAGTTCTTCAATCTCCATTTCCAATCTATCCTTTGGATGGTACACCTGCATATTCTTTTCCTGAAATTGTTTTTGTTCTCTTAACTCTCTTCTTCTATCCACTAAATTATAAAATAATTCATTTTTTTTATCTGCTATCTACTCTTTTCGAATGCTATCATAAAACATTAAGCAGTCATCTTTATCAATCCTTGGATTGATCAACCAATCTTCTAACATTTCTAACTCTTCACCATATTTTCTGAGGTTAGAAAATATTCCTTTGTCTTCATTAACCAACTCTGCAACAACAAGTTCATTTATATATTGATCACCCTTTTGAGACAATATAGTCTCTTCATGTTTCATGACAGATTTCTTCCTTTGTCTGTCAGTAACACCACTATCCAAATATGTAATTGTTATCTTTTGTTTATATCTACGAGGCCATGTCATCTTGTCCTTCAATCCCATAACAAAATTCTAGTTTTGATCCATGTCAAGAATACATGGATACTCTCCTTATTCTTCTTTTACCTCTGCGACAACCTCACAAGGTTTGTCACATTTTATTCCTGCAGATATAGACAATTCATTAATTTCAAAAATATTGAAATTTTTATCTCCCATTGACCTTCTTTTCAGTATATTCTTTTGCTTATCTAAAATCTCCGAAGAGTTCATGAGACTTTCAGCTAGTCCCTCTTCCGCACCATCTTTTTCTAAGATTATTTTATGTGATGCCTCACAACATTGAACATATTCTTCTATCAATGTTCCAATTCTTACCTCTCCTTTCTTCCCAAAAGTATCCATCCCATGCTTCTCAACCTACATAGATACATCATCTAAGTGCGCTTCAATACTTGTAGTCATACACCAATAATCCGTTTGAGAAATATGAAACTCAAAAGTCACTATTGATATTTCCTCTGTCATCCCTCTATTGTGTTGGTCTAAATACAACATCATATCCCTTTCACCATCACCTATTTCTTCAACAGTCTGAGCTATAGGTTGCATACTATCTTCATATTGTACCTTTTCATCTTTTATTACAACATAATCATGTTGTATTGTTATGATTTTGGAAAGCATGTCTTCTTTTCCTTTATACTTCATGTCACCTGCCCCAATTTTGCAAAAATAATATTATCATATTTGATTTTATTTTAAGACAATATGTTGAATTTTACACTAAGTTGTGATTGATGACTTAGCAGAGTCAAGGATGTTAAATGTAATTATGAATATTTTAATTATAAATAAATAAGAAGTGGAGACAACAGCTTGGGAGTGTTGTTAAAAGAGTGTTTACTCGTCAAGTTGGTGGAGGAGACTGGGTGGAGATCAAATAGACAAGTGGCAGCATCCTCAAACACTTCCAATGTTGCAGGTGGTAACCTCCCTACATTTGGGTCATGATCCCCCAAGAAAGTGGGATCAAAGTAGGTGGCTCAATTAATGACAATTAACCCAAAAAGACCTAGGCAATCTTAATAAAAATGCCGATTAAAGAGAGCTGAGGCTACTCATTCCAAGAAGAGAATCATTTAGGTGAATGTACTTCAAAGGATTTCATTGGGAAGGGAATTTTTGGAAGGTGTTTGAGGGGTAAACTACAGAGAATGATCTAGTACAACTATTCAGCTGAAGGATCTTGCTGCTGAGTGTAGAGTTAGTACTGAGTCATTGAACTAGTATTTTGTTGCTTGCTCCACCAGTTCCTAGCCAAGGAGACCAGGAATAGGCTCAGGGGTCCTGAGAAGACAATGTTTGAGGGCTCTCCATGAGTTGGTAGGGAGGAACAGCCTCCCAACGTTGTTTTCATCCAGCTTTAAAAATAGGTTCTACAGTCTTTTATTTGTTGTGTTAAAAGTTTATATCTGAGAATGAATGAATAATGAATGATTTACATGTTTGTAGTTAACTGTTAGAGTTTATAATTTTTTTTTAGTTATATGAATGTTGAATCTATATTTGGATGAGGTAATCCTACTTGTGTTTTTCCCCATATGGAATAAACCACACCGTACTCTAGCACAAGTAGTGTGTTTAAAATAGATGAAATATGATAGAAATCTGGATTGAATAGAGTTATTTTGTATTTCAGGACAATGGAGTATTTTATTTCTGTATATAGATGGTTTCAGGAAAGAATACTAATCTGTATAATTAAGTTATTGTTTAAAAACTAGACTATTGTATTAAGAATGCTAGCAAAGAAGTAATCATAATACATTACAAATAGCAGGTTTATTTTTTTTAACAAGTTTATTACGGTAAATAGATTATTTATTTTATTCAGAACTATATTTCTGTAAAATGAAAACTACTAACTTGTCACATAGGGAAAAAAATTAACTTAGATAAACACTCATTTACTTCTGTGAAGAAAGAACCAAGTCATTTTACATCGTTATTTTATTGTTCATACTGCTTAACTATTTCTACAAATGTTCACATTTCAAGTAGGGTAATTCTAGAATAGTTCTTTTTATAAATAAATTAACTACAACAATTATAATAGTGTAACAAGGAAATAATAACAAAACCTATCTATGTACTTATAAAATAGACTGAATGCAATGGAAAATATTATTTATATACGAACAAATTCATTTAAATAAACTAAAAAAAAATTAATTATAAAAGAAAATACAGGGTCTAAACCCTTATAGTACTAACATTGTAAATACTAACATTATAATTTATAGTATTAACATTGTAAATCATAGTAATAACATTGTAATTAATAATCAGATAAGCAATAATCCAAGGATTTGGATTTATCTAGTATTCTGAACTTTCAAGCTATAAAATATTATTACAGTCCTGTAAGGACAGAGAGAGATAACATTGAAAGCATAATAACTATATACATGTAACAAACAATTAATTTCACATTATTATTGAACTAAAACCTACAGAATAATTAAAGAAATTATTTATACACAGGTCACTAATAGGATTAAACCTTGCTCGAATATCTGAGCTTATAAACAAAGTATTATAATAGAAAGAAATAATAGAATAGGATGTATTAATAAAATTTAGTGCAAGATAATTATAAGAAGTAAATATTTCCTTTTTACACAATTGAACAAGGGTAAAAACCCTAGTACACAAAATTATAGCAAGAGTATAGAAATAACCAAGTTCCAGCTCAGGATGTTTAACTCTCTATGCTTAAAATTTAAATAGAGAATGGCTTGACAAGCCGCAAATATTTTTACATAACTGTACAAAAAACCACTAAAAACAAAATTCACAAGTCACGGCATAAGCCGGAGAACCTTGCTAATAGAAAGGGTTAATAAAAACTAAGGAAGTAAACTGAGAAATAGTAACCCTTGAAGGGTTACTTACAGGCCACGAATTCCAATCAAAAATGTTCCATAAAGAACTGACAAGCATGGAATGCCATGGGTTGACCATGGATTACCTGTAACCAGGAAGCTAGCCCTACTCATTTGTATGAGCTACAAAGAGGGTTGTAAATCGTCACCTATAAATATAAGAGTCTACAATGTTAACATTATGCATTATATCATAACTGAGTTAAGAATAAGTTTCAAAACTGTTAAAAATATTTTTTTTCTTACCTGGAAGCGAAGGTAATGTAGCCACCGAGAAACAGGAGCGCCACCACCAGCAAGATGAATATCCAACACTTCATATCACCTGTGACAGAGATGTTCATTTGCATGCACAAACCACTGCTAGCAGCAGCAAGGAGAAGGGAGCAATGACCAAGCAAGAAGCGGACGGTGAAGCTCGCACTGTCACCACAGTGTGAAGCATGAGAATCCACACTCTCAAAAACCCTATGACAAAAACCAGACTGTAACAGAAGCAAGTAACCCCTTTAAACAATCCCAATAGGCAGGCCATGGAGGAACGAACCAAAAACTATACACAATCCAAGGCATAAGCTAAATGTCATGGCTCTCATAAAAAAATTTCCACGATAAACTCACAGTGCAAGCAAAGGTTCGAAGATGAAGAAGGTAGACTGGATATTGTAAACTAGGACACGAAGCTCATTATTTACATCGTAGGGTAATCATGGCAGCCATGGAATAGTTGCAGAGCAGCCCGAAGGCCTGAAATCGACGGAGGAGAATGACAAAGTCTAGGGTTACACCAACCCTTATACTCCCAACACTTCGTCTAGAAGGAACCACGTGGTCTCACAAATTATTCAACCATGCAATGGGTCAATTCTATAGTCCCTGCATGCCAAATGATTTCCAATTATTCAAAACATAATTTTATGCACAATCATATAGTATTGTAATCATTCAAAGGTTCTACGTGTTCATGGATGTCAAACTACGGATGCATGGCATAAACTATGAAACCTTGAATCATTTCCAAGCTTATAATATAGCCATCATATAGTTTAGGATGACGGTGATTTCAAAGTCTTTTATATACATAACCATACACATAATCCCATCGATGGAGTGGTCTAACGCCACATCCATTACCCATTGCAAGTTATATTATGAACTTTATAATTAGATGTTTATTCATATTAATCTTTTGGTTGACCATGAAATCAACGAAATCTCATAAACCATATTCATTCTCAAGGTATTTTTATGCATAGAAGCTTTAGTTTATCACTAATTGTTTATCCATTATTTTCATAACATCAATAGTATAGTTACAAATGTTGATAATCCTTGAGCTATCAAAACGAAGTTTATGAAGTAAATATTAGGATACTTGGAAGATACTAATTAGAAGGCTATTTCATCATCTAGCCAAACTATGATATTAATAAAGTATTTCTAATAGACCTTGCATAGCTAATCTTATTGCAACCAACGTTTAAGTATGACTTGATAATTTTATAGGACATAGTTTTAAATAGGATCTTGAACTTTAGAAATATTATTTGTTTATAACCAGAATTACTGGTAAACATGAATGCATTATAAACAAGATTGTTTTGGTGAGTATCTTAGAAAATTTATAGTTTTCAGTGGATGGAAAATACTAGGAGCTTGGCTATGAATTCTTGTACATAACTCAGATCAACAAAGTTTAATGGAATTTGGTTATTTACTCAACCATGACAAGTACTATTAGTTATACCATGTTTTCGATTAGTAACATAATTTTTAGAACTATCTAGTGCTTGCAAGAGGTAATAAATCAATCGCTCTTAAAGACTTGACCTAAGTTAACTGTTGTGGTTAGAAGCTTAATCCAAGAGCAGTATTATAAAAATAAAATAAGAAACTGGAGTGGAACCATCCCACTAGACTCTAAGTCCTTAGGACATTGTATTTCACTATAATGTTTAGAACCTTACATTACAAGAGATGAGTAATAGACAGTTGGTTGTACTATTATTATAAGTTGATAATGTATATTACTGTTAGAACAATCATTATAGCATTATAGGTTATGCACTCTATGTGAAATTAACGTACGACAAAGATAACAAGTTGTGAACCAGGGAAAGTAATTACTATTTCTATTTACATTTAAGAAAGAAACTCTTCTACATATATATCATAGACAAAAATAATTGAAGGAAACAAACTACTTGTTTTACCTCATAGAAGTAGATTGATTTGTAACAGCTTATTTACCGAGCTTTTTATTTTGCAAATAGAAATATAGCTGAATGCTTTATGGAATTAAAAGGAGTTACTCAATCATTCATACCTGTAAAATTGTAAGGACAAGTAAGCTTTTTGCATTAGGTTAAACACTAAGTAAGCCCCAGAATCCAAGACAGTTCCACCTACTTGTCGCAAATTAAAACTCATCAGCAAACTGAAAGAGGAATTATTGCACAAGTTAAACCTAACCTTCTATCAAAAAGTAGAATTCTAAGTTACTTAATTAAGATTATGTATTAACTAATCCAGTAACCAATTATTTTATAGATAACTGTTAGCTATTAGCAGATCGCATTCTCATCATTTTATGTCTTTTCAAAATTTTAAATTTTTATGAAAATTTGGGGTTTTGACAAGTGGTATTAGAGCCAGGTTCAAACACTAGGCCTTGATGAAGCCCAACTAGCTTTCATGAAACAATAAATTAAATTATTATGCTGATGTATTTTTAAATGTTAATCAACAGAGAATTTTTTTTCTGAAGTTTAACAAGCAGGTATGGAAAGGCTAGAAGAGTATGCGTAGGAGGAGTCTCCAATTACTTAAGCAGGAAATCTACCAAGAGATCCTATACCAGAGGATTTAACTACCAATTCCTCAAAATTGTTACAAAATGTAAAGGACCTAAAAACTGAAATGGAGTCTGTAAAACAAGAAAATGAAAGGATTCTGAGGGCTCAAGAAGAGCTGAATCAGATCCTAACTGAAAAGTTTGAAACTAAGGGTAGGGGTAGAAGAAAAGAATCAGAAGATAACAGTCATCAACGTAAATCTAAAAAGTTGAAACATACTAAAACTAAAAGTAGTTCGTCTTCTGAAGTGTTTGGTGAACATCGAAATTACCATTCTACTAGTGACAGTAGTGATGATAATTAGTACACTAAAAAGAGGAAATACAAACCTTATGAGGAAATTTCTGGGGACTTCAAAAAGATAAAACCACCAACCTTTAATGGAGAGACTAAGAAGGGGGAGGAAGCTGAATCCTGGTTATCTCGAATGAAGAAGTACTTCCAAATATATAATTATTCTAACTAGTTAAAGGCTAGAATGACCATTTATAAACTCTAAGGAAAGGCTGACATTTGGTGGCAGGACTTGAAAAGAGTTAAAAGCATAAAAGAGAAAAATGTAAACTAGAGTACCTTTAAGAGGTATTTCAAAAATAAATTTATGTCTAAGCAATATTACGAGGAGAATGCCAAAGAGTTTTATGAGTTGAAGTTAGGATCAATGACAATGAAGGATCTGAAAAGCAAGTTCTTAAGTCTACTTAGGTATGTACCATACCTTGTAGATGAGAAACCAAAGGTACAACAATTTCTTAGTTGTCTCCCTTATCATATTAAAGATAGAATTGAATATGATAATCCAAAGACCTTGGAAGAAGCTATGAGAAAAGCTAATTTCTGTTTTGAGTAGAATCGGAAGAAAGAAAGCTTGGCCAACTGGAAAGCTAAGAAAAATAATAATCAGCTTGAACAAAAGAAGAAGGATGTTGTGCCTAACAGAAATTTTAAGAACAATAAGGCCAAAAATTATCCTAATAACAAGAACTTCCAAGTAAATAAGAACAATACACCCAAAACCAGATTAATTCTAAAGCTAAGGATTTCGCAAATAATCATGGAAACTTTACCAAGAATTTTGAGCGCAAAGAGCCTATCAAGTGCTGGGAGTCTAATGGCCCACACTATGTTTCAATCTGTCCAAACCGGAAGAAGACCGGTAACAACATTCATACCATACAGGAGGAGATGACCGTTGGGGAACTAGCGAGGACCATGCCCAGAATTAACGCAGCTTTGGAGAATCAACAAGCTGAATATCAGACTTCCATGGTGGAAGTAGAAGGTATGATAAATTAGATCCCTGTAACTATTTTGATTGATCCAGGAGCTAGTCTCAGTTATATTGCACCCCAAATAGTCGAAAAATGTAAGTTATCTGTTAATAAGTTTGAGGATTCATGGTTAGTTCAGTTAGCCACTAGTGCTAAAAGAAAAGTAACTTGTTTTGTTAAAAAATGTGCAATAGTTATGGATAAATTTGAAATTGTTGTTAAACTTAATGTTTTGCCTCTTGGTTCTTATGATTTGCTGATTGGTATGGACTAGTTAGAACAACATAGAGTAATTCTAAACTATTATGCCAAAACTCTAAACTATTATGACAAAACTTTCACATGCTTAAACAGTGATGAAAAACCAGTAAGTGTTAAAGGAATCCCTAGAAAAAACACCATAAGGCATATTTCTGCCCTACAGCTTAAGAGAGCTGTTAGAAAGGGATGTAAATATTATGCAGTAACAATAACTGATAAGGAAATTTTAATTAAAATAGATAAGTTCAAACTGGAAGACATACCAGTCTTAAGAGAATATGTTGACGTATTCCTAGAAGAGATTTCGGGATTACCTCCGAAAAGGGAATTGGATTTCACTATTGAACTGGTACTGGGTGCAGTACCTAGCTCAAATGCCCCTTATCGAATGAACATACTCAAACTTAATGAATTAAAATCTCAATTAAAAGAATTAATTGATAAAAATTATATTCACCCAAGTGTGTCTCCCTGGGGGCACCTGTCATCTTCGTTAAGAAGAAGGATGGAACCATGCGACTTTGCATAGATTACTGCCAGTTAAATAAGATGACCATAAAAAATCGATATCTGTTGCCCCGCATAGATGATCTGTTTGATCAAATACGAGGAGACACGATGTTTTCGAAAATAGATTTAAGGTCTGGATATCATCAAGTAAGGATTAAAGATGAAGACATCTTTAAGACAGATTTCAGAACTAGATATGGTCATTACAAATTTGCCGTAATGCCATTCGGGCTTACTAATTCCCCAGCTGTCTTCATGTGTTTAATGAACAATGTTATGCATAAGTATTTGGATACGTTTGTGTTCATATTTATCGACAACATTCTAATCTATTCAAAAACTGAAGAAGAACATAAAGAACATCTAAAAATTGTTTTGCAAGAGTTGTGAGAACATCAACTCTTCACAAAATTTAGTAAATGTGATTTCTTCAAGGATAAGATTCAGTATTTAGGTCACGTAGTGACCAAAGAAGGAATTTCCATAGATCTTGAAAAGATAAGGGCAATCGAACATTGGCCGATTCCTAAGGATGTGACGGATGTTCGATCTTTCATGGGCATTACTAGTTACTACCGAAGGTTCATTGAAGGTTTTTCGAGGATAGGAAATATGATAAATTCCTTGTAGAAGAAGGGAAAGAAGTTCGACTGGAATCAGAAATGTGAAGAAATCTTTAAAAAGTTAAAAACTTTATTAACCCGCGCACCTATTTTAAGAATAGTAGATCCTAATAAAGAATTTTTAGTATGTACTGACGCTTGCAATGATGGTTTAGGCGGTGTTCTAACTCAAGAAGGGCATGTTATTGCCTATGAGTCTAGAAAGTTAAAAGTTCACGAAAAGAATTATGCAACATATGATATGGAATTAGCAGCTATAATACATGCCTTAAAGATGTGGTGACATCACCTAATTGGAAAAAAATATGTTTTAATGACTGATAATAAAGGATTGAAGTATATTTTAGATCCTCCTAATATAAATGCTAGACAAGCTAGGTGGTTAGCTTTCTTAAGCGAGTATGATTTCAAAATTTAGCATATAAAAGGTAAAGAAAATAAAGTTGTTGATGCATTAAGTAGGAATGCAAGGCTGAATTTTGCAGCAGCTATTAGCACCTATGTTTCAGACTTGGATGAATAGCTTAAAGAAGGAATAGAACAAGATGAAATTTACCAGAGTTTGCAAGCTAAAGCTAAAGAAAATCTAACAGAAAACTTAATTAAAGGTTACAGTTTAAATGAAAGAGAATTTTTACTATATAAAGATAGACTGTTTGTACCTAACGTACCTAAAGTTAAGCTGCTAATTATAGATGAAATTCATAAAACACCATATTCAAGTCATCCATGTTATCAAATGACTATAACCATGTTAAGAAAAGAGTATTTATGGCCAAATATGAAAATTGAAGTAGCAAAATATATTGCTAGGTGTTTGGAATGTCAATAGGTAAAAACTGAACATCAACACCCTGCTGGTTTGCTTCAGTCATTACCCATCCCTAGCTAGAAATGGGAGATAATTAGTCTAGATTTTATTACTAGGATTCCTAGAAATCAAAATCAGAATGATTCTATCATGGTAGTAGTTGATAAGTTAAGCAAAGCAGCTCACTTTATACTTGTTAAAACTACTTATAAAGCTGCAAACATAGTTGATATTTTTTTTAAACAGGATTTTCGATTCCATGGAGTACCAAAAGTCATAATCTCAGATAGAGATCCTATGTTTACAGGAAATTTTTGGAAGTCTTTGTTTAAAGGGTTAAACACTACATTAAATTTCAGTACTTCTTTCCATCCTCAAACAGATGGACAAACTGAAAGGGTAAACCAGGTACTGGAAGATCTATTAAGAATGTATGTGAAAGACCATCCAAGTAAATGGGAGGATTATTTACATCTGGTAGAATTTGCTTATAATAATAATTATCAGACATCAACCAGATTTAGTCCTTTTGATATTTTATATGGATAGAAATGTAATACTCCTATCTCTTGGAGTAATCCAGTAGATAGACTGGTATTGGGTCCAGAACTGTTAAAATAAATGGAAGAAATTGTAAAACAAGTGCATGGAAATCTAAAAGTGGCATAGGATCGGTAGAAAAGTCAAGCAGACTTAAAAAGAACTCCAAATGAATTTCAGGTAGGTGAACATGTGTTCATTAAGGTAAGGCCCAAAAGGAGCTCTCTGAGGCTGGCAAGTTGTGCAAAATTGGCACCTCGTTACTATGGCCCATTTGAAATTTTGTCTAGGATTGGACAAGTAGCTTATCAATTAGCATTATCACCCAACTTAAGAGTACATAATGTTTTTCACATTTCCGTTTTAAAGAAATGTGTTCATGATGCTAATCACATCATTAACTGGAATGATGTACAGGTGGAACCACAAGGGAATTTTCTGGTGGAACCGGATTGTATCCTCGGGAGGAGGGAGATTACACTTCGGAACCGTGCCATTGGACAAGTAAAGGTGCAATGGAAGCACCTTAGTCCAGAGGAAGCCACCTGGGAATTGAAAAGTAAAATGCGAGATGCATATCCAATTCTGTTCCAGGGGAATTTCAAGGATGAATAATAAATAACATCAAGGACGATGTTATATTCTAAGGGGGTGTGTATGTCACATGCCCCAATTTTTCAAAAATAATATTATCATATTTGATTTTATTTCAAGACAATATGTTAAATTTTATGATAAGTTGTAATTGATGACTCAGCAGAGTCAAGGATGTTGAATGTAATTATGAATATATCAATTATAAATAAATAAAAGGTGGAGACAACAGCTCGGGAGAGTTGTTAAAAGAGTGTTTACTAGTCAAGTTGGTGGAGGAGATTGGGTGGAGAGAAAATAGACAAGTGGTAGCATCCTCAAACACTTCCAATGTTGCAGGTGGCAACCTCCCTACATTTGGGGTGATGATTCCCCAACAAAGTGGGATCAGAGTAGGTGGCTCAATTAATGACAATCAACCCAAAAAAACCTAGGCAATCTTAACAAAAATGCCCATTCAAGAGAGCTGAGGCTGCTCATTCCAAGAAGAGAATCATTCAGGTGAATGTAATTCAAAGGATTTCATTGGGAAGGGAATTTCTGGAAGGTGTTTGAGGGGTAAACTGCAGAGAATGATCTATCACAGCTATTCAGCTAAAGGATCTTGCTGCTGAGTGCATAGTTAGTACTAAGTCATTGGACTAGAATTTTGTTGCTTGCTCCACCAATTCCCAGCCAAGAAGACAAGGAACAGGCTCGGGGGTCCTAAGAAGATGTTGTTTGAGCGCTCTCCAGGAGTTGGTAGGGAGGAATAGCCTCCCAACGCTGTTGTCATCCAGCTTTCAAAACAGGTTCTACAGTCTTTTATTTGTTGTGTTAAAAGTTTATATCTGAGAATGAATGAATAATGAATGATTTACATGTTTGCAGTGAACTGTTAGAGTTTATAATTTTTTTTAGTTATATGAATGTTGAATCTGTATTTGGATGAGATAATCCTACCTATGTTTTTCCCCGTCTAGAATAAGCCTGACCATACTCCAGCACAAGTAGTGTGTTTAGAATAGATGAAATATGATAGAAATCTGGATTGAACAGAGTTATTTTGTATTTCAATACAATGGAGTATTTTATTTATGTATATAGATGGTTTCAGGAAAGAATACTAATCTATCTAATTAAGTTATTGTTTAAAAACCAGACTATTGTATTAAGAATGCTAGCAAAGAAGTAATCATAATACTTTACAAACACCAGGTTTATTTTCTTTTAACAAGTTGATTACTGTAAATAGATTATTTATTTTATTCAGAACTATATTTCTGTAAAATGAAAACTACTAGCTTGTCACATAGGTAAAAAAATTAACTTAGATAAACACTCATTTATTTCTGTGAAGAAAGAACCAAGTCATTTTACATCGTTCTTTTATTGTTCATACTGCTTAACTATTTCTACAAATGTTCACATTTCAAGTAGGGTAATTCTAGTATAGTTCTTTTTATAAATAAATTAACTACAACAATTATAATAGTGTAACAAGGAAATAATAACAAAACCTATATACATACTTATAAAATAGACTGAATGCAATGGAAAATAATATTTAATAAATATTATTTATATACGAACAAATTCATTCAAATAAACTAAACAAAAATTAATTATAAAAGAAAATACAGGGTCTAAACCCTTATAGTATTAACATTGTAAATACTAACATTATAATTTATAGTAATAACATTGTAAATCATAGTAATAACATTGTAATTAATAATGAAATAAGCAATAATCCAAGGATTTGGATTTATCTAGTATTCTGAACTTTCAAGCTATAAAATATTATTACAGTCCTGTAAGGACAGAGAGAGATAACATTGAAAGCATAATAACTATACCTGTAACAAACAATTAATTTCACATTATTATTGAACTAAAACCTACATAATAATTAAAGAAGTTATTTATACATAGGTCACTAACAGGATTAAACCTTGCTCGAATATCCAAGCTTATAAACAAAGTATTATAATAGAAAGAAATAACATAATAGGATGTATTAATACAATTTAGTGCAAGATAGTTATAACAAGTAAAGATTTTTTTTTTACACAGTTGAACAAGGGTAAAAACCCTAGTACAAAAAATTACAGCAAGAGTATAGATATAACCGAGTTCGAGCTCAGGATGGTTAACTCTCTATGTTTAAAATTTAAACAGAGAATGGCTTGACAGGCCGCAAATATTTTTACATAACTGTACACAAAACCAGTAAAAACAAAATTCACAAGTCACGGCATAAGCCAGAGAAGCCTGCTAACATAAGGGTTAATAAAAACTAAGCAAGTAAACCAAGAAATAGTAACCCTTAAAGGGTCACTTGTAGGCCACGACTTCCAATCGAAAATATTCCATAAAGAAATGACAAGCATGGATTGCCATGGGTTGACCAGGGCTTACCCATAACCAGGAAGCCAACCCTACTCATTTGTATCAGCCGCAAAGAGGGCTGTAAATCATCACCTGCAAAGATAAGAATCCACAACGTTAACATTATGCATTATATGATAACTGAGTTAAGAATACGTTTCAAAACTATTAAAAGGAATTTTTTTCTTACCTGGAAGCGAAGGTAATGTAGCCACCGAGAAACAAGAGCACCACCACCAGCAAGACAAGGATCCAACCCTTCATATCACCTATAGCAGAGATGTTCATAAGCATGCACAAAACACTGCTAGTAGTAGCAAAGAGAAGGGAGAAACGTCCAAGCAAGAAGCGAACAGTGAAGCTCGCATTGTCGCCACAGTGCGAAGCATGAGAATTCACACTCTCAAAAACCCTATGAAAAAAACCAAACTGTAACAGAAGCAAGTAACCCCTTTAAGCAATCCCAACAGGCAGGTCATGGAGGAACGAATCAAAAACTACACATAGTTCAAGCCATAAGCTAAATGTCACAGCTCTCATCAAACTTTTGCCAGGATAAAATCACAGTGCAAGCAGAGGTTCGAAGAGGAAGAAGGCAATCTGAATATTGTAAACCAGGACACGAAGCTCATTATTTACATCGTAGGGTAAGCGTGGCGGCCATGGAATAGTTACAGAGCAGCCCGAAGGCCCGAAATCGATGGAGGAGAATGAAAAAGTCTAGGGTTACACCAACCCTTATACTCCCAATACTTGGCCAAGAAGGAACCACGTGGTCTCACAAATTATTCAACCATGCAGTGGGTTGATTCTATATTCCCTGCATGCCAAATGATTTCCAATTATTCAAAACATAATTTTATGAATGATCATATAGTATTGTAATCATTCAAAGGTTCTACGTGTTCATGGATGTCAACCTAGAGATGCATGGCATAAAATATGAAACCTAAAAGCATTCCCAAGCTTATAATATAGTCATCATATAGTTTAGGATGAGGGTGATTTCAAGGTCTTTTATATACACAACCATACACATAATCCCATTGATGGAGTGGTCTAACACCACATCCATTACCCATTGCAAGTTATATTATGAACTTTATACTTAGATGTTTATTCATATTAAGCTTTTGGTTGACCATGAAATCAACGAAATCTCATAAACCATATTCATGCTCAAGGTATTTTTATGCGTAGAAGCTTTAGTTTATCACTAATTGTTTACCCATTATTTTCATAACATCAATAGTATAGTTACAAATGTTGATAAGCCTTGAGCAATCGAAACTAAGTTTATGAAGTAAATCTTATGATACTTGGAAGATACTAATTAGAAGGCTATTTCATCATCTAGCCAAACTATGATATTAATAAAGTATTCCTAATAGACTTTGCATAGCTAATCTTGTTGCAACCAACGTTCAAGTATGACTTGATAATTTTATAGGACATAGTTTTAAATAGGATCTTGAACTTTATAAATATTATTTGTTTATAACCAGAATTACTGGTAAACATGGATGCATTATAAACAAGATTGTTTTGGTGAGTATCTTAGAAAATTTATAGTTTTCAGTGGATGGCAAATACTAGGAGGTTGGCTATTAATTCTTGTACATAACTCAGATCAACAAAGTTTAATGGCATTTGGTTATTTACTCAACCATGACAAGTACTATTAGTTATACCATGTTTTCGATTAGTAACATAGTTTTTAGAACTATCTAGTGCTTGCAGGAGATAATAAATCAATCGCTCTTAAAGACTTGACCTAAGTTAACTGTTGTGGTCAGAAGCTTAATCCAAGAGTAGTATTATAAAAATAAAATAAGAAATTGGAGTGGAACTATCCCAATAGACTCCAAGTCCTTAGGACTTTGTATTTCACTGTAATGTTTAGAACCTTATAGGCACCAATATTCATTACAAAAGATGAGTAACAGGCAGTTGTTTATACTATTATTATAAGTTGATAATGTATATTACTATTAGAACAATCATTATAGCATTACAGGTTATGCACTCTAGGTGAAATTAACTTATGACAAAGATCACAAGTTATGAACCAAGGAAAGTAATTACAGTTTCTATTTACATTTAAGAAAGAAACTCTTCTACATATATATCGTTGACAAAAATAATTGAAGGAAACAAACTGGTTGTTTTACCTCATAGATTTAGATTGATATGTAACAGCTTATTTACCGAGCTTTTTATTTTGCAAATAGAAATATAGCTGAATGCTTTATGGAATTAAAAGGTGTTACTCGATCATTCATACCTGTAAACCTGTAAGGGAAAGTAAGCTTTATGCGTTAGCTTAAACACTAAGTAAGCCCCAAAGTCCAAGACAGTTCCACCTACTTGTCGCAAATTAAAACTCATCAGCAAACTGAAAGAGGAATTATTGTACAAGTTAAACCTAATCTTGTATCAAAAAGTAGAATTCTAAGTTACTTAATTAAGATTATGTATTAACTAATATGGTAACCAATTCTTTTATAGATAACGGTTAGCTGTTAGCAGACCACATTCTTAGCATTTTATGTATTTTCAAAATTTTAAATTTTTATGAGAATTTGGGGTTTTGACACTTCATGACACTCCAAGGTGACTCTTCAAATATATTCTTCATATGAATACAATATTGATTCTACCTTATAGAAATGTCTTTCACGTTTCTTTTTCTTCCTTTATGTTCATATCATCTTCAATTGACTGTGTTCATCCATCAAGAAACTCATCAATGAGTTCCTTTTGCTACATTTCTTCAAATATTTCTTCATTTGAGAGACTTTCTTCATCATATTTGAGTTCATCAAATTTTAAGACAGTTTCAAAAGACTTCCTATCATCTGCAACAAAATATGTAATCAAAAACAAAATATCAGTCTAAAAAACATAAGATCTTTTGGTTTCATTCGGCCTCACAGTCATCTCCTCCATAAGTTGATCTATGCTCTTTACATGAATTCAAGAAACTCTCAATTGGTATCTCTTTTTCTTCTTCATCATCCTCTCCAATAAAATGACCCTATTTAGGTTCATAGTATGAAACCTCCATCTCATACTAGACTTCTCTAACTTCTTTCTTCAATCCTACAAACATATTTTGTTGTAGCTTCACTTGTAGTGAATTCAATATTACCTTCTCTTTCATGACCCAACCATACCTCTAGTTCTCTTCTTTAGCAATTGCTTGCGTACGCTTCTCAAAGCATGAAATGTCTCTTCCTAACTCTATCAAATATTTACTACATCCTTCCTAACTCTCTTTCTTATTTATTCTGCTATGGCTTTTCTCTGAACCCCTGCAATGACCTTCAGTAGTCATTGTTTCGATCTCCTTTTCCTCTTTTGTGAACTTCATCCTGTTCACTTGTGGACTATAACTAAGCCTTTACCTCCAACAAGTATCCATACTTGTTTGCTATACTTCAACAAGCTAGCTCTCCTTTAGCTTGTCCTTTTGGTATCTTTGGTCCTGTCACTAGAACCTTTTGAGCATCTCCTTTGATATTATTAGCTTATGCAGGTCCACTCCTCCTTTTTGAGAACATGTACTAGTCCTCTCTTGTCCAACCTATGTTGGATTTCTTAGGTTCTGCCACTACTTCCTCTTTCCTCTTCTCAAGAACTTATATGTTCTTTGCTGCAAATAAATTCATATAACCAGAGTTAAAATACAAACATCAGACAATCCATACCTTCATACCTTTCACTGGTATAGTTGCTTGAAACATCTCCATTGCTATCTTCAAAAGATCTTCTTCCTTATCTTTTTCATCTGCGCTCTCCTGTTACTAACATCAATTTAAGCCACACATCCTCTTTCTAGAATTTCAATCAATTTTGAATACTCTCATATGACTAACCATCTCAACACAATTGTTAGTATTCAATTTTAAAATGAATTGAAATCAAAAATTGATTTACCTCTTGGCCCTATTAATCATTACGTAAAATCGTTGTTCTGCTCTGATACCAAATTGATGGCATTGTTTCATTTACAGACCTCTAAACTTAGATTTATGAAAACTAACAGGCCTTAATGTTTTTGTTAAACAACTTGGAGCACTTTTTAACCTCCTTTACAAACTTTAGCAGGTTATAGAAATTTTCTTAACATATTTCGGAACAGGTCTTCCGCACTTTCACACCTTTCCTATTTCCAATTTTCAGTTCGTATTGCAGAAATTGGATCTTCGTCCAAACTTATTTTCAAAGTTAGATTTCTTGCACTTCAACTCTTCCACATTGTTGATTCTCTACGGCCTCACTCTCGACCATTGATCTGTTGTGGATGGCGGATCTTGAACTAACTTTGTGGATCCATACTTTCTCCTTGCAGAATTTGATCATGACCATTGGATCTGACTTTCCTCAGATTGATGGTGGACTTTAACCATCATAAGGTGTTAGTGGATAAATCTACTCAAATGGACTCAAGCTAAATCTCCCTAGTCCAAGTGGATCTAGAAAAAATTAAGCACTTAATGCAACCTTATTTCCTAGATCAAATAGAAATGCAAACCAACATATAGATTACTTACCTAAGGTCTACAAATCATCTTCTCTCTTTGTTGATCCAAGCTCCAAATCCTTCATATCTTGAGCTGCAAGACCCTGTAGAGCAAGTAGAAACAAGCAAACAATACATGTGTATCTAAACATGAATTGATCTAAGCTAACAATTAAGGAAGAAATTTCTAAACATCATCAACACAATCAATGTTTATGGAAATAGATTTGTATTAATGTAATAAAGGAGATACATACAATTACAGAAAGAAGGAAGGTCACAACCTAGCCTTAATGTTGCAATCTTCCATCCAACAATCCAATCCAAGCATCCAAATGATGATAGTAAGCCTCCCAAAGGATGATATCTAGCCTCCCAAAGGATGATAGGTATCACCTAGAAATTTCACCAGAATAAGAGTACCATAGTCCTTCCTCCCTTCATAATGGAGAGAGAGTTCAATTTATAAGGATAAAGGGATAGATTAGGTTGAGGATTAGGAGGAAGGGTCTAAGGGATCTTCCCCATAGGTTAGGGAAACGAACTCCACCTGACCTATAACCTTGGGATGGTCCTCCACCTCATACACCTTTGAGAAGAGTCTCAAAGCTTCATTTTTTACCCTCTAAACACCACCGGTGCACCTTTCCTTAGGAAAAAGAGCACCTGCCTTCTTACAGAAGAAAAAAGGTAAGGAAATAACCTCCTATTCAATGTCATTCAGACAAGTGAACTTTAGGTAATGAGGAATAGGGTTGACACATGGCTCAACATGATGAGATTTCAGTGTAATAGAATGCCCCCCAAAGCATGAGGTTAGAGGAATGCAATAGGTGAATGCTTTGCAAAGTGAATAAATCGAAGGAAATTATTTCTACTGGAAGTTGTTGCAATACAACTGACTCAAGTCTCATATGACTCATAATATGGATGTCGACCAATACAATGCAGATCCATGGTAGTAGAGATTGACTGAAAAAAATCATGGATACTAGACATAAGCATAGATCCATGATGAGATGATAACATAGCCACAACCAATACAAAGTGGATCTGTGTAATATGACTCAAACAAATTCCATTACAACCTAGGTGAAATATCAGATAACCCAGGGCATTCAAGTCGAACCTGCAATGATACGAATCTAACCATTTGATTACAATGTATTGGCATTGGATATGGTAGAAACCACTTGATTACCAGTCATTAATGTAAATTGTTAACAAGTGTGAGGTAAATCACCATTGATGTCAATGATTCCCAAAATATCAAAGTACATACCATTGAATGTGAATAAAGGACTTGAAGTCAGACACTTAGTAGGATCTTTCAATCAAGACTCAATGATGTAAAATCATGTTGAAAGCGAGGTAACCTGCCATTAACGCATGTAGGCCCAAGGTACTTATCTTGGTTTCTAAGTCTAATTCCTAGATGATGTGTTGAATTTGATAGGAATAGAATCGTCAAAGGAGGGCCATGATGAATCCCCCATCATCGACATGAAACACGATCAAAGATGTTTTAGAGAAAACCAAATAACAGAGTGACAGAAGGTAACTAACTACAGACGGATAATAAATGACTAAACTTCTCTTGAACATGGGCATGCAATGACTTGGCATTATTGACGCAAGAATGATAAAAATACCCCAATGCAACTAATAGAGGGAGTATTCTTGGACAACTCAAGCGAGGTAAGAAGACTGATGGAATAAGTAGGAATTGAAGACAAACGGAATACCCAAGTACTAAAATGAATATGCAAATGAGTGCCATGTTCAAGAGTAACTATGTATTGCCATAAATACAATGAAACACAAACTCTTCCCTTAATTTCCCCATCATGAAGGATGAGTACCTCTTTTCATTTTTAGGAGTTCAAAGAGGATAACAAACAATCGTTATAGCTCACTAAGATATGAGTCCATTCACATATGCTTTATGAACCTGAGAAAGGAGAGGTTCATTCCCAAAAAGGGTCCTTCATCGTTTGATTTTTATGAGTCCGATGAAAGAAAACTCATTCATTGTTTCATATTTAGAGAGTTTGAAATGACTAAGAAGACTCCAGAATGGAATTTTACATAAATTTAGTCACCAAGGACCAAAAAAGTATAGAATAATACCTAGGAGAACTCTTCCAGTCATGATTGGATGAAGTATAGCTTTTTCATAAGTAGTTTCCCCTGGTCCAAAAAAGGGGTAAACTATCACCAGGAACACGACTCTTCAAGTCCTTTTAAGAGTGTGAACAAGACAAGTTCAGTCACCAATATTTTCAAATTTCAAGAGTCTGAAAAGAGCTTAAAGAGGACTCTATTAAGGGGTCTTCTTTCATAATCCAATTTTAACAAGACTGACAAACAATAAAAGTACACTCGAGAAGGCAGATTTTATAAATATTTCACCCAAGTGACTCACTATCCATCTAGAATCACATATTTTACATAGGTTTAATTACAATGTGATGGTTTGAACACCATCAATTCAAAATTGAAAGACCCCCTCTAGGCCTAATCAAACATTGATCTTATAGTTTGAATGGAGAGTAGGATGCTCCTGCATCATCATCCCTATGGTTTATGCCACCTAGATATCAAGATCCATCATTACAATATCACCCCTCCACCTCTCCCATGAAATCCTCAACCTATCCTATCCTCCCATGCCTTTAAATACTAGCTTACCCCCCATGGGTAAGGGGAGGAATAGTGTATTATTCCATCCAATCTCTGGTCAATTTCAGTCAAAGTCTTAGGCGATTGGTAGGGAAACTTGACACTTTGAGGAAAATTTCATTGAAAAAGAGTTATCAACACCAAGGCATCAATTGTAACTCTCCCTCTTCATGATTTTAATACAAATGTAGTTTCTTTTCCACATGCACTTGTATATCTGATCATTCCATTGTGTTTGTTGTTTAATTCCTTGGTCTTTCACATAGGATTTTAAGATGTCTTGTTACTCTTATCTTGGTTGGTATTTTGGTGTGTATCTCATAGGTCATCTACATGGATCAAGAACTTCAAATATCAATCCTTGTATCCCGTGGAAGGAAAAAAGAGCAGTCAATTCAAGAGGTCTATATAATCCTAGGAGAAATTTCTACATCTTGTTGTTGTTTTGTTCTAGTACTAATTGTCTCATTCTAGGGAAACAACCTCTGTCCGCATTGGCTAAGTATTTCCAGTGACAAAAGTGGCGAATGTGCTAGGGAGATAGATTAGATTCTTGGTTTTGTTTCAACTTTCCTTCATTTTTCAATTTTAGTTCAGATATCAGATATGTTTTTAGACTAGTTAGATTTGGTTTGAAATTGTTTATATCTACGTTTAAAATTGTTATATCTTCCTTCATATGCCTCTAATGCTTCAGATCCTCATTGTTATATGTTATTTTTATCCCATACCTAAGCTCTAACATGCCTTTTTTGCCTCTTTGTGTGTTTTCAAAGTCTTCTTTGGCCACCACACCTATGTATTATTAAAAGAGAGGCCACCGCACCTTTACTTGAGGAAGATAGAGGTACCACTGCATCTTTCCTGTATACAAAGAGTGATGCCACTATTCTGTAATTGTTGACAAAGCATGGTGTTGACCCTGTAATGCTCTATCTTTTCCTGTCAAAGCATGGTGCTAGGTAGGGTTTTGAATCCCTATTTTACTTTTGAAATAATGCACTTGAAATTTGGTTTCTAAAATATTATTGGCTTTATTTACTAATATTTGAAATCATTAGGCAAGATATAGAAAGAATATTTAGGCTTGATTTGTTTATAATTCCAAGGGTTAGTTTTTATTTTTTCCTTTGAGGCTTCTCGTCCATTTGGTTTTGGTCAAGAAGTTTTTGAAAATAAATCATTCATTTAGATTTCTAAGTGTTGTCTTTAATCAACTGAAAGGAAAGTAGTTTTCCTTTCGTTTCTTCATAGATTGTAAAAGGAGTGTTTCCGTATTTTTCATTGAAAAACTTGAGAGAAAATTGATCATATATCTCTGCATGTGAATGAACCCTTGATTACTTGATTAGGCTCACCAACTTTCAAGTATTCATGGTCTGATTGCTTTCTATATGTTTTCTTCTTGATAAAAAGAAAAAAATAGTGTTTTTTTTAATCTTTCTTGCATTTGAAGGATTGAAAAAGTTTTGTGTATCAAATAGTGATAGTATCTTTCTTTTTAAAAGGAGATCTTGTTCTTTTCTTTTTGAAATTTTCATTAGAAGTTTTTGCATGCTTGCAATAGGAATGAGATATATAGTTTGATATTAATTTTTCTTGATATTTATTCATTTTAGAAAAACAAGAACTAAACCTCTATCCCCTCTTTAAGCATAGAATATCCAGAATGTGAAAGTTAAAGATTTGCATGAGCATAATTGCATGGTTTGACATTCCTATACTCACCTCATGCATTCACTTAACTGTAAAAGATAAAATAAACCACTAGTTTAGGTTAAAATATTTAGTAACTTGAATGATAGGTTAGTGTTGGAGACATTTACCACCATACACACTCTTCTGGTCAAATTGGCCTAGTTAAACCAATATCCTAAGTATAATTGACATTAATTGACATCATTGGAGCATTAATTGCCATCATCAAGTCACACCCACACCTACCTACAGTCAAGGAGGCTAACTGGACCACTCAGGGAGTGATCTGATTGATATTAATGCACCTAATTGCTAACTAGTGGTTACAATCAGTTCAACCAGTCAGTTAATGCACCTCATCTCATTAAATATATTATTTAATATTATTTAATGATCTGGAGTCAATAGGACGCCTCCACCAACTTCTGATGATCAGTTCAGCTTCAGTTAACCTCATCTAGGTTCATTGAATTCATGGAGCACTAGAACTTGATGGTTGGCTTGCTATGACATGTGTTTGATCTTTTTTAGTTGAGATTCAGTCATTTATTGCACTCCAACTTCAGTTAGGGTTTGGTGAGTCAATTAGGGTTTTGGTCAAGTGGTTAACTGAGTGTGATTTAATGGTTTTGAGTCAATTAAGCTAGAATCACTCATTGATTTCGAATTGCTTCCTTAGGTATTCGAATTCCTCATTGATTCAAGCTATTGATTGACATTGTTACTGTAACTATTCATTATTTTATTGAATATACAGAGAGGAAACCATTCTGGTTACGATTAACACCATTTCATGAGTATTTGTTGATTATTCTTTGATTAGATTGATTCTTTGTTCCTAGATCAATGTGCAAGATTAATATGGTATCATATCTCATGGTGGGACAAAGATCTATCTCTCAAAAACAAGCTTTTTGACAGATTTCTCCATGAAATTTGAGCAATAGCTCAAAAATCCAGCACTGCACCAGAAGCCAAGGCTTACCACTTAATACCCCAAGTAAAGAACTTGTTGATCAAGCTTTCTTGATTGACTATGCTGGGTGTGATGAAAGCCTAAAATGTGCAGGCTTTCCAACCTTACGGTGCCCCCTTTTTTTTTGATTTGCAGGTTTTAATAGGTACAACTTTGAATGGACTCATCAATCCCTCTTCTCACCCCATTCACAAGCTATTCGGAATGGAAGTTGAAGATGATTGCATCTCTGAAGAGACGAGGTCTCTATGAGGTGTCTATTGGACTTGGAAATGAGTCTTATGATAATGATAATGACTGGATAAATGACGGTGATAGAGCTTTTGGATAAATATGTCTGGCCCTTTCTCCTAGCTTGTACTACCTTAATGGTTTTGCTGAATACCCAAAGGATCTCTGGACAAAATTGGACAGAACCTTTGGCAAGCAAAATGAGGATCATAATAGTACTTTGGAGATCACATACAGCACCACAAGAGTTCTTTACTCAAAATTCTCAGCCTCTACTCTCTCTAATGAATTTGTTCAAGATGAAGAAGAAGCAGAACCTTCTACACAGTCGATTCGAATTGAAGAAAGTCTCCATGCAGTGACTGCTTCTCCTGATGCTCCAGAAGTTTATGAGATCTCTAATATCTCATCTCCTCATATATATGAAACAGAAGAATACATTCTAATCTCTAATATTGAATAAAAAAACTATTGCACTTCCATGCAAACATTCACACGTGTTTTTCCTTTAAATTTTGTGCAAAATTTACCAGTAATTGCTTCCGAAAGTGAAGAGAAATTTTATTTTTCTCCCTCTAATGTTTCTGCTGGTGTGAAAATATGTAAAAAATTGTATATTTTGGAAGAAATATCAGATTATAAGAGTGACACATTCGCTCCCCATGATCTATATCTTCCAGCAAAATCCTGCAAAATTGCATGCACCAAAATTCAGAATTTTGAAGAAAAAGACAACTGTGCATCCACCGTCTCGGTTGACCATAATTTTGGATATGATATGAACCTTATTGGATCTGATATTATATTATTTTGATCTGATCTGATATTTCTTGGTTCAAAATTTCAGGTTCATAAACCTTTAGTACTACTTGTAGCTGTTCTCATCAACAGTGTGAAGAAACAAGTACTGCAAGTCTCCTACAAAACTGCTGCTAGGGATTTGATTTCATTTCACAGTTTTGGATCTGTTGTGAACTTATTTAGATCTGATTTACATTCTTATATGATATTATTTTTTTCATATTTTAAAATTCAAGAGCTTTCAGTCATGCTTGTAGTTGCTCTCACCAATTCTGGTGTGAAAAATCAAGTACCGCAGTTCTTCTTCAATTTTGCTGCTGGGGATTTGGTGTTAGTTTCCTATTATGAGGTTGCTGATATTTTATTTTGTGAATCATTAGATATTTCTGAATCTATATCAGATTATGGAGCTCAATCATTCGCTCTCTAGATTCACAGGGCTTCTCTACCTTTGGTCACATGCTCATCTGCTCACAAAACTAGTAAAGAGGAAGACATTCTGCATCCACTTGGACACTTGATCCTAAAAATTGGGGCTGATTTTACCACTCATGGTTTGCTAATAAAGGCTGCAACATATCAGTTTCTTGAGTGTTCCACACATGGTTCGAATCATCAAGAACCTTTACTCTTTCTTCAAATGATTTCAGCTGCTCTACATGGGTCCAGTTTTCACCGTGCAGCTGTTTATATTTCTGATTCAGTTGAGTGCATTGTTCTTCTTCGAAAGTGGAAGATTCCTCAAGACATATTCATTTAGTTTGGATTTCGAGGTTCACATGCACAGTCTCAGGATGCTACTGCATAGAAGAACCAATTCTTGATTTACTGCTTAGTTTGAGGGGGGGTATTTTTCCGATGAGGTTTTCCCCATTTCCTTGGTTATATTAAGTAGTTAATTTATTGTACAGGGTGACCTATGGCCTTTGTTTCTAGGGCCCTAGAATTTTTGTGTGTCTATGTTTTCTAACTCTTCCTAAGTATAGCTTAAGGGGGGTGTTGGATACATTTACCACCATACACACTCTTTTGGTCAAATTGGCCTAGTTAAACCACTATCCTAAGTATAATTGACATTAATTGACATCAGTGGAGCATTAATTGCCATAATCCAATCACACCCATGCCTACCTACAGTCACGGATGCTAACTTAGCCTTCTCCTATAGTCAAAAAGGCTAACTGGACCACTCCGGGAGTGATCTGAGTGATATTAATGCACCTAATTGCTAACTGGTGGTTACAATAAGTTCAACTAGTTAGTTAAGGTGCCTCCTCTTATTAAATATATTTTTAAATGATTTTTTAATGATTATTTAATATTATTTAATGATCTGGAGTCAACAGGGTGCCTCCACCAACTTCTGATGATCAGTTCAGCTTCAGTTAACCTCATCTTGGTTCATTGAAGTCATGGAGCACTAGCACTTGATGGTTGGCTTGCTATGACATGTGTTTGATCTCCTTCAGTTGAGATTCAGTCATTTATTGCACTTCGACTTCAGTTAGGGTTTGGTGAGTCAATTAGGGTTTTGGTCAAGTGGTTAACTTACTGTGATTTAATGGTTTTGAGTCAGTTAAGCTAGACACACTCATTGATTTCGAATTGATTCCTTAGGTATTTGAATTCCTCATTGATTCAAGCGATTGCTTGACATTGTTATTGTAACTATTCATTATTTTATTGAATATACAGAGAGGAAACCATTCTGGTTCCGATTAACACCATTTCATGAGTATTTTTTTATTACTCTTTGATGAGATTGATTCTTTGTTCCTAGATCAACATGCAAGATTAATAGTTAGATACATGTTCCGATGTTGTTAAACGTAGGAGTTGTCGATATTTTCCTACACTGCATCCTAGGGATCATGTCGTTCTTCCACATATTGTTAGTATATAGAGAATACTTTCATGTACTCTTGAGGTATATTGAAAGGTACTTCATGTAATCAATGGTATATAGGAAGGACGGTTTTGATAAATTGTGCATTAGACAAAAATACCATAGATTTGAGCTCCCACATACCTTGAGTATATCAAGAGACACCTCTATGAGACCTAGACAAATAGATAAGATCCTTTTGTTGTCTTTTTGGAGAAATACACCGAAAAGAACACTTGGGGAGCTATTATGCATGTGTCGTCCAGGAAGTTGGGTATTCAGAAAAGGGTATGATAGCAATCCTCCTTGTCATGTTTTACTATTGGACCCTGTGGTATATCATGAGTTGCAATAACTTGAAAATTCTAGTAAGAAATCGGCTTTCATCAACCCCTCCTGTCATTTAAGTTTACTTGTGACCTATTAGCACCTTTGCTAAAATTTGAATATTTTTACAAATACGCCCACACTAATTCCTCTAGAAAAGGATAAGCCAATGGAAACGATGGGTAAGGTAAAAAACAATTTCACGTTGTATAACCTGAGTAAGTGTTGAATAGAATCTGAAGGGTCCGTTCCTGGTCGAAGGTGAAGAAAACAGTCAAAAAATACTTAGGTGTGAACTTGGAAATGAGCCCGAATATGAAAAATATGATCAAAGTTAAATCTAACCAAAACAGATGGCCTAGATGCATAGCAGAGAAAAATCAAGGGCCGCAATTCATTTTAGCCAAGGAAAATATCGGGAGTAGAAAAGCGGAAAGGGAAAAGATTCAGTTACGAAAGTTGGTAAGCTTGACTTCCAATTTCTATAGTCTGAGATCTGATGATTCAGGATGACTCCAGTATAAATCAATGGTCCAGCAAAAGGACGAAGCGGAAATGGAAAATAATTCAGTTATAAAAGTTGGTAAACCTGACTTTCGCTTTCTGAAGTGCAAGATCAACGGTTCAGAAATATTTCACGGAAGATCAATATAAATGAAAAGAGTAGAATATCAGAGATCAGAAAGAAGAAATACAAAATTTTGGTTATAAAAATATTGGAATCCCTCTTTCCACTTTCTGCAAGCTAGACAGTCTGGAGAGCTTTCGCTGAAGATCAACGGTTCATAAGGAAGCATAAAGGAGGGAGAGGAAAGGAGGAAACACATAAATTTTGTTGTAAAAAGTTAGAATACCACTTTTCATGATCAGCAAGGTCAATGGTCCAAAAAAAGTCCGCCAAATATCAACGGCTCGAAAGGGAGCAAAAAGTAGAAATATAAATATTTAGCATCATGAAACCAAAAATCCTGACTTCCGCTTTTCGCAGCCCATATCTTTATCTCAAATCAATGGCATAGAGAGTGTCTTCCTAGGATCGATGGTGCAAAAAATGGCAACATGCGCACGTGATAAGCAGATCTCCTGATTTACGAAATATGGTAAACCCCACAGTTTTCCATGGCCTGGATCAAGGCTAGAATCATATCTACGGTAGAAAATAATTCTGCTAATCAAACATGCACAAATAAATGAACATTTCATATGTGCGTAATTTGGTACAAGGCATAGGTTTCGACGTGTGAGATTTGATGACGTGGAAGATCAATGACTGAGGTTGATTTTGTAGATTGAAAATCCATGGGGTAATTAAGTTTTAAAATATGCAAAATCGCTTAGGTCACACATATTTCAATGGTGACGGTCTGTAGGATAAATGGATCTATAGCAGAGGTTGACTTTGCTGATACAACATGTGAGGAAAAACAAAGTTTCCAAATATGAAAAATTTGGTAGGATTGACAAGGATGAACGGTGGAGATATGAGTAGATTCTTGATCCATGACCAAGGATGATTTCACAATGAGAACTATAAAGGGATAAGAAAATTTGGAAAATTGTGAAATCAAGTATGATCTTTGTCTTTTAGCAGCTCAGATTAAGTTCTGATCTAGATCGATGGTTTAGAACAGTTTCCTTGGTTGAAGATGTAGGGATGAATGAAACTATTGTAGGTCGTTGGAGGTGCTATGAACCATAGTTTTCGATCAAGATAACCGTAGTTCTAGGAGTTTTGTTTTAAATTTTTATCCATCATGTGCAGCCCAATGTGCTTTCCTGGTTTGTTCATGATCATGGAGAATCTTCCAGGTCAGAATTTTTTAAGATTTGGTTTATGCGATTTTGATCCCCACATTGTAACTGAATTTGGCTATGTTTCAAGGTTGGTCTCAATAGCCCATGACACTATAAATGTAGCCTCTACGGAGGAATAAAAAGGGTTTCAACATTCATTTAGAATCCTCTGTGCTTGGTTTTGTAGCTCTACAAATTTTCTTGGGAGCATTAATGAAAAATATACCCTGAATGTCTAAGATTCATCATGGCGTTCACTATTCAGTCGGTTTTCCCTTGTATGCTTCATTTCCATGTTTGTGTAATTTCTGCTAATGTGTTTCTAGTTGTATGCAAGGACTTTGTTCTTGGTTAAGTGCTCCTCGTATGAGATAATGTATTTTTTTTGTTTATGATAAATTTCTTGGAATTCATCCTCTTTTAGATGCTCCATTTTAGGCATCGGCCTTTATTGTTGCTTCTTCTAAAGTTGTTTCAAGAGATTCATCCATAGATAGGTGCCTCCTGTATCATTGGGATTCTTCTCATTCCCCTTGACATCTCTGAAAGATATTTTGTTGAATACTAACACCTATTTTGCCTCAGACTATGAAGGTTATCACCGGTCATTATTTGTTGCAAGTCCTTGAATGTTTTAGGTTTTGAATCCATTTCCCAATGGTGTTGTCTGTTTGTTTGTCTTACACCCTTTAAAACCCAAACAACCCTTCCCCTCAAAAATCTAGCCTTCTGAATGCTTGTTTAAATCCAAATGTGTATGTGAATGTTCCTATGACAAAGAGAGAGCCCTCTTTGACTATATAGGATAGAATACAGTCTAAAGGTTTGCTTGAAATGGTTACCCCAGTGATTCTCCTACCACAACCATAGGAAAATTATTGGGTGATAACATCATCGTATCGTTGTCGAGGATAATCACTATTATCTCCTTAGGGAAATGACATTGTTCTAGTTCTACAACTTGGTTGAGAAGACGGCCACAGACACATGTTGGTTTTATATTCTCTGGTGACTCCACTCAAATATTTTGGAAGACAGCTCCACTGGGAAATACTAACGACCATACCAAGGAACAATTATTCAAATCTTCCCTCAGTATGAGCTACAAAGTAGAAAATTTGATTGTTGATGGTGAAAAATGTTCAAACATCAAGAAGGCCATGCATCTTTCACCTTGTGAATCCACCTTCAAAGAATCCAGTCTTTAAAATTTTCTATGGAAAATCTACTGGGGAAATGATCTCACTGCAAAGACATGGGAAGGCATGCTGAAAAAAGAAGGTACTCAAGAGTGAATTTCCTATCATTTCCTAAGTTGGTCAAAGGAATTCCTTATTTTTTATTACACTCAAAACAAGGCCATGGATTTACCCCTATATATCCTTCTTCAAGAATAGAAAGTATCTCTTCATCTTGTACATATGATTTTGACCAAGATCCTTCAGTCGATCCACATAATAACAGTGATCATCCCTGTAAAATTCATTGGGCTATAGTTGATACTGCATCCTTTTTTGAGTCTTTAGGTAGGGATCTCCAACCCTTGTCAGATTGAGAATGCCCCCTATTTCCCTTTGAATTAGCATCATTAAACTCTACTTCCACAGAGCAGTTGGCTACCATATCTCTCTGTCTCATCACTATAGAGCTTAAGCATCCTTCATCATCCATCTCTGCAGCTCCTCGCAACACATTGATTATGTTTTCCACACCAGCTTCAATTCCTCTTGGAAACCCTTTTATAACCCCAGAAAAGGATAAAACATTTTCCCCTTTACTTCTCCTAGCTTCTCTTCATTCCCTTCCCCAGGGATACGCCAAAAAACTCAAACAATTTAATGGGGAGAGGGGGTATTTAGCTAAGGATCACTTGGGATGGTTTTATGACTGGAAAAATTTGGAGGAAGTGGACTATGAGGATATTAAAGTCTCATTGTTTACCTAAATTCTTTCTAGAGAAGAAATAAAATGGTTCACAAATCTTTTGGACAACTCCATTCTCAACTACCATGATTTTGAATATTCTTTCAAGAACAAATGGGAAGAAAAGAAATAACCGACGAAGTGTTTCTCCCAATTCCTTTCCATGAATAGGGGGTAGGGTGAATATGTCCAGGATTTTTCTGAAAGATTTATGAAAGTATATAATGCCATCCATGCCCAGCTCAAGCCTCCCCCTGGTTCTTCCCAAATCCAATATGTGGAAGCCTATGATAGTGAATTTACATTGTGGCTGAGTGAAAGCAAATCTTTGTCCCTAGCCGATATGATAAATGATTCCATATAAATAGAGAAAAACCTGACTGTTGCTAGAGAGAAAAGGAGGGAAGAGGGAGAAAGAGTGAAGGATAGAGATCTTGGACATCCCTCCCCCTCTAACTCACAAAAGGCCAGAATGGACACAATGATGATAGCCATGGAAAAGTTGATGGACAGACTCACGATGGACAATAGACCACCTCCTATGCAAAAACAAGAGCAATAGAATAGAAACCAGAATTTTAGAAGACCCCTTCCTCTAATGAATCAAAGAATTCTTGAAGTTCCTTTATAGTTTGAATTAAAAGAGGAATCAGATTTGGAGTTAATGGTTGAAGAAGGACCTTTGTGTGTTTTTCAAACTCAAATTACACCTGAAGATTTATATGAACATACAAAGCCTTCTCTACTGGTGAAAGAAGAGAACGATAATCAACTAAATTATGCTTTGCATTCCAATCCTTCTTTTTATGAAGATTTCAATCAGCAGGATGAAAGTAGATGTTTGCCATTGTGTTTTGCCTCATTTTATTTTTTGAAACAAAGATTAAGACTTCCTAATCAAACACAAAAACTTGAGGTTATGAATAATGTCATGGCATTTTTAGGAATGGATAATGAGAAGGCTGAATAAGTAGAATATGTTTTGCATTCCAATCCTCCTTTTTATGAGCAAGAAGATAATCATCCTAGTGTTGTACAAGAGGAGTGTTAAAATTTGTTTTGTGAAGAATGCAATCAAATTGTTACAAACCCTATCTGTGGTGGTTTTGAAGAAGATTTCACTCCATATATATATGATGAATATGAGGATGGATACTTGGAATATGACGGTCCTAAATGGGATGTTTCTGCATACTCTTCAAATTCTATATTTCCATGTCAAGAAGAGTTCATTTCACTTGATTTTCTTAAATAATAGGATGATATTTCCACTGAAGCAAATAAAGAGAATCAAACTGTTACTTCAGAAATTTTAAAGGAGATTGTTGATGCTCCATTTGAAGAATGTCATGAGCATTATTTTCAAGGATCTTGTGGAAAATAGTTTGGCAGTGTGCAGGTGGAGTTATAGTTTGAGCATCCTTATTGGGGCAAGAAAATGATAGAAAAATTGAAGACAACCATGGATTTTATGATCTAGTCGTTGAATATATGGAGCATCTTTGTCATGACAAGCACATAACATAACATTTTACAGGTGGTCATAATCCAGTGGATGAATATATCGATAAGATTTGTAGTAGGTTATGTGTGTAGCAAAGACCATATCTCTCATCATAACATGTTGCCATTATGTCCTTCATTTCTTATTAAGCATGATGAAGGAGCTCAATCATTGGATCATTTTCTCGATTGGGTTCATTGGAGGTCAGAATTTAATTGATTGGGTGTTGGTGCTTAGTAAGTAGGGTAGGTAGTTGTGAATAAGCTCGACATGGTGAGCATTTCTTTTAGCATTTTTTCAGTTTGTTTTCAGTATCAATTAAGTTTATTTTTTAGGGCATGTTGGGGATTTTAGGAAAAGATTGGGACCATCCCAACAGATCAGGAACCTAGTCTACAGGGTTCTTTGCTTCCTCACAAGGAGGATAGAATCCCTAAGTTGGTTTCATTGTTAGAACCTGTGCTAAAATTTGAAGATTTTTATAAATACACCCACGCCAATTCCTCTACAAAAGGATAAGCCAATGAAAATGATGGGTTAGGTCAAAAAATATTTCATGTTATATAACCTTACTAAGTGCTGAACAGGTTCTGAAGGGTCCATTCTTGGTTGAAGGTGAAGAAACCAGTCGAGAAATATGTAGGCACGACCTTGAAAATGAGCCCAAATAGGAAAAATATGATCGAAGTTAAAGCTGACTAGAATGGACGTATTGGATGCATAGCAGAGAAAAATCAAGGATCACAATTCATTTTCGTTAAGGAAAAACTCAAGAGAGGAAAAGTGGAAAAGGAAAGGATTTGATTGCAAAAGTTGGTAAACCTAACTTTCACTTTTCGTAGTCTGAAATTTGATGGTCGAGAATGACTCCAAGATAAATCAACGGTCTAGCAAAAGGCAGAAGCAGAAAAGGGAAAAATTTCGATTATAAAAGTTGGTAAGCCTGACTTTCACTTTATGCAGTCCAAGATCGACGGTTTAGAAAGATTCCGCCAAAGATAAATGGCTCATAAAAGTGTAGAAGAGCAGAGATCGGAAATCGAAAATACAAAAGTTTGGTTATAAAAAGACTAGAATCTCGCTTTCCTCTTTCCACAAGATCAACGGTCCGGCCAGCTTTCATCGAAGATCAACGGTTCGGAAAGGAGCATAAAAGAAGGAGAGGAAAGGTGGAAACACATAAATTTGGTTGTAAAAATTTAGAATCTCACTTTATGTGATCCAGAATATTGATGGTTCGAAAAAATTCCACCAAAGATCAATGGCTCAGAAGGGAGCGGAAAGGCGGAAAGGAGAAATATAAATATTTAGCATCCTGAAAGTAGAAATCCTGACTTCTACTTTTTGTATCGTGCAGCTTGATCTCAGATAAAAGACTCGGAGAGTGTCTCCCTAGGATAAACAATGTAGAAAACGGCAACATGCGCACATGATAAGTAGATATGCTGATTTGAGAAATCTCATAAACCCCACATTTTTCAGCGGCCCAGATCAAAGGTAGAATCATATGTACGGTGGAAAATAATTCTGCTAATCCAACATGCGCATATAAATGAACATTTTAGATCTATGGAATTTGGTACAAGGCGTAGGTTTCAGCAGTTGAGATATGATGACGTGGAAGGTCAATGACAGAGCTTGATTCTGCATATTGAAAGTGCATGGGGTAATCAAGTTTTAAAATTTTTGGAATTGCTTTGGGAATGCATATTTCAATGGTGATGATATGTAGGAGAAATGTATCTATGGCGGAGGTTGATTTTGCTGATACAACATGTGAGGAAAAACAAAGTTTCCAAATCTACAAAATTTGGTAGGGGTGATAAGGATGAATGGTGGATATTTGAGAATATTCTTGATCCATGACCCATGATAATTTCACAGTGATAACTAGAAAGGGATAATTCAAGTTGGAAAATTATGAAATTGGGTATGAGCTTTGTCTTTTGGCAGCTCAAATTAAGTTTCGATCTAGATCAACCGCCCAGAACAATTTCCCAGGTTGAAGATGCAAGGATGAATGAAATTGTTGTAGGTCGTTGGAGGTTCTCTAAACCATTGTTTTCTCTCAAGCGAGCCAGAGTTCCACATTTTTGGTTTTCCATTTTTATCCATCATGCGTAGCCCAACGTGCTTTCCTAGTTTGTTCGTGATCATGGCAAATCTGCAAGGTCGGAATTTTTTAAGATTTTGTCTATGTGATTTTGATCCCCATGTTGTAACTAAATTTGGATTTGTTTCTAGGTTGGTATTAGGTTCCCATGAAGCCATAAATTTAACATCTACAAAGGAAGAAAAGGGGTTTAAACATTCATTTTGAATCCTTTGTTCTTTGTTTTGTAGCTCTGCAACTTTTTTGGGAGAGTTAATGAAAAGTATGCTCTGAATGTCTGAGATTCATCATGGTGTTCAGTGTTCAATCTATTTTCCCTTGTATGCTCCATTTCCATGTTTGTGTAATTTCTTCTAATGTGTTTCTAGTTGTATGCAATAAATTCATTCTCTGTTAACTACTCCTTGCATCAGATAATGCATTTGTTTTTGTTTATGATAAATGTCTTGGAATTCATCTTCTATGAGATGCTCCATCTCAGCTATCAACCTTTATTGTTTCTTCTTCTAAAGGTGTTACAAGAGATTCATCCATAGATAGGTTCATCCTGCCTCATTGGGCTTCTTCTCATTTTCCCCTGCCATCTCTGAAAGATATTTTGTTGATTACTAACACCTATTTTTCCTCAGACTATGAAGGTTATCACTGGTCATTATTTGTTGTAATTCCTTGAATGTTTCAAGTTTTGACTCCATTTCCCAATGGTACTATTTGTTTGTTTGTCTTACAACCTTTAAAATGCAAACAACCCTTCCCCTCAGAAATCTAGCCTTTTGAATTCTTGTTTAAAGTCAAATGTGTATGTGAATGTTCCTGTGACAAAAAGGGAGCCCTCTCTGACTGTATATGCTAGAATATAGTCTAAATGTTGGTTTTAAATGGTTACCCCAATAATTTCCTACCACAACAATAGGAAAATTATTGGGTGATAACATGACCTTAGCTTGCGAATGATTGTTTGTGTGTTATCTTTTCTTTTGATAAAACTCTAAAGTAGGAGTTTTCAGCCAACAATCTGTCCGAGTTACCTATGAGACTATCTCATAGGTTGCAAGGTTTGCACCTTAATTTCCTCCTTTTGTGGAAGAAATGGAAAGGGAAACCATGGGACAACTAGCTACGGTTGATTCCCATGTAGAAGGAATTCAAATTACTGAAACTTAGGAAGAAGATTCTTTTGATAATCATCCACTCCTATGGTATTTGAACAACCTCTTACAGAGGACACGACCTTTCAATTTCAAATGGAGGTTGAACCTGGTGCATGATATTGGGTTTTGACCCACCCATTATATGATATTGTAGCATCAAGAATTCATTCCAATGACTCCTTTCTAGGATACTTATTTATCGTGGGCTATATTTGAGTACGGAACCACTAGTTTACCTTATGTTAACCCCCGATGAGAAACTCGATTCACTACAAATGAAGATATCCTTGGACTAGTCCAGGAAAATATTTCTCATTTTCATAGGATGGGAGATAGCATAAGGAGGAGTATTTCTCCTCTCCCTCATTGTTCAAAAGTAACCTTCCTGGCATACCATGCTCTTTCACCACATTATGTGGCTCCTAAATCTGGGTCACTGATTCAAAATATGGCCACTTATGATCCAGGTCAACCTTCCATCCCTCCCCCACCAGCTCTAAGCTCCCCATGTGTTTCTAATTCTCTTGTGCTTATTGCCCCTAGGGGGGAAATCCCCAGCCCAAGTTGTTGTATCAACCAGGGGAACTATTTCTAGTACAGGTCTAAACCTTGTTGTAGGATTGTTGTAATCTCATAGATCACATAAGGTTACCAATAATACATACTAAAACATACATACATAACAGAGACAAGAGACCAGAACAAGTAGATAGAATAATAGATTATACTAGCATGAGAGGGTTCATACAATACAAAAAACTGAACCAAGTTCTCATCTAGCTCAACAGCCTAATATATATGATTACAAACTAGTTACAAAATAACTACCTGTCGGTTCGGTGAACTGACACAACTTTAGGTGGCCGACCTAATCTCTAGTTAGTCAGCTGACCCACTTAGTCGGCCAATCGACTAAGTTAGCTATATTTCAAGTCGGTATACTGACTTTCTCCTCCGACATCTTCGCCATGAAAAAAAAAAAATCTTCGTCCTGAAGAAACAAGGAGGTACAAAAACTTCCTTGTCTATCTAAGTAGTCATTATTTTGTGCTTGATCTTTATGGGCTGTGAAGTCTGATGGTCGGTCTTTTTTGTATGCAGACTTCGACAATTACTGGGGATGTCACTGCTAGATGATGTTGGAAATCTGTCCAAATTTGCAATATTTTCTGTATGTTGATGGTGAGTTTAGTCAAACTTGACAAGATTGACATTTTCTCTTGAATGGAAAGTTCAGCTATTCTTTCCATGTCGGGACCCATAAACTGGTCCTTTTCCTATGCTATCTCCATTAGTCGTTTCATCTGTGGGCAGATGATGTCTACTTTTTCTAAGTTGGGAATGGCTTGATGCACCCACTGATGTGCTTCCCACTCAAGCTTTTGGAGTTTATCTATCTCAAGAACTATTTGATCCTCAATTGTGCTTCTGAGTGCCTCGTCGGTGGTTTTCCTCTTCTCGAGTGCTTTGATCCCTTGTCGGGTCTGTCTGGTGTGCTCATAGACTTTCCCATAGTAAGAAGGCCAGTCTCTCAGTACTTCTTCTATGATTACAGACTCCTCCATGTGATCTTGCAACACTTTGTAGGCTTCGAAAAATGTTGTGTGTTGCTCCATCAGTAGTCGGACAATTTCTTCTTTCTGCTCTTCTTTTGTTTCCTGAATCTGTGCTTGGAGCACCGACACCACGCTTTCAAAAAGCTGATAAGCTCTTTCTAGTGGTTTGTTGGTGTCAACCTCTATTGGGCCTGGTATCACAGACTAGACCAGGTCCCTGCACTTGTTAAGGAACTTAACTTGTTCTTTTTCCTTGTTGTATAGTTCCTTACGTCTGTGCTGGTTCATTGTCTTTGCTTCGACTGCTAGCACTTCCAGTAGTTGTTCTAGCTCTGGATCTCTCAATTTGTTTGCATCGAATACAGTGGTAGACCCAACTAGATTGATGTGGACCATTGTTGGCTTTCCATGATGGTCCTTCTTCTTTTTCTTCTTTTTGTGCTTCTCTGCTTCGGCTTGTTTCGGCACCTGTGTAACTACAAAAGTTGAGTCTGGATTTTCTATTTGTTGTCCTATAGTTGTTGATGGTATTTTTATTTGGGGTGGTGGGATGAATGATGCCTCTGGTTGTTCGGATGCAGGTGGTCCAAAAGTGGATGTGGTTGGTGCTAATGGTTGTGGTGGGGTTGGTTCTAGTGCAGCTGGTTGGATTAGGGGTTCTGAGTCGGGGGGTGGTGGTGGTGGTGGTGATGGGGTTGGTGAATGGTCAGGTGTGATTGGGTTGGAAGAAATGTGGTCAAGTGGTGGATTTTTGGTCTGGGGTGGTGAGTCCAAGTCAGAGAAGATTTGGTTGATTTCTTGATTTATGTCATCGATATTTTGTTCTTCTTCTCCTCTGGTCGATTCAGAGGCTAGTAGGTGGGTTTCAGGTTCATTCAAAGTGATATTCGTGGTCCGACATGTGACGATTTCGGCTTCGTTGTTGGGATTCTCTTGAAGGTCGAAGTCACAGTTGCAAAAGTTTTTATCCCCTGAAGTATTTGTCCAGGTTGTTGGGATCCACCAGCTTCAAACAGAGGTGCTTTGGTAGAGAGTTTTTTTCATTGACGTGAATATCTCAGGAAGTTTTTCAATAAATTCCTGGAGGTCTCTGTCCAGGTCAAATTTCTCCTTCACAGCCTCCAATGTAGAATTTTTGCATAGGTTGAGTGGGCTTATTGAAAGCTGTTTTGGTACTAGCTCTTCTGTTATTTTTGTCGGAGACAGAGGTGGGGGTGTAGACACAAGATCTACGACAGTTTCAGGTATCGAAGTGTGTGTGATATTTTCTTTCTTTGGTCGGCCTTTTTGTGCCCCTACCTCAACAAATATTTGGAATTTGGTTTCTACTGACACTTTGTTTACTGAGGCATCTTGTATTATGTCGATGGTTGTAGCTTCTAGTTCTTCTTCATCATCTTATGACTCTACAATGGTAAGCTTGCGCTTACCTTTCCCTTGTTGTTGTGTTCTTTTCCTCTTTCTTGCAGCTGCTATCTCCTTCGACAATTTGGTGATAATTTATTTGTTGATAGCATACTCTGGGTTTTCAGCTTCTATCTCTTCCCTTGGTTCTTGAGTCAGGATGAGATTTTCTTCAGCCAGATTGGTTACTTACTGTTCTGCATGTGTTTCTTCTATATGTGTTTCTTCCCTCTGTGCCGTCGGAGGTTTGATTATGATTTGTAGTCAACCGGTGTCTCCTCTAACACAAAGGTACTAATGTAGAGGTTAGGCTCATAATCCTGTTCCTTCTCTTGGTATATCAACGGCTCCTCTATCAAGAAATCAGTTTCCTTTTCCTTCGCTGGTATTGGTACTTTTTCTCCAGCATGTCGAGACAGTTCCCAAAATATCTGTTCGATCGATGGGTAATATTCGAAGGCCTTTGCATTTAATTTGGTGCCCTGCATGTACCATACCACGGTATGGTCGAGCTCTAACTAAATGTGGGAATTTTTGGGTAGACTTCGTCAGATGTTTTGAGGAACCCTCCATTTGGTTGTGTGGACTTTGAGCTGCTGGAGACAGTTTTCCAACAACACTTTTCTGTTGGCAAGTTCCGTCATTGTTCTTTTCTGGGAGAAGGGTTTGAATCTCCACATGTGGAATTTTTTCGGTTCTTGAAATTTTTTGTTTCCTTAAGGGAAAATATAGAACATTACTATCCATAATATAAGGGACAAAAACCTAATAATTCCTCCCGTCTCTTGAAATTTCTCACAGATGGTTTTGATCATTTCGACGATATATTCAACCCATTTGTATATCTTTCCATTAGTTGCAATGGTGTCGACGGATTCTAAGATATCCAGTTTGAGGTCACTTCCTCAACCTACCATTGTGAGTGTAATAGCTATGATTTTGGCCACAATATATGGCGTTCGAGCTGTGATGTGGCCAATCATTAGTCCTTTCGAGTTTTTGCCCGATGGTGACCCGGTTAGTTCTTTGACTAGTCCTTCTTTTATACCAACTGGTACTGGGTCTCCTTTGTTTCATAACCCTGTCAGCTTGGAAATAACTTTGCCAGATATGTTGACCAATTGATCGAAGTAAAACTGGCCATTGTGGTACCAACTTATGACAAAATTGATGACTATTTCTTTTGTGCCACCGAAGGTGGCCATGAGCAGTGCGTTGACATACTTTAAAATGGTGTTGTGTTGTATTTTATCTACAGCTGGAGTAGGCTTCTTGTCGATGTAATACCACTCTTTTATCTCGGCCCATAGTTTTTTCCATGAGCCCTCCTACATCTTAGCATTCTTAATGTTATTTAGTCTTTGCACTAATGGTGTCTCTGCAGTCTGTAATTCCTTGGTCTTGGCTGACGCTATGGTTTGTTTTGGTGCCATCTTGTTGGTTTGATGGTCAATTTCACTAATGTGCTTTTGCTTTTTAGTCGTGTGGTTGTTCTGATGCTCTCTCTGTTTGAATTACTGTGAATGATCCTTTGATGGTTCAGTATTTATAGGGGACATGTTGGATGTTCTCGTCGGTAGGTGTATTAATGGCGGATGTGATGTTCCAGCTGGAACAGTTGAGTGTGCGTTAATGGCGAATTGGTTTCGGCGCTCGAGGTCATGAATGCGCGATGGGACTATCGAGGTCGTCGGTTGATGTCAGTTATGAAAATGGTCAATGGAGTTATGTTGATGGGCATGATGTTGGTTGTCGAAGTGGTGATTTCCTATCATAATTTTGTGCATGTACGGTATTATTTTTCTTTTTGGATTTTTAGATTTTTATAGCTTTTGTTTAACCGTTATGGTCATTTTTTTTTTAACATTTTAGTCGGGCTCCATTAACGAGTTTCTGAAATACTACGCCTTGTAGCGTCCTTAGTTGGACTGATCCATTAGTATGTATCTCTTCGACAACATAGGGACCCATCCATTCTATATGTAACTTTTTTGGTTTTCCTTTTACTCGACTATTGTATAGTAAAGCAAGGTCTCCTACCGACAAATTTTTCTTTTTGATGTTTCTGTCGTGCCATGCTTTTGTTGTTGTTTCTGGATTTCTTGATGTTGTATCATGATTAGTCATTTTTATTCAACTTTACTCAGTTGTAATAGTCAGTCCTTTCTTCCTTGTTCAACATCGACATGTAGAATCTCTGCAATAATAGGTGTATGTTGTAAGAAGTGTAGTGGAACTCCTGCTTCTTGTCCATAAACTAGTCGAAAGGGGGTTTGGTCGGTTGATCATTTGTATGATGTTCTATATTACCATAGTACTACATGTATCTTCTCATCCTAGTCATCTTTATTAGCATTACATATTTTGGTTAGTCCTTTTGTTAATGTTTTATTAAATGCTTCAATTGCTTCATTCAACTGAGGATGGTATGTTGTACTCCGATGATGGTCAATTTGGAACTAGTCGGTTAGGGTTTTGATAGTTCTACTATTAAAGTGTGTTCCCTAGTCACTAATTATGGTTAATGGACATCCAAATCTGGTGATGATATTCTCATAGATAAACTTAGCAGCTATCTCACTGGAACATGTGTCAACTGGTGCTGCCTCTGCCCATTTGGTTACATATTCGACTGCAATTATTATGTACCTTGCACCTATTCTTTTTGTTGGTATAGGAAATGGTACTATGAATTCTATGGCCTAAATTTCAAATGTTAAACTTGGGTTTACTGATATCAAAGTCATTTCTGTGCTAGGCAAGGGTCGACCTAGTCGTTGACATCTGTCACATTTGCTTACAAAAATTTTGCAATCTTTGTGAAGTGTCGGCCACCATAACCCTGATTGTTGGATTTTCTTGGCACTTGTGTCTGCTTGGAAATATCCTCCTATAGGTCCATAATGTGCTTCATGCATAATTTTGTTCCTTTCATGTTCTAGTACGCACCTTCTAAGGATGTCGTCTAACCCCATTTTGTACAAGAATCCATTTATGAGGTTATAGGGTGCAGCTTTCATGGCTAAGATATGTTTCTTTTGGTACTCATGCCTTCTGGTGCTTGTCAATCTTATAAAAACTGAGCTATTTCCTCTAACTCTGCCAGGACTGCTTCTATCTGAAATAGATGTGCATCAGGTAAGTCGTCTTCAACTCCTATCAATTCCTCTCCTGTGTCGATTTGACATAAATGGTCGGGACCGACATTTAACTTACCTGGTCTAATGACAACTTCAAATTAAAATTATTGGAATATAAGTATCCATCGACAAATTCTTCCATGGTGTAGAGGATTATTCACAAGGTATTTTAATTCCTAGTTATCAGTGTAAAAGATAAATGGATTAGCTAGGAGATAGTGTCGATATTTTTGTAGTGCAAAGACCATTCCTAATGCTTCTCTTTTTGTCATCGAATAATTTCTTTCAGATTTGATTAGTTTTTTTCTACTGTAAACTATAGGATAATCAATTCCATCATCTCCTGGATGAGTTAGGATTGCTCCTATTGCTAGACCTGATGCGTTGATGTGGACATGGAATTTAGTCGACCAGTTTGGAAACCTTAGGATTGGTGCTTTGATGAGTTTTCTTTTTAGTTTTTCAAATGATGTATGGCACTCTTCTGTCCAGTCAAACTCTTTATCTTCCCTTAATATTTATTCTAGTGCATAGGTCATATCTGAGTAGTATCTTATGAATTTTCTATAATAGCATGTATGATCTAGTAACACTCTGACTTGTTTTGAGTTCACTGGTGGTTGTAGGTCGAGGATAATTTTATTTTTTGCAAAAGATACCTTAATATCTTCCTTACAGACAATGTGTCCTAACAATATCCCTATGGGGTCACAAATATGCACTTCCTAATGTTTAAATCTAACTAGATTTGTCGACATCTTTCCAACATAAGCCTTAGCCAATTGCAATGATCTTTTAACATGGAGTATATTGTCCAACCATCAAAGTATACTACCATGGTTTTGTAAATATATTCTTGGAATGTTTTGACCACATTTCTAGAGAATACTACAGGTGCATTCTTTAATCCAAAAGGCATAACCTTGTAAGAAAATGAGCCAAATTCACATACAAATGTTGTATTTTTCTAATCTTCTTTAGCTATTGGTACTTTGTTATAACCTGAGAATCCATCTGTAAATGAGTAGCATTCATGTCCTGCAACTTCATTTAAGATTTCATCTACATAAGGAGTTAGAAATGGGTCTCTTAGTGTCAGTTTATTTAGCTCCCTGAAGTCGACACAAATTCTCAATTTGGTCGGATCATGTTTCTTAGTTTGAACGACCATTGGACTTGCCCATTTTTACTAGTCAATGGGGTAGATGATGCCTACTGCAAGCATGTTATCAATCTTCTTTTTGACTATTTCTTTGTATTTATGAGCTAGCTTATATGGCCTTTTCTTCACAGGTCGGACATCAGGTTTAGTGTCAATTTTCATTTCACCCATTTCGTGGACTAAACCTTTGAGATCTTTATAATCTCTGGAAAATACATCCTTGAACTCTTTTAATAAGTTTACTATTTCTGTTGTCTACTCTTCAATCTAGTAGTCTCCAATCTTTGCCATTTTTGGTCAGTCATCATTTGAGATATCGAACTCTCTAATTTTGACTTTAGCATCTAGCCATTTGGGTGCTTTGGCTTCATTGATTGGTTGACTTCCTTCTTTAAACTGGGAGAATGTGGCAGGGAAGTTGGCTGCAGTCACTCGGTCAGCTTCCTTCTTGTCGGTTGTTTCAATTTTAAGCACTGTGCAAATAAGTTTGGTCGTTTCGACATGGTTTGATTTCCATCTAAAGCTTTTCCCTTCTGTATTTTCATTTTCCAACTATAGTCTTGTCGACTATGGTATTGTCCTGGTTTGTATATTGTTACAGTCCATTGTCTGTCAGTTGTCTGGTAAGGGTTTGTTTTCTGTTGGCTGTATAAATTCTTGAATCTGCTTTGTTGTTTGGACCAAATTCTCATTTTGTGGTATAAAGTTCAAATCTTTGATAAAATTTTCTTTGATTTCTTTCCATAGGAATGTTTCACCTCGGGCTTCCTCCATCTTATACCATTTTTTTTGGGTAAGTCGGTGAGGGTTGATGGAAACAGGTGTGGCCATGCTCGTTCATCTTTGTATCCAAATCTTCTCCATTCTTTTTCACATGTCTTAATATGGTCTTCTGGATTCTGTCCTTGAAGGAATATAGGTATCTGAGCTTGTTTGGTTAACTTCCTTCCTCCAAACCTTTCTACAAAGTAATTCAAAGCTGTTGTCCAGGTCTGCAGTCTTATCTGATGGGTATCCCACCATCTAGCAGCTTGACCTATACAAGTTTCTACTAAACTTTGTAGTCGACCATGTTCACCAATATTTTTGGACACTTGTTCTATATGCATGACTGGTGATTCTCTCTCCTTATATCTTGGTATTTGTGTATTATTTATATTTGTAGGTTTTAAAGTAGGGTATTCCCTAATTTTTTTCTCAAATATTTTTGGGACAATAGACACTATGAAGCACTATTGGGTGGGATTTTTCTATACTTTTTGGATAGTCTAGCACCTTCTTGCTTGTGTTTCGTAGTTCTCGACTTTCCAATCATATAATTATGCATCTGAATTATAATCGACTGAGTCTTGGTTACCTAAATGAAGTTCTCCATAGATATTAGGTTCTGTATAATCTTCATTGTTCTGTACCTGATAAAGTTGTCAAATATTAACTTCTTCATCGATAGGTTCTGTCCAAGGTTCTCCTTGGGATGGATGAATAGGTACAATGACATTTTGTTTATTTCCTTTCAATTGTATTCTTTCTTTGTCTAGGGATATTGACACTTTCATCTTCCTTCTCCAAGGTCAACCTACTAACACTAGGAAGGAGCTAGATCCTTCCTTAGGGTCAATAATTTCGAAGTCGACTTTGGTCGATATTCCTTTTACCATTGTGTCGACATTTTTCAAGACTCCAATAGATTCAATTAGGCCTTGGTTAGCTAGTTTTAGGTATATACCTGACTCATATATTCGAGTTCTGCCCAGTTGTTCCCAAGTGTCATGAGTCATGATGTTTACTTGTGATCCAAAGTCGAGCACGACTTGTTGGACGTGGTATCCTTCAATTTCCAGGTCGACAAGTGGGTCGGCTTCACTTTTATCTTTTTGATTTAAACTACAAATATTATTTGTTTGTGTTTCGGTGTTGTTATGTTTTATTTAATATAGAAAGTTGATGAACTGAGATACTGAGTTATCTTTCTATACAAGCTGTATTGATTCTTTTATTGTGTTATGTCGATTGTCATTAGCCTCTTCTTGTCGTGCAAATTATTTAAACACATTTGTTTCATGTTTATATGTTTGTTTTTCTTTAACTCGATCAAGGTAGACATTCTTTTCTTTTATTTTGCTGAATCGTGGGTTATCACTTCCTATTTTTGTCTCTTGTCGGGTTATGATATGCAAATTCTTTATATTTATTACATCATTTTTTTGCACACACGACAAGAAATTAACATTTTTATTTTTATTTATGTTTTCCAACATGGTAGGGAAATCCTTTAATGAGTGATCCCCTACTCCACAATGAGTACAAAATTTGAGGTCAGTTCTATCCTTGTAAGGAAAATCTGCATGATGATGTCCCTCCTTATAACAGGTAAAACATTGGATGGGTCAATGTGGTCGGTTGTCTTGATTCCCAGAGAATCAACCTCGACCTCCATAGCCTCCATGTCGATTGTCATACCGGCATTCGTATCTTCGACCATCATATCTCTGATTGTTGTGATCATTCGGCGTGTTGTTTTGCTCATTACTTTGTGTAACCGCATTGTTCTGATAGACTACATGATAATTTTGTTAGTTCTTGAGGTTTAGATGGAAATCAGCCGTGTTATGATTTTTAGTTTCGTAGATTGCACACCAAGATTCCTTGCCATTCTTCATGTTGAACGGGAAATCTTTTTTCGAGTGGTCTCCATGCTCTTGGAAAATGTCGCAAAAACATTTAGTTTGCATGAATCAAACATCTTGTCGGCTGATTTCTTGTCGACAGGTGTCTTTGGAATGTCCGGCCATCGAGAACTTCATGCACCAGATATCCTGACTTTTGAGGTTTAATTCTTTTAATGACTTCTGTATGCTCTCAAGCTATTCTTCTAGTTTGTGATCAGTGGAGTATGCTGGTATGTCCTCATCCATTTCTACTTGGAGAGCTTTTGTAAGCGCGTCTTCGTAAGTATTGAATGTCTCTAGAATTATGTGTCGGTGAATTTTCTGTGATAACCTTGCAAGAAACCATTGGATTAATAATTTTTCATCAATAACATAGTCCAATTAGCTAAGATGGTATTTCCATCATTTATCATAATCGCAGATAGTTTCTCCTAGCTTCTGCAATGTCATTTTTAGTTTCTTTGCTACCAGATGTTTTCCATCTGGAGTTTTGAAAAATGATAGAAATTGTGCTTTGATCTCGGCTTTGGTTGCTTGGGGGGTTCTTTCAGAAAAGGTCATGTACCAATTTAATGCCCTTTTCCTCAAGGCACCAGCGAACAATTCCATCTTCCTATCTTCATTCGTAACTTGGTTAGCCTCCCAAGTTGACTCACAGATGAACCAGTGTCGTCTGGGGTCCTCATCACCCTCATATAGAGGAATGTGTGCTGACCCATGACCCATGTCGGAGTCACTGTCACTGTTTTCTTCAAGAGGTGGGTGTGGTGTGGGTGTTGGAGTTATTTGCTTAGTCCTCTCTATGGAACTATCGTCGATGGAACTCTTGTTCCCATCAGTTTTTTTTGTCATTTCCTCTTCGACCAGCAGTTGGTTAGTGTCGACTTCTTCTATCGATGTCCAACTGCAATTATTTGTCCATAGTTCTGAATGTTCTGTGTCTTCCAAAGCTGTATTTGGTGGGGGGGGGTGCTCCTTCATGTGTCGGTAAAATTAAGTGGATACTTTTGTTGGAGGTTTTATGTGGATCTGTCGGAGGTTTTACTTCCTAGGGGACTTCTAATTGGAGAGCTTCTTACTACTCTATCCACAATTCTTCTTCCATAGGGGACACCTCTCCTTCCATGCCTTCTTCTCGTTGGTCATGACCCAACTCCAGTGGATCTCTTTCCTGGTCAGTCACCCTAGTACTCATTCCTCTCTACAACACTAAGGCTCTTTCGCTTTTTTCTTCCCTACTTTGTAGCCTCCTCTTTCTTTCTATTTTCTGGAAGTCCTTCATACCTTTTTGTGACACCATCTTCTCAATTTCCTTTTTAGGTTGACTTCTCATTACTGGTGACTGGTATTTCCTTTAGTCGACTAGAATCCACTCCACTTTATTTTGACATATGACAAGCTACCCCCCCATAGCCTACCCAAAACTTTAGAAATCCCAGATAGTTCTGTCTACTTGCTTAGGAAGTATTCCCACTCCCTTTCTGCAATGAATTTTTCCCACCTCTTTTGCTTTCCTGCCTAGTTAGGGTTTAATGACGGTCCGCGAAGTGATGAACAGGGTTTGACAATATGACCTACTCCCTTCTTAATCAGGAATTTAAACAGCAAGGTCGGTAAGGAACACAAGAATTTTTTGAGTGACATTTGTGTAGGATTTCTTCTTGATAGTTTCCACCATAATTCTGTCTTCTACTGCTTGCTCCTCGCAGAATTCGTCGACGATTTTTTAAAACCACTCTGACAAGTTTGTTCTTCCCCCGTGAATTAGTTTTTCTAGTAACCATTGATCTTTAGTCCCTTTCGGATTTTTCATTTAGGACTTTCTTCAAAATTTGGGGCACAGATTCTACAAAATTCTCATGTGTCTCTGTAAAGAATATTTCTTTTACTTGTGCGGTCATCAATCTGTTTCTTTTTGCATAGTTCTATAAATAATTTTTTACTTTACGCTCCCACCAGTACTTAATCTCATGTTCTTATATCATCTGCTTGTATACATCTCAGACATGTACTACTAGAAATGGAACCATTGTTGTAATCTCACATATCACATAAGGTTACCAATAATACATACTAAAACATACGTACATAATAGAGACAAGAGACAGAAATAAGTAGATAGAATAATAGATTATAATAGCATGAGAGGGTTCATACAATATATAGAATTTAATCGAGTTCTCATTTGGATCAACAGCCTAATATATATGATTACAAACCAGTTACAAAATAACTACCTGTCGGTTCGGTGAACCGACACGACTTTAGGTGGCCGACCTAATCTCTAGTTAGTCAGCTGACCGACTTAGTCAGCCAATCGACTAATTCAGCTATCTTTCAAGTCCGCATACTAACTTGGTCCTCCAAAAAGGACCATAAGTATTTAGTATAACTCCCACCAATACCAACATGGTAATCCCCTCTTTTGGTACGAGACAACCATTATGGGTCCAACCTGCTTTAAATCATTCTTCATGGGGTTATACCTATAAAGGAAATAAGCCTCTTGTAATCAATAAAAATTATCAACCTACAACGTCAGGAGTTGATTATCATGGAATTCCTTACCATGGTAATATTTACACCCCATGGGGGAAACCTAATTGTTCAAATGTCCCCGTACCCAAAGGACCACCTATCAATATTGTTGGAGTTTATGGAGGTCTACCTTTAGAATTCCCAACACCTAGAGTTCCTCCTTTTATAGGTCCACCTTATGGAGTTCAACCACTCTGCGGCCCACCTTATAGAGGTCCCCCTTGGCCTCAAGGACCCCCTCCTCCTGGAGAATCTAGTCCACCTTGAGGGCCCCCTCCACCTAGAGGACCACTTGCTATTTCCTGATATGTGGCTATGGGTGGTGTTTTTACATAGGAACATGATATTAGTTGGGATTAATACTTCAACTTAGTTTATTCTCAGTCTGGAAGATTATATTATTTGATACCTAATGCTCCTCATCCTAGGACCAATCATGTCAAGCCACCTACTGAAACTCCTGTAGATGGTGTTGTAGGTTCAATCCAACCTCTGTCATAGAAAAACCTTCCAAGCAACAAAGTTTTCCTCCTGCTACTTCTTCCACTCCTACTATTTTAGTTTAGGTGAATTCCATCCAATATTCACAAACACCTAGTAATAAGAAAAAAGGTAAAGCTAAAGCTAAAAAATCAAGAAACCAATAGGCGAATCCTAATACCACGACTCCAGAGAACGAGTCGAAACACAAATGGAAAGCTTAGTACCCTTGTCTATTGTGTTGATGTGATTACTTCACGAAGGAGTCTCCCATACATGAAGAGATCAATATTTTTTTTTAAAGTAACCCTACACCAGAAGTTTTAACTGATCCTTTCCAATCCCAACAACAATAAATCTATCATACATCTGTGCATGGTCCCTCTTCCTCCACCAAGGAAATCATAATGATGTCTATCAAGACAATTTTGCTGACAACACAAAGTCAGACATATGATAAACCTCCTAAAAATAAATATGATGGTTTTTCTCCCAATAAGACTCCTTCTACAAATACTTCTCCTCCACCTCTGTCTATTGGACCTCTTACCATCGATAAACCTAATCTTGACACGATTTTGCACCCTACTAAGAGTAAAATCTATAAATCATTTTTCAATCCAAGCGCTCAAGCTGCCCAATTATACAACATTGTTGAAGATATATCTCAAGAACCTTGTGCCATGTCTACTATAGAGGTACTCGAAGTTTCCCTACATAGCGGAAAAACCTGTTTTCATCCCTAAGGGCCTTAGATCCAGAGAATTCCACCACAATCACTTTTAACATGGAGAAATACGAATCAAGGTTATACCACCAACTCGTGCTGATCAAATCACAACTAAGGTAGTGGGTAGGAAATTTCATCGAACCGTATTAGAAAAAGGAGCTTCCACCTCAGTTGTATCTATGTCTTGTTGGAGGGCCATTGGTTCTCTTGAACTTACTCGGTCACCAACCACCTTGAAATCCTTCGATGGACAAGGTTTCCAATCTCATGCCTTACTACCAGAATTATCTATCGAGTTGGGGGGGGAAGACTATTTATATCCAGGTAAAAGTAGTCAACGCTCCATTTGATTGCAACTTGTTATTTGGGAGAAATTGGTTTTATGCCCTGACGATAGTTGCTTCGTCAGTATTTCGCACTCTCTATTTTCCTCACTAGGGAAAAATTATAACTATTAATCAGCTCGATTACTGTTCTCCCGATGTCACTAAATCCAGAGCAAATAATTTTCATATGTTATGGAAATGCTCTCCTTATCAATCTATAGGAGTTAGAATTTTGAAATATTCATCCCTTATGGGATTCTTTCCATCTACTACCTCCCCTCCTAGTACAAACATTTCTACGGTTAACATGATATCATCCAAAACGAGGGGCATGTCCAAATACAAAGAGATTGTTGAACTACCTTCTCTAGGTCCTCATGAAGCCATGTACCATGAAAGTCAATCTACCTCTGATGCTTGCTTTTATGATCAACATATAGTCCTGTAAGATCCCTACCATCTGCCTTATTGGATAGATTCCCCTCTCCTAACTCTAGATTATCTCTTACAAGATTTTCCATCAAATGAGTCTATTATGTAGATTACGATTCCAGATGAATCCTTAGGGGAATATTATAATCATAGATCTTATTTTCTTCCTAATGCCAATTCGATCTATTCTGATTTTGTATCTCTTATCAAGTTTCGATGTTATCGAACATCCTTAGATGCTTGTATTACTACAAGGCACTGATTCTAAAGGGAATTTGTGTAACATTACTCAAACTATTCCAATCGTAATATTGGTGAAGCTAGGTGTTATTGAACATGTTCATGTCAGCCATAATTGTTTGACGACACAAATTGAAGAATACCAAGCTCTTTTCAAATAATTCTGAGATGTTTTTTACTAGATTTACGAAGAAATGTTAGGAATTGATCCATGCATCGTAGTACATGAGATAAATACTTACCCAACGGTGAGATCAGTTAGGAAGAAACTTCGTTATATCCACCTCAGAAAGGCTGCAGTGATAAAAAATGAAGTTGAAATTTTTTTGAAAGTTGGTTTCATTTACCCAATATCATTGACTAAGTGGGTGTCTACTATTGTTCTTGTTTCCAAGAAGTAGAGCACTATTAGGGTTTGCATCGAATTCATATATTTAAACAAATATTTTCTAAAATACAACTTTCTCACTCCCCATATCGACCAAATCATTGAAAATTGTGCTGGAAGTGTCATATTTTCCTTTATGGGTGGCTTCTTTGGCTACAATCAGATTGAAATATTACCCATCAACCAGCACAAAATGAAATTCATTTGCTCATGGGAAAACTTTGCTTATATAAATTTACCTTTTTTCTTGAAAAACGCTGGAGCCACTTTCCAACGATCCATGTCCTATGATTTTTATTAATATTTCATATCCTAAATTAGTTTTTAATCCAAATTCACAACAATAGCATATGTAGAATCACTGAAAGAAACACAATCACAAGATTAACACACTATTTGTCCTGGGAAACCCTAAAGTGGAAGAAAACCCAACAAAACTTCCTTTGTATAAGATGAAACACCAAAACATGTATTCTCCTCCTTGTTGATCTCTCTCTCTCTCTCTCTCTCTCTCTCTCTCTCTCTCTCTCTCTCTCTCTCTCTCTCTCTCTCTCTCTCTCTCTCTCTCTTGTATGCNTTGTTATAATGAGGAACAAAACTCCTCTATTTATACACTTTAAGTCACTTGAATTTTACCCTAACAATTCGGCCCCACTAAACTTACTGGGATGACTTCACCTAGGAAGACTCAAAATAATATTATATTATATTTATTGGGGTACTATTGACCTGAATTACAATGGATGATTTACCTCATGACTCTATGATGACCAATTACAATAATAATATCTCAACATAGGAATAATAAACTCTCCTCTTAGAACAATAATCCATCCTTGGTACCTTAGTTTATACGTTAGTCAATTTCATTTTCTTTTATGCATTAAGTTTCTATGGTTTAGACTTAGGGAAGTTGATTTAGCAAGATATCTAGTTATTTTGGTCTGCTCACACCTACATCATTGCTCCAACTCATTCAACCTAGCACATGTTCTCCCTCATTAATGACAGGAACAATACCATTCCTCTTTTGTGGATTTTGGGTTGACTAGGGGCGTTTGGGGTCTTTTTAGACCATTTTTTGGATTCTTGAGAATTTATTGCTCACCTTTAGCCACTACCACAACTCTACTTTCTCACCCATGCATGTATTGGAGTCATTATTTCCCCAGCACACTTCACCAACATTCATACCATGGATCATGACTATTTGGGGTGAGTTGGAGCTTTATTGGTCCACCTATGGGGGATTGAGGTCAAATCTTGCCATGACAGGTGTACACTCCCAATTGGATTCCTAAGCCTCATGAATTCTTCCTAATGTAATATATCTCTAATATAAACACATTCATATGCTAGACAACTCAATAATGTCCACTTTGTGTTCACATGTATGTAAATTTTATTACTCTTTCAATATTTTTACTGGTTTTTGCAAAGTAATTCAAATTGTGAGAGTATCTTGCATTCCTAGATATAATTGTGAGTCAAATTATCACATGGTATCAGATCTGATTAAAGTTGAAGATCAATCTATATTTTTTGAGCTTCATACTGAGGGGTTTTCCATAGAGATTTGAGTGTTTTTTGTAGGTACTTTCAGCAAATTCTCACCCTTAGCACACACATAGATAGAGAAAACTCATGTATTGATGAATCCATTCAATTAATTCAAATGGAAGGCATAGATGGTCATCCAACTGATATCGAAGGGTCTCTACAGGGTCACCATGGGAACATAAGTAGAGCCAAATTTTGAAGTAGAAACGTTGAAATACATCAATAGACTAGATGACGCTTTTGGAATGCTATGTCTCGGCATTAAAAGAGATATCTCATTTCATCTTTCTAGTGTGTCAACCCCAAATGAATTGTTTCCCAGGCTTGAAGATCTCTTTGGGAAAACTGATGAACTAAGGGGACACCAGCTTGAAAATGAGCTCCTCACCTTGATCCTATCATGTCCCCTCTCACCTTGGAGGATAAATGTGACTTAAAATTCTCACTCTGATACCACAATGTCACGTACCCATAGCTAAAATAGCTCAGATACGGTTGTGATATACCATAATCTCCACGAACCCGGTGTCCATACACCTGACTAATGTGTGGAATAATTTTAAAAGTCTCTTTACTACCTATTTAACACAATCATGGGTCATGTAACATCCTTTAATGTTCATTTCCAGGATTAGAAACCACTATAACAGTTGTTCTACCCTTGACAAATCCATTCTCTGACTAGAAATGCCTTTGCTGCACTGAACCTATCCTTTCCGCACTCCACCTTCCACCTTTTGCTTGAGGAACTTGGGAATCAGAAATATAATGTGCAACAAAAATACCTTATCCACTTTAAGCCTTCCAAATTTTGCTTGCAGAACTTAGGAATCAGAAGACCAAATTTTGACGAAATCACTTTATCCGCTTTCCTCCTTCAGCCCTTCTACCTTCCACTTGCGTATCTCGGGAGTTGTAAGACCAACTTTTGATGGAAAAAAATTATCCATTTTTCGCCTTCTACCTTCCACCCTTCCACCTTCTTCTTGTGGAACTTGAGAACTAGAACTTATCATTTTGACGAAATCGTTCAGCCACATCCCGTATTCAACATTCTTCTTTTCTTCCTACCACTTGCGAAGCTCGGGAATCGAAGGCTCAACTCTTCCTTGGGAATTTTGACTAATTTTCACTTCCTCCTTCCATAGGTGGATCTCAAAAAATGGAAATCCAACATTCATCCTTGCTTTCAACTTCTCTTTTTTGGTTTCTGCCTTTCGTACGCGGATTTCAAGGGGTGGGAATGCTAATTCAAGTGCATTCTGACTTTGTAAGAGGCTTATAGCCTCCATGGACTTAGGAAAAATGCATTCGTAACCAAAAAACATATGCAGAAGTAAAATGCAGGAAAATATAACAATAGTAACTCCGCTTAAATCATGTAACAATCATTCAACACATCCATACATTGATAAGAAAATACATGCAAAGTTAAGAATAATCAGAGAATACTTATCTTGATGATGAATTTGTCCCACAATTAGCTATGTTGTTGCAACATTCCACCCAACCGTAGGCTAGTGTGTTCATTAATCTCTCAATAGCATTGCCACCCTCAAGATGGGCATGATTTCCACAAGGAACTAGGGAACAAAAGGATCACACATATATAGCACACATCAAAGCACAGTCAGGCCAACCTCGAGTTGCGTTTATCAGATGGTCTAGTCAATCCAATGCACAATTGGGTTTCACAGGATTCTAAAGCATTGTTTCACACATAGCCAAATGAATATCAAGAATCATCCAATCCAAATAACAGTTGGGCTTCTCAGGATGCTAAGGTAGTGGGGAGGTAGAATTTTTAAGCTAGTGAGCTCAACCACAGATCTATGGACACCTACAATAGATTTATCCAGCTTGGCATTCCAGAATACCTACACACCCAACAAAAGGAAGCATTCCATTCACTGCTACACAGTTCCCTCAGGCCATACCTTCCCTTCTTATGCTCTTCAAGGTGTGCATAGAATATTTGAAATCCCCTCTTAATTTATATATCAGGTTCCTCCATTCACTAGGTTTATCAGCCCCAATTAATCTGTATGTGAGTTTCCTCACTTCACTTGGTTTATCAGCCAATTCTAGCCTCTTCAACTCCTTTGCCTTTCAGAACAAAACATGGATGCACATCACATAAACCAACAACGAGCCACAAAATCACACGATCCCACTCTATAACACACACAACAGGTTTCACCACCCGGTCACACAAAAAAACATTGCAAAACCACTGGTCCATGACTTTGGATAGCATAACAACCACTGACGGGGAGAATGTATGAATAATAATCCTACAACATCCACAATGAACAACCACAAAACCTTCTCATGACTGAGAGAAAGGACAAGTTGGCGCACATTCACGTGCTTACTTATTGCAGAAGCAAGAAAGAGGCTTTCCATACTGCAAGGTTCTAGGCTTTCTTAGACATAGGATTAGATTTCCATGCCTTTATATTCCGAAGGAATTAACTAACTCAACCAACTTCTGGAAGAAATGAATGATTAAGGATAGATGAAAAAAAGGTAGCTAAGGGTTTAAGGGTTTTCCCCATTGACATCTGGTCTCACCCTATTGGTTTAGTAGTTTGACTAACTCCCCTCCCTATTCATTGTGCAATCATGCCCCCATCTCTTTCACGTTGCAGTGCATAGATAACTGTGATATTTTATTAAATTGCATATTACATGATATATCAACATATATGTTGTACTTAACTTAGCACTATAACCATAGGTATCAACCTTGATCACCTCTACAAAAATCACCAAATTGATGGTAGGGCCTTGACCTTGAGCTCCTTGCCGTGATTTCTATACATTAGATACATTATGTATAATTTCAATACCATGGGGTCAAATCCAGGGTGTTACATTTCCCTCCCCGTTCATTTAGAACTGTCCTCAGTGCTTTTCAAATTTTGAACAAAATGATACACTAGCACTACCTCAGTGCTTTGAAAAATTGAACAAAAATGAATGTGGAAATCACATGTTATCCTCAAGCTCCTGCGTAGCCTCATCTTGATTGCAGTGCTTCCACTACACCTTTACCTATCCAACGGATCAATTCTGGAGCACTGTGAGTTTCTTTTCGAGGATGCGCAATGTCTTGGCTTGGAAATATCCCTTGGGTTACACCTAAATCACATCCCAATTTATCACATGGTTATGATCATGTACACATTTCTTTAGCAAAGAAACACGAAAAAACATTATGATCTCTAGTGCTAGTAAGAAATGAAAGTCTATATGAAATTGGCCCTATTAACACAAAAAATTACTCATATAGACTACACCACACAAAGACATCCATTTCCTAACCCATTCTATCTCCACATCCATTTAACCTATTTTTTTTCTCTCAAAAGCTCCAAAAATACCCTCAAAGGGCTTAAAAACCTACAAAAGAGCTTAAAAATCTTAAAAAGGAGCAAAAAAGGATTAGAGAAAATTTGGGGTCTAAAATGGGCCTTATAATAAAATGTGCCAACAATAAGTTCTTGTGAGTTAGAATTCAAGAACCAATATAATTTCAATAAAATGAATCAACCATAATGGTTGAATTGACATATTTAACATTAAAAAACTACTTTTTTTGTTCGTATTTTTGACATATTTCCCTTTGTTTTTACACAAATTTTGATCTGGATAGATCGTTGGATGTGTAATTTTATTCTACATCCAATGAGTACCCACACTGCATACTTTTGACAAACCCCTCTACCCCAAAAACAAGAAATACCTGAAAAAACATAATGAATATGTCATCATCACGTTTTTCAGGTATTTCTTGTTTTTGGGCTAGTGGGGTCTGTCAAAAGTATGCATTGTGGGTACTCGTTGGATGTAGAATCAAATTTTGCATCCAACAAGCTCTCCCGATTGAAATTTGAGTAAAAATACAAAGAGATATGTCGAAAATACGAACACAAAAAGTAGTTTTTTTCTTTTTTCCTCCAAAATTAATAAATATTATTTTATTATTTTAACTATTATTTTATTATTTTCCTTAGGAGGCCCATTTTAGACCGCAAAATTCCTCTAATCTCAAAAAAGGGGATAAAGCCCCAAAAGAGGCCTAAATACCCTCAAAGGGCTTAAAAACCTCAAAAGGAGCTAAGAAATAAGCAAAAAGGGCTTAAAACCCTAGGTAGGGCCCAAAACCCTAACCAGGTGATAAAAACCATAAAAGTTGAGAAAAATTATAAATAGAGGGGTGAAGGTCCCCATCACACACATGACTCTTCCTTCCTGTCATTATTATGCATGTATGAGTACCTTGAGAGACCTTCATTCTCAAGTTATTCATCCCCACGACTCCATTTCCTCCATTTGCTCATTTCCTTGTGTGTTGAGGAAACCTTGTTGTAATCACACAAATCAGATAAGGTTACCAATAATACACATATAGATTCATATATTCATACAGATACAAGGGGCAAGAACATGTGATAAAATAACATATTATATTCGTTAATCACATGAGGGTCCATACATACACAGAATTGAACCAAGTTCTTATCTGGCTCAACAACCTAATATATATGATTTACAAAACAGTTAGAAATAACTAATTGTCAGTTCAATCAACCGACACAAACTTTGGAGGCTGAACTAATCTCCAATTAGTCGGTTAACTAGTCTAGTCGGCTCACCAACTAGCTCCTCAAACATCTCCCCCAGGAAAAAAATATTTCTTCGTCCCAAAGAAATGGGGAAGGTAACAAAACTCTGTTTGTAGTAGCTTTCTTCTCTTTGTTTTGTCTTCATGGGTTGTGTAGTCTAATAGATGGTATTTTTTGTACACATACTTCCACTATGGCTTCTACTGTAATGGCCAGCTGGTGCTGAAATTCTTCCTAACTACGGAGAGCTCTCTCGATATCTATAGTCAAGGTTGTAATGCTGGATAGGATTGACATTTTATCTTGAATTCAAATATCTAATATATTATTCATGTTGGGCCCCATAAATTGGGATTTTTCATCTGCTGTGTCCATCAGCCTTTCCATTTGTGGACAGATTGTGTCCAGTTTGTTGATGCTGGGAAGAGCTTAGTTCACCCACTGATGAGCTTGTTTCTCTAGTTTTTCTAGCTTGGTTGTTTCCAATACAATCTGATCGTATATTGTGTTCCTCATTTCTTCTTTAAGACCCTATTTATTTTCTAGTGTTCTGATGTGTTCTCGAGTTTCGTGAGCTTGCTTAAATACTCGGCCATAGTGGGTGTACTAGTTGCATAGTACTTCTTCTATAGTAGTTGATTCCTCTAGATGTTCTTGCAGTACTTTGTGTGCTTCTGAAAATGTTGTCTACTATTGTCTTAATAATACATATGTTTCTTCTTTTTACCCTTCTTTCTTGGCCTATAGTTATGCTTGAACGTTCAACACAACACTCTCCAATAGCAGGTAAGATCTCTCTAGTGGTTTGTCTGTGTCGGTCTCGTTTTCTTCTGGTAAAACTGTATGAGTCATTAGAGGAAATTTCAACTCAAAATGGGCCTCCTAAAATGAACTAATAAAATAATAGTTAAAATAATAAAATAATATTTATTAATTTTGGAGGAAGAAAAGAAAAAAACTACTTTTTTGTTTGTATTTTTGACATATCTCCCTATGTTTTTACTCAAAATTCGATCGAGAGAGCTCGTTGGATGTGGAATTAAATTCCGCATCCAACGAGTACCCACTCGGCATACTTTTGACGAACCCCGCTACCCCAAAAACAAGAAATACCTGAAAAAATAGAATGATGACATCATGATTACATTTTTTCAGGTACTTCTTGTTTTTGGGGTAGCGGGGTCTGTAAAAAGTATGTCAAGTGGGTACTCGTTGGATGTGGAATTTAATTCCAAATCCAATGAGCTCTCCCAATCGAAATTTGAGTAAAAACACAGGGAGATATGTCAAAAATACAAACAAAAGAAGTAGTTTTTTTATGATACCTATCCCCAAATTTATATTAAAAAAGTGTTTAAGACCTATACGGTATTTTAAATTTAAAGCAATTTCATTGGCTAACACATGATGACATGGAATTTGAATAAAAGTTAAAAGGCCCATTTTGAGTTGAAATTTCCTCTAATGCAAACTCCTACATTTGGATAAGAATTTTACTTGTTCCTCTTTAAGTTTGTCTATCTGTTATTTTCTGCTTTGATTTCTTGTTGTAGCTTCCTTAGTGAGTGCTCCCAACAACTGACCCAATTCTCCATCTCTAAGTTTTGGTATGTCAACTACACTGGTCAACCCTAGTTGATGAAGGTGGATGACCTTCGGTGCTTGTTGTGTCTGCTATTGTTCTTTTTTCTTCTTTTCTTTTCTTTTTCTCTTATGTTTGGAATGATGGACCACTACTGATCCTGATGGTACTGATGTTGGCTAATGTGTTTGGTGCTCTTCAGTTGGTGGGTTCTCTATTGAACGGACTTCTATTGTGGAAGGATTAGCTTGTTGATTTCCATGGGTGGGACTTGTGTTTGTTTGTGCTTCCAATGGTTGTGAGGATTGTGGTTCTAGATTATGAGGTGACTCTCGTGTTGGTGGTGGTGATGGTGGTTCTGGATTTGGTGCTCCGTCTGACTGTAGTCATGATGAGTTGATTTGACCTTTTTATCCTCTTGTCAATGTCAATGATATGGTCGATATGCGGTATGTTGATTATTGTCAGATGTCAGTTTATGTGACGTCTGTCAAAGTTTCCTATCATTTTGGTTTTGATTCTTTTGGGTTCTAGGTTTTTGTTTTTCTAGTTTTTATAGTTTTTTGTTAACAATTAAGATAACTATTTCTTTTTTTTTTCAATTTTGTTTTTATTTTTGGTACCATTTTAGTCGGCCACCGTTTACCAGTTTCCAAAATAGTGTGCCATGTAATGTTCTTAGTTGGACTGATCCATTGGCGTGGATTTCTTCGTCAACATAGGGTCTCATCCACTCTGTGTGGAGTTTCTCTGGTTTCCCTTTCGCCCGATTGTTATATAGTAGTGCGAGATTCCCGACCGACAAGTTTTTTTTAATGTTTCGGTCATGCCAAGCCTTCTATTGTTGTTTCTGAATTTCCTGGTGTTGTACAACAATTATTCAGTGCTCGTCTAGTTTTTCTAATTGCATTAGTTGGTCCTTCCTTGCTTCCTCGACATTCATGTGTAAGATTTCGGATATTACTGGTGTTTGTTGTCGGAAGTGTAAAGGGACGACTGCTTCTTGGCCATAGAGTAATTGAAAAGGTGTTTGTTATGTCAATTGTTTATATGATGTTCTGTACACCCATAATACTGCATGAATTTTCTCATCCCAGCCATCTTTGTTGACGTTGCATATTTTTGTTATACCTCTTGTTAGTGTTTTGTTGAATGCCTCTATCACCCCATTCGACTAAGGGTGATAGGCTGTGCTTCGACGGTGCTCAATTTTGAACTGTTCTGTTAGTGCTGCAATGGTTTTATGAATGAAGTGTGAAACTTGATCATTAACTAGGGTTAGTGGGAAGCCAAACCTAGTAATGGTATTTTCATAAATGAATTTAACAGCTACCTCACTAGAGCAGTTTTCGATAGGTTCTGATTTTCCCATTTAGTTACATATTCTACCACTTTTATGATGTACCTTGCACCTATTCCTTTTGATGGGATTGCAAATGGACCTATAAAGTCGATAGCCCATATTTCGAATGTTAAGCTTAGGTTTAAGGATATCAAGGGCATATCTATGTTAGGTAAAGGTTGACCTAGACGTTGGTAGTGATCACATTTTCTAACAAACTTCTTACAGTCTTTATAAAGTGTCGGCCACCACAGTCCTGACTATTGGATTTTCCTGGTAGTTGTATCATGGTTGTATCCAACTGAAAGTGTCCTCCTACTAGTCCATGATGTCTTCATACATAATGTTTTCTCATTCATGCTCTAAAACACATCGACGGAGTACTTTGTCCAAACCCATTTTGTACAAAAATCTATTGATTAGGCTCTATGGTGTGGATTTCATGGCTAGAATTTGTTTCTTCTTAGTGTTCATGCCTTCAGGTGCTTGTTCATTCTCTAGAAATTGTGTTATTTCCTCTAATTCTACAAGAACAACTTCTATTCAAAATATGTGTGTATCTAGCGAGTAATCTTCAACTCTTGTTGGTTCCTCCCCCATATCGATTCTCGACAAGTGGTTGGGCCCGACATTTAGTTTTCTTGGTCGAACAACAACTTCGAATTCGAATTCTTGGAATAGTAACAACCATCAGCATATTCTTACATGGTGTAGAGGTTTGTTTACCATATATTTAAGTGCTTGATGGTTAGTGTAGAATATGAAAGGGTTGGAAAATAGGTAGTGTCGACACTTTTGGAGTGCAAAGACGATCCCTAATGCCTCCCTTTCTATTGTTGAGTAGTTGTGCTCTACCTTATTTAATTTTCTGCTGCTCTATATGATTGGATAGTCAATTCCATCTTCATGAGCTTGTGTCAAAATCACACCTATTGCTAGTCTTGAAGCATCAATATATACATGGAATTTGATCGACCAATTTAGAAATCTGAGAATGGGTGCTTCGATTAATTTTCTTTTCAATGTGTCGAATGATGTATCACATTCTTCTGTCCAATCAAACTCCTGATCTTCTCTTAACATTTTTTCCAATGGGTATGTCATATCTGAGTAGTGTCGAATGAATTTTCTATAATATCCTGTATGACCTAAAAATATTCTGACCTATTTGTTGGGTAAAATATATGCTATCTAATTCAACACTTAATTTGTCAACCTAGGAAGGTAGCTTCTGAGATGCAAACACTATATGTGCAGGATTAAAGCTTGTTCTAATCTAAGCTAACTAGATATGCAAATTCACTAATCGTGCAACTACATGATGTTAAACTACATGCATGACTATCATTAGTTGAATGCAGGAATCCAATCTATTCTTATGAAAGCAGGGAAACTATTTAACAACTGGAATTCAAATCTAATCTATTGTTATGCTAATCTATTCCATGAAATGAAATCACAAAAACTAATCTAGGAAAGTAGTCACTTGGTCCGAAAGCAATCTAATCTAATGAAAGTGAATCTAACTATTCAAAACAGGCAAGAATTCAACTAAACTATTTCATGAATGCATGAACTATATGCTTATGCAGGGTTGCAAATCTATTTAACCATGCGAATAACTATGAAATCAAATACTGAAAATAATTACGATTTAGCAAATCTGAAATCAATTACTGTAAAACACAAAATTATGCTACAAGTGAAAAGATCAATTAATCTATGTATTCTATGAGCGAAACTACTTTATATTTTCAAAAGAGCAAAGTAACAAGCTATCCTACTCTAGTTATCGAACTCAATGCAATCGTATAAAGAAGATTGAAACATTAATCTAAGGACCAAGTGTAAACACATACTTTGCAAGGAATCATAAACTAATGTAAGCAAACTAGTTTAACAAATATAACCTAATCAATAACTAATTTATGAAGTTGAAATGTTTAATACTAAGAAACCAAAAGAAACCAAAATACAAAACATTTTAAGGTTAAAGGAGGTGAAAGATAGGAACAAAACTTAATAAATACTTTAAACAATCTAACCTATGGTCCTAAAGACAAACATAACCATTATCTAACTACCACAGTTGAAACATAATCAAAGATCTAAAGAAACAGGCTTAAATCAGATCGAAAATGCTAAGGGCCGAATGAAAGGCTGAATAACAGACTAGAACACAGGTCTGAATGACAGTATGGATAGGCAGTCTGAATGACAGTCGACATGAAGAAAACAATGGAAAATTACCTAAATGATCTACTCATCAGTTGATTATGTGCATGTGAAGACTTAATGCATAAGGAACAGTAAATAAACCTCTTAAGTAATCAAATTTAACATCAAAATAACTTAATCTAATTCATGATTATAAAAAAATTATTCTCTATTGCATTATTAAAAAAGATAAGATATAAACCAAGTGAATTTATAACAAAATGAGAATGAACAGAACTAAGATATTAAAGCAAACTAATATGTCTCATTATCAATATAAAACTAGGAAGGAAACTAGAAATAAGTTATGCGCGCAACCGGTTATTTGATTTAAAGACTGGAAATGAAACTACATTAACAACACAACATCATAATATCACATATGCTACAGGAATAAATGAAACGAATAATGACAAGAAACTAAATTACATAGACAAATTATAAAAGAAACTATACTAACTACCAGGAAAGAGATGACAAAAAATTACACAAGAATGAAATCAAATGCAAATGGAAAAAACTTAGAGGTATGTCCGACAACATTTTTCTCCTCTGTTAAGAATTTTTGGAAAATTCTTTCGCATAGAGGTAAATGGGTCCATTTAGGAAGTGGGTTTCAAACCGTTTCGTAATATTCCTTATGGTTTGCTCACACTAGGCTCCCGAAATTTACCTCATGAACTGATGACAGGGATGTGATTGAGATTCATGAATTAAAGAAGATGGAAAATGAGCAAACTTAATATGCTCGAACATGAACATGAAAGGGAAAATATCAAAGGTAAATGAGCAGAAATGAAAAAGGAAAATGACAGAGTATAAACACAATGGAAAGAAATGAAAACGAAAGATAGTAAATGAGCAAAAACGTAATGGCAAAATGTAAAGGATAGAGCATAAACTAGAATTAATAAAATTAAAATACATAAACAAAATTACTTAGCTGACAAACACAAACACAGTTGAACGAGATCGATCTTGCACACACATAGATGCACACTTGTCTCTTAGGGGCCCTCTTAGGTGATAGTGGGTTCATATTCACGAACTAACCAATCACCAATGTATAAAAATGAATTTGAACCAGAAGCAACATTTCAATATTATCAAAAAAAGCATTTGTACAATAGAAACCCATCTCTAGACCTCTAGGGTCTAATTTATACATGAACAACCCTGTGGGGAAGGATAGAGTCAAATCCCCCAATTCCCTGAGCTATTAAAACTAGTTCTAAATTTAGAAAATGACCAACCATAATTTATGGAAAATTTGGTTTCAGAGAACCATGATTTTCTCCCAAATGGATTTGAATTTTCACAAAATTCCTCCTAGTGATCTAAATGGACCTATTCTGCACAAAACCCATGTTCCGTAATTTTCAATTTTGCCTCTGTTTTCCCGAAAATATGTTTTATTTTAAAAACACATGGTCAGAATGGGCGTCTGGATGAGTGTTTGAATGACTTGTCACTGAAATTTGTTCATAAATCCAGATTTTGAGTGGATTTTCTGCTGGTTTTTTTGTCAAATTGAATTTTTGGTTCTAGCTTCACATTGTGGCTGAGTTTGATTGGTTGTATGCTGGATTTTACCAATCTTCTTCCTTCCCATCCTCATGATACGTGAACTCCTTCATTTTCTCATAATTTTCGGCGTCAAAATAAGTAAATTACATATTAGTCAAAGTTTTGTGAAAGCCAAACAAAATAATTTATAAGTGCCATCCATATTATAAAGTGAAATAAAGTTCCATTTATATGATAGTGAAATCAACTACCATACATATTATATTGGTTTAATTATTTTATTTGTTTAATCAAATGTAGGCTATGGAAAGTCAATGAAATGTGCACCTCCCTTTTATGGCTAATGGAACGAATGTTTCTAAATATTTATATAATTTCGATGCTTAATGTTATAGCCAGTTTTTGTTTTCTATTTTTAGACCATATGCTTGTGTTCAAAACATGGTTTTTTTATTGCTTTAAGATTCTGAGTTTGGTTTTTAAAATATTTTGATAGAATGTTTATTTTTATTTTTTGATTTTATAAGTTTTTATTTTAAATTTACTTTACTTAGTTGTTTTCATACTTTTAATGGGCTTATTAGGTGTATGTATTATTGAAAGGTTGGATAGAGATATCATAAGGGTTAATCAAAGTTTCATTTCATAATTTAACCCTTTGTTTTTTAAGCCTTTTGTCAAAAAAAATTAATCAAACATTCCTGTAGCACAAAGGCAGAAAAAATGAACTAGAGTGCTACAAGAAAGTCGTGGCCTTTAAAAAATTGTAAGTTTGCTCGTGATTTTTTAAAATTGCAAATGATTGGAGTTTTCACATTTGTAAAAGGAGAATGATATGTGTATAAGCCTTACTAATCATTTTGACAAGTGTTCAAGTTAAGCCAAGGATGATTCAGGCAAGTTGTAGCTGCCTAGAATTTGGGAAATAGAGATCCTTTAAATAGTAATGATAGTGCACGATGGGAGTAATTTGAAGATAGTTACAAATTTCTTGGTTGTATGAAAGCTTACAGAGCTCGTGCTGATACATGGCAGTCCATGGTTGGAAGAGATTGTGAGGAAGGTGGTTACAGGTTTAGGGTTTGTAGAGTAAGTGACTAGCGTAGTTGTGGCAGTTGAAGACCGAGCTATGAAGGTTATTGAACACCTGGGAAAATAAGATAGAATATTTTTAGCAACTGACACCATCATTACAACAGGTATGCAACTGATTGCCGATATCAATCATGAATTCAGGCTTGTATTGACAAAGGAGTAGTTATGGGTATTGATTAAGAAGTGCAAGTTTAGGAAACCGATTTTTTCTCAACTGTTAGTCTATTTTGTCAGTGAAATTGTTCTGAAATACTTATCATTTTTTTTTTGAGAAAAAATTCATATCAAGGGTTCTAATTTTCTCAGCTTCTGGTTTACTGTTGAAGTAACATACTGTCAAATAGTTTTAACTATTTTCTAAAGGGGAAACAGTTAAGGTTCAATTCAGAAAATGAAGATAATTGGGAAGACAAATAGGGCTGAGCCTTCAGACATGACATGGGCTAAAACCTTTCCTGACTGTGCAAAATTGTTTCAAGAAATAAGATTCTTTGATGGTTAATTCATCCTCAATAAATAATAAAATTCCAAAACTGTTAGAGGATTCCTCATCTCAATAAAATTTAAAAGAGGATGAAGACCAGTTTGAACAGGTACAGAATAAGAGATAAGATTCAGTGATTGAGAAGCCTTCTCTAATCAAGAACACAGTTAAAGAACAACCTATACGAAAAGGAGTGTGCAAAGTTTATTGAGAACTATGCTATGTTTTTTCCTGTTTTGGGTTATTTCAATTGAGTGAATATCACGAGCTTATGGAGATGAATTTTAGAAAAAAAAAAGAGGTTTTTGTTCAAAATATAACTGTCCACAAAAACCTCTCTTATTTTTGCAACAACTGTTGAGGTTTGAAATATTCAATTTAATCTTTACAACCTATTTTTCAGGGTTTTAAAATATTTAATATTTTCCTGTTTTAGTCTTCATATTGCACCATATATTATGATTGATTGGAAAATAATTTTTAAAACAAAATGGAGGTTGTGTACACCACAGAAACATTCACAAAAACCTCTCTCACTTTTTGTACAACTGTCTCGAATCGAGAGATATGCGAGATTCTTTGAGACCTATTTTTCATAAATTCGCCAAATTTCCCAGACATCCAAGTTTGCTATTTTTAGCCAATTAATTTTTAATCTTTGAAAGTTGGTTAATGTAACTGCTGAGTAGTTACAAATTTGAATGAAAGAAGTGAATATGGAACTAATTCATAGGATATGGGTAATGATATAAGAAGGGGAGACATACAGTCCAAAGGGTTCAAATTTTTATACAAGGGGAGGCTTTCAAGCTACTGTTTATAGAGCTAAGTTCATAAACTCTTATGTATTTTTGATAACTGATTATGATATATATGCAAGCTATAAGCCCATTTCACTCTATTTGCTAGTTTTATTTCTGATTTGTGTAATTACTTAGTTGACATATTCATTTCTTGTTTGAGGTTATTATTCATGAAATCCTTGTGAACTATGGATAAAATTCAATGTTGTGGTTATTGTTACTAGTTTATGTTTCATATATTGTGCATCTAAATCCTTCATTGTTACATGCTTTAGTGTTTTTCTTAGCTTGATGAGATTTTTCCCTCTTGTTATCAAACTATAAAACCAAAACCCTAAAAACATGTTTTACTTAGTTTTATTTTGTGAGATTGTGTTGGCTTGTTCTTTAGTAGTCTGAGAACAATTTTTGGCACTAACATATTTGGTGCCATTGCCAGGGATGAAGATGAAGCATACTTTGCCTGGGTTATTCATCATTCAACTGGTTTTGAGAGGTGTACAAAACCAACAAATCATTAAGACTGCATTTCACCAAACAGTTCACAGTGGCTACTAAGGGATTTGGAACAAGAGGTAGACCAAATTCACCATTACACTTGGGTATCTTAGACCTAGAGAAAATTCTGAAAGAATCTAGGAAAATTAAGAAGTCACATTCATCTCCAGCTTTATGCAGCCCTGATTAATTTGACCTACTGTCACCCTTTTCACTTTTCGAGGAGGAAAAACAAAATCTATCTTGACAAATCGATTGGCGGCTCCACTAGTTCAAGATACATATGCCAAAGACCATGGAAGCGATTCTAGCTCGAAGGTTTGCACCTTTCAATTTTTTTGATGTTCTAGGTTTTCCAAATCAGTACCTACTCTGGATGTTTGGGGAGATTGTCTTCCATGGTTTAGAGAAAGCGAAGAGGATAATCCTTCAGATCACTTCATCAGATTTCATCAATATATGGTTCAGTTAAATATACAACATGAATATGTTCAATTATTCACTCAAGAAAGATGCACGAGAATGGTATTTTTCTCTTCCCACTGCTAACATTTCCTCACTGAACAAGTTCCACACATCTTTCCAAAAACATTGTAAGTATATGTTCTCAACTGAATTCTCTTTTAAAGATTATTGTGAGCAAGCTGATTTTTATAATACAATTTTTGATTCAAAAAATCATGATGATAAGTATAATCAATTATTCAAAACATGTCATGAAGAAGTTGTAGTTTCAGAATTTGTTGAAGATGAAGAAGTAACGTTTTCAGATTGTAATATTAAGGAAGAATTCCATGATCATTACGATAATCAAGTTGTTGTTTTAAGTCAGGTTGAAGATGATCCTAGTGATGAGATTGGTAGAGATAGTTTGGAATATTGTCATAATTCCTTGAACACTCTTAATAATCATTTGAATACCAATCCCTTTGAATATCAATCTCTTGTTCAACAAACTACTGGAAATCATTGTTGTGTTAAAGATCAGCTATGTATTGAAGAAAAACATAGACCTTCAGCATCATCATTTGAAATTTCCCAGAATGCTCCTTGTTATCATGAAGAGATTGGGATTCCAAGACAAGAATTCTAGGATGAATTATATTCTATTCCTTTTTGTTTTGATACTAAAATCGATGAAAGCCAGGCTGTTGACATTTTTAACATTATAGCAGGAGTTTCTTATGTTCATGGTTATGATAAATCTGCTGTTCAAAATCATTATGAAGATGCCCTAATTTTTTATAAATATGATGATGAAATTGAAAAGAAATACCCAGAAATGTGTAATGTGTGTGATATGGTACAATATGATCAGTAGATTCAGGAATGCATTCAGACCATTATCCTTGAACAACCGAAGACAATGTATGATAGTTATCCATTTGAAGACAATGTGGAAAAGGAGGTTCAGCTTGTTGACATTATTGATGATACTGTCTTAAAAATTCTGGAGCAAATTCAGGCTGATCTTGATGTATTTTATTGCCAATTCCTGGTTGATATTCATGGAACAAAATATTCTTATGGACAACCTATCTTTTTCATAGAACAGGAAGAGGTAACTTTTGGAAGTTTTATGATCTAGTGGCAAATTATTTAGAGTAAACACTAAATTATAAATATGTTATCTTAGAGACACCATTTGATGAAAGTGAGTACAAGTTGCTAGATATTTGCTCTTCATGTTTTCCAATATTTCTGATTATACATATATTCAGAGTTGGAAGCAAGTTTTGGTCAGTTGATGAAATTTTTGCCTGGTTACATTGGAAATGGGATTACAATTTGATTCAATAAATGGAAGGTTCCTCAAATACTTTTACATTCTTTGAAGGAAAAAGATTTTAATTTCATTGTATATACCGGTGTGTGAAGGATTGAATAAAGACTCCATAGCCCAATGGATATTTTCTAGAGTAGCAAATAGTTCCAATTATAGCATAGAAGGCACTGATCTACAAGTTCTTGATGCCTCACAAGGAGGACTTCATCCCATAGCAGGAGCCTGATGTTATACCTAGTTTTTGTTTTCTATATTTAGACCGTATGCTTGTTTTCAAAACATGTTTTTCTTATTTCTTTAAGATTCTGACTTTGGTTTTTGAAATATTTTGATAGCATGTTTATTTTTATTTTTTGATTTTATAAGTTTTCATTTTAAATTTACTTTACTTAGTTGTTTTCATACTTTCAATGGGCTTATTAGGTGTATGTATTTATGAAAGGTTGGATAGAGATATCATAAGGGTCAATTAAAGTTTGATTTCACAATTTAACCCTTTGTTTTTTAATCCTTTTCTCAAAAGACATTAATTAGACATTCCTATAGCGCAAAGGCATAAAAAATGAACTAGAGTGCTACAAGAAAGTCACGGCCTTTAAAAAATTGTAAGTTTTCTCATGATTTTTCAAAATTACAAATGATTGGATTTTTCACATATGTAAAAGGAGAATGATATGTGTATAAGCCTTACTAATCATTTCGACAAGTATTCAAGTTAAGCCAATGATGATTCAAGCAAGTTGCAGCAGTCCGGAATTTGGGAAATAGAGATCCTTTAACTAGTAATGATAGTGCACAATGGGAGTAATTCAAATCCAGTTATGAATTTCTTGGTTGTATGAAAGCTTACAAAGATCGTGCTAATACTTGGCAGTCCATGGTTGGAAGAGATTGTGAGGAAGGCGGTTATAGGTTTAGGGTTTGCAGAGTAAGTGACTGGCGCAGTTGTGGCAATTGAAGACAGAGCTACAAAGGTTATTGAACACATGGGAAAACAAGATAGCATATTTTTAGCAACTGAAGCCATCATTACAACTGGTATGCAACTGATTGCCGACATCATTCATGAATTCGGGATTGTATTCACAGAGGAGTAGTTATGGGTGTTGATTAAGAAGTGCAAGTTTAGGAACCTGATTTTTTCTCAACTGTTAGTCTATTCTGTCAATGAAATTGCTCCAAAATACTTATCAGTTTTGTTTGAGAAAAAATTCATATCAAGGCTTCTAATTTTCTCAGCTTCTGGTTTATTGTTGAAGTAACATACTTTCAAATAGTTTTAACTATTTTCTGAAGGAGAAACAGTTAAGGTTCAATACAAAAAATGAAGAGAAGTGGGAAGACAAATAGGGCTGAGCCTTCAGACATGACATGGGCTAAAACCTTTCCTGAATGTACAAAATTGTTTCAAGAAACAAGATTCTTTGATGGTTAATTCATCCTCTGTAAATAATAAAATTCCAGAACTGTTAGAATATTCCTCATCTCAAGAAAATTTAAAAGAGAATGAAGACATGTTTGATCAGGTAGAGAATAAGAGAGAATGTTTAGTGATTGAGAATCCTTATCTAATGAAGAACACAGTTAAAGAATAGCCTATACCAAAAGGAGTGTGCTAAGATTATTGAGAACTATGCTCTGTTCTTTCCTGTTTTGGGTTATTTCAATTGAGTGCAGATCACGAGCTGATGGAGATGAATTTTAGGGAAAAAAAAAAGAGTTTTTTTTTCACAAGATACCTGTACAAAAAAACCTCTCTCAGTTTTGAAACAGCTATCAAGGTTTGAAAGATTCAATTTAATCTTTACAACCTATTTTTCAGGGTTTTAAAATATTTAATATTTTCCTCTTTTTGTCTTCATCTTAAGGGGAAAATTCTGATTGATTGGAAAAGCATTTTTAAAAACCAAAAGATGTTTTTGTCCATCACGAAATCATTCACAAACAACCTCTATCTGTTTTTTCACAGGTGTCTCGGATCAAGAGATATGCGTGATTCTTTGAGACCTATTTTTCAGAAATTCACCAAATTTCCCAAAAATCCGATTTTGTTATTTTTAGCCAATTAGTTTTTAATCTTTGAAAGGTGGTTAATGTTACTATTGAGTAGATACAAATTAGACATAAAGAAGTGAATATGGAACTACTTCATAGGATCTTGGTAATGATATAAGGAGGGGAGACATACAGTGCAAAGGGTTCATTTTTTTGTACAAGGGGAGGCTTTTAAGCTACTGTTTACAGAGCTAAGTTCAGAAACTCTTGTATATTTTTGATAACTGATTATAATATATATGCAAGCTATAAGCCCATTTTACTCTATTTGCTATTTTTATTTCTGATTTGTGTAATCACTCAGTTGACATATTCATTTCTTGTTTGAGGTTATTATTCATGAAATGCCTATGAACTGTGTATGAAATTTGGTGTTGTGGTTATTGTTACTTGTTTATGTTTCATATGTTATGCATCTCAGTCCTTCATTGTTACATGATTTAGTGTTTGTATTAGCTTTATGAGATTTTACCCTCTTTTTATCAAACTGTAAAACCAAAACCCTAAAAACCTATTTTACTTAGTTTTATTTTGTGAGATTGTGTTGGCTTGTTCTTTAGTAGTCTGAGAACAATTTCTGGCACTAACACTTAATATTTCCACTTAAAACATTTAAAATATTTTATTTTATGGATTTTTTCAATTTTGTTTTATTTTGGATTTAAACAAATTATGTTTTAAAAAGATTAGTATGTTAATAATAATCCTTTTTTAATATTTCATTTATTTATATTTATATTCTTACAAACTTATCATCAATCCTTGGTTTTGATTTTCACATCTATATTTGACAAGACTAACGAGAAGTGGAAGACGAACATATCACAGGATCAACAAGAGCCAAAAGACAAAGGCAAGCCAAACTTAGTGAACCAATGCAATCAAACCCAGTGCAGAACTTGTGATCATAAGAAAGGTCAGGTGGAGTATCGAAATGCTTACGACTTACACAATTATTGTATTTAATACATTAAAAATAACATATTAGGATCACTTTACATCTACGGGATTTAATTAATAAAACAAATTAAAATAGCCTTATCGAACATGGATGTATTAAATTATGGTAGATAGGATGGGAAATAACATCATTATAAAAGACAATTCCGGAGCCCAACATCCCCCCAGGCCAAAGGTATGGCACATCTGCGTGCCATGAATGAATTGGAAGTTTTCTTTCATTTATTCAAAACCTATGTTTGATCATTAGTAGTTTATAGGAAATCTTTAGAGAAACTAAGACAATTTTATTACGACATAAAAACTAGAACTTAGAGAAAAAAAATGTTATGTTATGAGATTATCAAAACGACTTCATATTATTCAACTAGTAATAATTCATGCTTATGAAGACCATATAAACTGAGACTCTCTCTCCCCCAAACTGAAGGTATGGCACATCCTCGTGCCATGAATGGATTAATATTGGGTTGTGTTCTCTTATGTTAACACTCTTGATCAACAACAATCAACACATAATATCATACTAAGGCAGATTCATTAATACACACAAATTCATCAGTTATGTTCATGAAGACCACATATAAGCTATTATAGGGGACATTCCTTAGATAGAAAACATGATGGTGTAGATAGTCTATAAAGCCTATTGGAAACTAGTAATCTCTACTACTTCTCAAAGTCTTATTGTTATTGAAGTAATTATGGATAGAGTTTGCATTTCAAGTTCATTAGAGTCCTAAGTTTATGGGTCCCACTTCGAGGATAGTGATATCCTAGGTATGGTATGAATTAGACAATGGGGTCTTAAGTGCAACTTACAAACATTCTCAAATGGAAGATTGATGGAGTTCATTTTCTTTAGATCAACCATGCATACCTTCCTCCAGTAGACCCACAACAACCTTTATTATTACAGAGTCATTTTCATATTTTTTTTTCTCTTTATTTTAGACTCTTTTTTCTCTTCTTTTTTAACAAGTTGTCCTCCCCAGGTAGATTCCCCCCTTTCAGTTGGGCCTGTTCAGTACCCCGTTGAGTTTACCTAGTCATACCACAAGCCGGTACCCGCTTCCAGTGAGCCTATTCAGTACCTCGACAAATAAACCTCTTAAACCCATTTTTCATTAGAGGCTCATGTCCCAAATATCCACTCCCCATAGATACTCAAGAAATAAATTTTTCTATGAAGGAGTGGTGGGGGAGCAGCTATGAAAACCATGTTCCAAGATGGGATGGTATATGAGTTGGAGGACAGCTAGTATCTTTTTTATTTTTATCATGGAACCAAAATAAAGGTTGCAAGAGGAATCTACTGAACCAAGGGTACACATGGTTGATGGATTTAGTGTAAAGTGGATGAATCCATAAGATAATGAATGAAAGGTGTCTCTAGTCCAAAAATTCGTCTTTTCATATAGAGTTATGGTAGTGTTCCCTCATAAACTAGGAATTTCATTCACCCTTGTGCTACCATTAGTAAATATGCTTAAATAACATACTCTAATAATGAAGCTAGGATGTACGAGTGACCTCTAGGTTTTAGATAGACTTTTAAACTTATGAAAAATATCCATGGTATTTAAAATTGGTCTTGAGCAGTCGTTATATTAATAAATATGCATGTATGAAAAGAAACAACGATGAAAAATTGTTTCGGTTCAATCTTTGGCATTATCTTCTTCTTAGTTTTTTTATTTCAAAAACAAAACAAAAAATGAAGTTCCTTTATTCCTTAAACTAAGAATGCAACATTTTATTTATAGACATATTCCCCTACCCTAAGAAGAAAGAAAACATGTTTATTCAAGTATATGAGCTTTTCCAATGAAAGCAAGTGTGAAGCAAAATGAGAATTGTACCTTTGAAAATATTGTTGCAGTGATTACCTAAATGTGGAATTTCAACAAACTTACTTTTCTTTGCATCAACAGGTGTCGAATGAAGGAATGGTATTGTGGCTGGGTTACCTCATGAAACCATATTTTGATGTAGTCCTGGTACTCACATTCCTTCACTATGTCATATAGACCCCCTTCTTCTAATTGACCAGTTGTTTGAGCACATGATGGATCTATTAGCTTGTGTGTGGAGAACTCTTTAATTTCAGGTTGCTCTCCTTCGGATGCAATCCCCAATGTATCAGCTTCTTTTGCAGTCTCGCAAAGAAGATTATTTTGTAGTTCTTGGGATTTTGGTTCATCTATCATTTCAGGAGTAGTTGATAAGATTTCAACTTATGCTAGGATCTGCTCTTCGGTAGAGGTCGAGACTCTAGCTTTTGCTAGGATTTGAGAGAGTTCTCTCATACTAATGAGCACCTTTGAGTACATTTTGTTGGTTTGTAGGTTCTTCTTCACACAAGTATTAGTCCCTGGGGTTCTTACAGTACCCAAAATATTATGTGTTTTTTTTAAAGACTATCTACTACTAAAGAAAATTTACAAAATCACATCACACTAAAACACCTATCTAAAACTAGCTTGTGGAAAGTAAATGTGAAAAAATAACAACAAGGCTTCGGGGCACCCCACTATAGTGGATGCACTGGTTCTTACCTATTGTCTTACCGTTCTCCCCTCCCCCTTGTTGTTTAATCTAAAAGAAACCTATCTACCTAGAATCTAATCCCTTTAGCTCCTCCCCTGCAGCGGCGCCAAAATGTTGGGTAAAATATATGCTATTTAATTCAACACTTAATTTTTCAACCAAGAAAGGTAGTTTGTGAGATGCAAACACTATATGTGCAGGATTAAAGCTTAGTCTAATCTAAGCTAACTGGATATGCAAATTCACTAATCATGCAACTACATGATGTTAAACTACATGCATGACTATCATGAGTTAAATGCAGGAACCCAATCTATTCTTATGAAAGCAGGGAAACTATTTAACAACTGGAATTCAAATCTAATCTACTGTTATGCTAATCTATTCTATGAAATGAAATCGCAACAACCAATCTAGGAAAGCAGTCACTTGGTCCAAAATAAATCTAATCTAATGAAAGTAAATATGACTATTCAAAACAGGAAACAATTCAACTAAACTATTTCATGAATGCATGAACTATTTGCTTATGTAGGGTTGCGAATCTACTTAACCATGAGAATAACTACGAAAGCAAATCTAAAAATAATTACTATAAAACAGTAAATTATGTTACAAGTGAAAAGAACAATTAATCTATCTATTCTATGAGAGAAACTACTTTATATTTTCAAAAGAGAAAACTAACCAACTATCCTACTCTAGTTATGGAACTCAATGCAATCGTATAAAGCAGATTGAAACACTAATCTAAGGACCAAGTGTACACAAATACTTTGCCAGAAATCATAAACTAATGTAAACAAACTATTTTAACAAATCTAACATAATCAATAATTGATTTATGAACTTGAAATGTTTAATACTAAGAAACCAAAAGAAACCAAAATACAAAACATATTAAGGTAAAAGGAGGTGAAAGATAGGAACAAAACTTAAGAAATAATTTAAATAATCTAACCTATGGTCATAAAGACAAACATAACCATTATCTAACTACCACAGTTAAAACATAGTCAAAGAGCTAAAGAAACAGGCTCAAATCGGATTGAAAATGCTAAGGGCCAAACGAAAGGCTGGATAACAGACTGGAACATAGGTCTAAATGACAGTTTGGACATGCAGTCTAAATGACAATCTGGATGAAGAAAAAAATGAAAAATTACCTAAATGATCTACTCCTCAGCTCATTTTGTGCATGTGAAGAATTAATCCTGAAGGAACAGTAAATAAACATGTTCAATAATCAAATTTAACAACAAAATAACTTAAGCTAATTCATGATTATAAAGAAATTTTTCTCTATTGCATTATTAAACAAACTAAGATATAAACCAAGTGAATTTATATCAAAATGAGAATGAACAAAACTTGGATATTAAAGCAAAATACTATGTTCGATTATCAATATAAAACTAGGAAACAAATTGTAAAACTAGTAAGGAAACTAGAAATAAGCTATGCACGCAACCGATTATTTGATTTAAATACTGGAAATGAAACTACATTAACAACACAACATCATAATATCACATACGCTATAGGAAGCAATGAATTCAATGATTGCAAGAAACTAAATCACATAAAAAAATTATAAAAGAAACTATACTAACTGCCAGGAAAGAGATGACAAAAAAATTACACAAGAATGAAATCAAATGCAAATGGGAAAAATGGAGAGGTCTGTCTGGAAATGTTTTTCTCCCTATATGTTAAGAATTTTGGCTAAAGTCTTGCATTTTGGAGTAAATGGGTCCATTTGGGAAGTGGGTTTCAAACCGTTTCTCAATATTCCTTATGGTTTTCTCACACTAGGCTCCTGACATTTATCTCCTGAACTGATGACAGGAATGTGATTGAGATTCATGAATTAAAGAAGATGGAAAAGGAGCAAACATAATATGATTGAAAAATAAAGTGAAAGGTACAATAGAAAAGGTAAATGAGCAGCAATGCAAAAGGAAAATGGTAGAGTATAAACACGATGGACAGAAATGCAAAGGAAAGACAGGAAATGGGCAGAAATGCAATGGCAAAATGTAAAGGACAGAGCATAAACTAGAATTAATAAAATTAAAATACATAAAAAAAATTATTTAGCTGACAAACAAAAACACAACTGAACGAGATCAATATTTCACACATACAAATGCATACTTTTCGCTGAGGGGACTAGGTGAGAGTGGCTTCACATTCATGAACTAATCAGTCACCAACGCATAAAAACAAATTTGAACCAGAAGCAACAATTCAATATTATCAAAAAATGGATTTGTACAATAGTAACCCATATCGAGACTTCTAGGGTCTAATTTATACATGAACATCCCAATGGGGAAAGATAGAGTTGAATCCCCCAATTCCCTAAGCTGTTACAACTAGTTGTAAATTTAGAAAATGACCAACCACAATTTCTAGAAAACTTGGTTTCAGAGAACCACGATTTTCTCCCAAATGACTTTGAAGTTTCAAAAAATTCCTCGCTGTGGCCTTAATGGGCCTATTCTGCACAAAACCCATGTGCCGAAATTTTCAATTTTGCCTCTTTTTGCCCAAAACGCTAGCCCGAAAATATGATGTCTATTAAAAACATGTGGTCAGAATGGGCATCTGGATAAGCGTTCGAATGACCCGTAACTAAATTTTTTTCATAAATCCAGATTCTAAGTGGATTTTCTGCAGGTTTGTTTGCCGAATTGAATGTTGGGTTCTATCTTCATGTTGTGGCTAAGTTTGATTGGTTGTATCCTGGATTTTACCAATCTTCTTCCTTCCCATCCTCAAGACAGAAATGACCCGTAACTGAATTTTTTTCATAAATCCAGATTCTAAGTGGATTTTCTGCAGGTTTGTTTGCTGAATTGAATGTTGGGTTCTATATTCACATTGTGGCTAATTTTGATTGGTTCTATCCTGGATTTTACCAATCTTCTTCCTTCCCATCCTCAAGATACATGCACTCCTTCCTTTTCTCATAATTTCCTGTGTCAAAATAAATATATTACATATTAGTCAAAGTTTTGTGAAAGTCAAACAAAATAATTTATAAGTGCCATCCATATTATAAAATGAAATAAAGTTCCATTTATATGATAAAGTGAAAGTAAGTGGCATACATATTATATTGGTTTAATGATTTTGTTTATTTAATCAAATGTAGGCCATGGAAAGTCAATGAAATGTGCACCTCCCTTTTATGGCTAATTGAACCAATGTTTCTAAATATTTATGTAATTTCCATTCTGAATATTTCCACTTAAAGCATTTAAAATATTTTATTTTATGGATGTTTTCAATTTTGTTTTATACTAATTTGTTTTACTGTGGCTTTAAACAAATTGTGTTTTAAAAAGATTAATATGTTAATAATAATCCTTTTTTAATATCTCATCTATTTTTATTTTCATTGTTACAAACTTATCATCAATCCTTGGTTTTGATTTTCACCTGTAGATTTGATAGGACTAACAAGAAGTTGAAGGCGAAGATATCATAGGATCAATAAGAGCCAAAAGACAAAGGCAAGCCAAGCTTAGTGAATGAATGTAATCAAACTGAGTGCAGAACTCATGATTGGAAGAAAGGCCGGGTGGAGTACCGAAATGCTTACGACTTACACAATTATTGCATTTAATACATTTAAAATAACATATTAGGCTGACTTTACATTTACGAGATTTAATTAATAAAACAAAGTAAAATATAGCCTTATCGAACATAGATGTATTAAATTATGGTAGATAGGATGGGAAATTAATGTAAATACAACATTATAAAAGACAATTCTGGAGCCCAACACTGTTTTGGATTCACCGGTGGTTTTAAGTCGAGAATTATTTTTATTTTTGCAAAATCGACTTTGATGCCTTCCTTGTAGAAAATTTTCCCTAGTAAGATTCCTATAGGGGTTAAGAAGATAAATTTTTTAATATTGAGATATAACTGGATTTGTCAACATTACTCTATCATAATCCTTAACCATTTACTATGGTATTATATCATGGAGTAGATTGTCTAGTCATCAAAGTATACTTCCATCGTTTTATAAATGTATTCTTGAAATGTTTTGACAACTATTCATGAAAACACTACAGGTGCATTCTTGAGACCGAATGGCATCACTCTGTAAGCAAATGATCCAAATTCACAGATGAGTGTGGTATTTTTATGGTCTTATTTTTCTATTGGTACTTGGTTGTACCATGAAAACCCATCTGTGAATGAGTAAAATTTGTGAACTGCGGCTTCATTTAGGGTTTCATTGGCATAAGGGGTTGGAAATGGATCGACATAGATTCTTAACTTTTTCTAGTCACTCTGTTTTGGTTGGAAGACCAACGGGATTGCCCATTTCGACTGGTCGATTGGGTAAATAATTCCTGCTATGAGCATATTGTCAACCTCCTTTTTAACTATTTCTTTATATTTGTGAGCCAACTTGTGGGGACTTTTCTTGATAGGCCTAGCTTCAGGTTTAATGTCGATCTTCATCTCACCCATTTCTTTTACTAACACTTTTAGGTCTTTGTAGTCTTGAGCAAATACATCTTGAAATTATTTCAACAAGTTGATGATTTATGTTGTTTTCTTTTCGCTCCAATAATCATCGATTTTTGCCATTTTTTGTCTGTTATCATTAGATTTGTCGATCGATTCAATTTTGAGTATTTTTATAACTGGTTTGACCATCTCCAAGTGATCAAATTTCCACTGAAAGATTTTCCCATGTGTATGTTCAGTTTCTAATTGGAGTCTCGTCGACTGTGGTATTTTGTTTGATCGAATGTTATGACATGCTACATTTGGTCGGCTATTCTATTTTGATTTGTTAGTAGTCGACTGTACAAATGTTGGTATTTGTTTCATAGCCTTGACTAAGTTTTCATATTCTAGTATAAAGTTAAAGTCCTTTATAAAATTTTCTGTAAGTTCATTCCATATGAATGTTTCACCTCGTGCTTCTTCCATTTTATACCATTTGTTTGGTAGATCGTCCAATGTCGAGGGAAATAGGTGTGGCCATATATGTTCATCTTTATAACCTAGTCTTCTCCATTCTTTTTCACATGTTCTTATGTGGTTTTCTAGATCTTGTCCTTCTATGAAGACAGGTATTTGTGCATGTTTAGTTATTTTCCTACCTCCAAATCTTTATATGAATAAAATTAAAGTTGTTATCCATGTTTTTAACCTTGACTAATGGGTGTCCCACCATTGATCAACTTATCATGTAAATGTTTCTACCAGGCTTTGAAGTCGACCATGTTCACTTAGGTTCTTCGAGACTTGTTCTACATGGAGAACTGGTGATTCTCTCTCTTTATAACAAAATTTTTGTTTATTATCTATGTTTATTGGTGTGAAAGAGGGGTATTCCCTTATTTTCTTTTCAAATATTTTAGGAATAGTCAGAACAAAGAGGCATTGTCGAGTTGGTTTCTTTTGGATAGCCTGAATAATCCATGAACCCCTTGCTTGTGTTTTGTAGTTTTTGATTTCCCAATCATATAATTCAGCATCCGAATTATATCACACTAAGTCCTGGTTTCCTAGACGAAGCTCATCATAATTGTTAGGTTCAGTATATTCTTCATTATTTTGAATCTGATAGAGTTGTCGAACATCGACTTCCTTATCTATAGGATCAGTCCAGGGTTCTCCTTGTGACAAAAAAATGGGGACAATAACTTTATGTTTGTTCGCTTTTAATTTTATTTTTTCCTTGTCCAATGAGATAGATGCCTTCATTTATCTGCCCCATGGACATCCTTCCAAATATGGAAAGGAACTGGATCCTTCCTTAGGGTCGATGATTTCGAAATCGAACTTTTTTTGAAATGCATTTTATCGTTGTGTCGACATTTCTCCAAACCCCAATGGGTTCAATAAATCCTTGGTCGACTAACTTTAAATATATGTCAGATTCATTTAGTTGAGGTCTACCCAACTATTCCCACGTATCCCTTCTCATGATGTTTATTTGGGATCCAAAGTCGAGAACGACTTGTCGAACGTGGTATCCTTCGATTTCAAGATCGACAAGTGGATCAACATCATTCTTATCTTTTTTATTTAGGCTGCATATACTCTTAGTTTGTTTATCTGTAGTATTTTTGTTCTTGATATTGTACAATAGATCAATGAATTGTGCTACCGAATTATCTTTATGTATCAAGTTCAATATTTTGTGAAGTGTTTTCTGTTGATTGTCGTCGACGTCATATTGTCTTGCAAATTCTCAAAACATGTTTGATGCATCATTATACAATTGTTCTCGCTTTGTAGAGTTAGGATATTCATTTTTGTTTTTAAATTTTATTATTCTTGGATTGTCACCTCCAATTTATGTTCCTTGTCTAGTTACTATGTGTAGATTATTTGTGCGAACTATATCACTCTTTTGAACACAAGACAAGACATTGAATTTTTTCTTTTATTAATTTTGTCAAGTATGGTGGGACAATATTCCAATGAGTGGTCATCCACACCACAACTAGTACAAAATTTTAGGCCAGTTCTAGCTTTATATGGATAGTCCGCATACTAGTGTCCTTCTTTATAGCATGTAAAACATTGAATTGGCCGTCGTGGTCGATTGTCACAATTTCCAGAAAATTTCCCTAGACCTCCAAATCCTCCATGACGACTCTCGAACCGGTGCTCATATCTATGGTGTTCATATTGTCGATTGCTTGGTTCGTTCTGGTCATTGTTCCTTGGGACATTGGCATTGTTCTGAGCCACTACATTTGTTTGGAAGACTGCCTAATAGTTTTGTCTGTTTTTGAGGTTCAAGTGGTAGTCGACTGTTGCATGACTCTTAACTTCACAGATCGCACACCAAGAAGCCTTGCCATTCTTCATGTTATATGGAAATCCTTCATCATATATTCTGTGTGCTCCTCATAGATATCGCAGAAACATTTTGTTTGAACAAAATGGACATCTTATCGGCTTATGTCCTATCAACAATTATCTTTGGTATGGTCATCTGTAGAGCACTTCGTGCACCAGATATCCTAATCTTTGAGGTTCAATTCTCTTAAGGATTTTTGCATGATTTTCAATTGTTCTTCAATTAGTGAATTGACAGTAGGGTATGTCAGGTAGTCCTCATCCATCTTGACCTGCAGAGCTTTTGTCAGTGTTTCTTGATACATTTTAAATGTCTCCAGACTTATATCTTGTCGGATATTTTGGGAGAGGCATGTAAGAAACCATTGAATTAATAATTGTTCATCAATAACATAGTCTATTAGCTCAATAGGTCTTTCCATCTTTTGTCATAGTCCAGGATGGTTTCTGTTGGTTTCTGAACTACAGACTTAAGTTTTTTCATTACCAGATGCTTTGCATTTTGTGTTTTGAAGAAGGATAGAAACTGTTGCTTAATCTCTACTTTAGATTCATTAGGTGTCCTTTCAGTATAGGTCATATACCAAGTTAATGCTCTATTTTGTAGGGAACCTGTGAACTACACCATTTGTTTATCTTCATTTGTAACTTGATTGGCCTCCCATGTTGACTCACAGACGAACGAATGTCGCCTGGGGTCTTTTCCACCCTCATAGAGGGGATGTGTGTTGAACCGTGCCCCATGTCGGTGTCAGCTTCTCCTTCAAGAGGTGGCAGTGGCAGGGGTGGTGATGGGGGGATAGTGGGATATTCCATGTATCTTTCTGTCTATAGATAGTCTCGACGAAACTTTCATTTCCATAATATATTTTGGTTTTCGATTCTATTTCGACAACTTGTCGATTATTTTTGACTTTTTCTATCGATGTCCAACTGTACTGTTGTGCTTGTGAGTCCAACTGGTTTATGTTTTGTAAAGCTTTGTTTAGTAGGGGGGCGCTCCTTCATGTCTGGGGTAGAGTAAATGGATACTTTGGTTGGATAGAGTAGAGTAAATGGATACTAAATGGTTGTCATCATTTACTTCATCGTCTAGTCAGCTCCATGTACCGAACTCACCAGCTCTTACTCTCAGGTCCTCCTCGACAATGGCCTCCATTTGGGTACTCATATTTATCAAAGACAGAGGTCTTACCTCCTAGAGTATTTCCAATTGGAGATATTATTTCTTCTCTATCCACATGTCTTCCTCCATTGGTGACACCTCTTCATCTACGCCTTCCTCCTATCGGTCATGACTCGACTGTGGCAGATTTTCCTCATGCTTTGTCACCCTGGAAACCATTTTTCTTTGGAGCACTATAGCTTGTTCTTGTATCTCTTCCATTATTGTATTCCTCTTCTGCCTTTCTATCTTTTGTAGGTGGGGCGTACCTTTGTGAGTCACTGTCCACTCAATTTCCTTCTTAGATCAAGTTTTCATTGCTGCTAGTGGTATTTTCTCAGGTTAACTAGAATCCTTCTACTTTGCCCCGACACATGGCAAGCTACCTCCCCATAGCCTACCTGATTCTTTAGTAAGCTCGAATAGTTTTGTCTATTTGTTTAGGAAGTACTCCCACTCCCTTTCGGCAATAAATTTTTCTCACGCTTTTTGCTTTTTCGCCTAGTTAGTGTTTGTTGGCAGTTCGATGAGTGATGGAAGAGGTTTGAATATATGACCTACTCCTCTGTTGATTAAAAATTTGAATAGCAGGGTCGGTAGTGAACAAAGAAATTTCTTAGTGAAGTCGGTATAGAATATTTTTTCAATACTATCAACTGAAATTCTCTCCTCTACTGCTTGTTCTTGACAGAACTCATCTGCAATTTTCTCAAACCACTTCGACAGGTTTGTTCATCCTCCTTAGATCAGTTTTTGAACCAATTTTTGATCTTTAGTTGCTTCCAAGTTCATCTAATATTTTTTTCAGCAGCTGGGGTACCAATTCTACAAATTTTTCATGTGTTTCGGTGAAGAATTTCTCCTTTTCCTGAGAAATGGTCAATCTGTTTCTTCTCGTGTAATTTTGCAGATCGTTTGTGATCTTATGCTCCCACTAATTCTTAATCCCTTGCTCTCATATCATCTACATATGGTCATATCATCCATACATGTACTACTAGAAATGGAACCAATATTGTAATCACACAAATCACATAAGGTTACCAATAATACACATATAGATTCATATATTCTTCCAAATACAAGAGATAAGAATAGGTGATAGAATAACAAATTATATTAGTTAATCACATGAGGGTCTATACATACACAGAACTGAACCAATTTCTTATTTGGCTCAACAGCCTAATATATATGAGTTACAAAACAAATAGGAATAACTACTTGTCGGTTCGATCAACCGACACAACCTTTGGAGGCTGACCTAATATCCAATTAGTTAGTTAACTAGTATACTTGGCTCACTGACTAGTTCCTCCAACAAACCTCCACACCATCCCAGCCTGTGGAGAGGCATTGTTCTGAGTTTGGGCATGGTGGCCCCCTTTTAAGCCAGATTGGAAGATATATTGTCTCATTCTTTTTCTTTTTTCATTTTATAGTTTGTAGATGTTTAGTTATTTTTTCTTCTAACAATTTGCTGCATCTCTTTTTGTTAGATTTTTCACATTAAGCTAGCATTATATTAGGATCTTTAACTTAGAGAATAACAAGCACAACAATTAAACGCAAAAGACAATGAACACAGTGTTTTTCCTTGAGGAAACCATAAATGGAGAAAACCCCACAACTTCCTCAGAGATAGAATCAACACCAAAAGTAAAACCCCAAAATAGTAGGATGATTTCCAGACATCATTAGCATCTTTCTTCCTAGCCCCAGTAGCTTCTTCTTCCTCAACTATGCACTACAACTGAGTGTGAGTGAGTGTGTGATAAATAGAGAGACTCACTCTCTATTTATACTAATTCCTGACTTGACAATAACCTACTAGGGCTGACTTCTCTAGGAGATTCTAATAACCCTAGTGCCCCAAAACTACTGGGACTTTAATCCTTGATCAATAGGAGGGTTACCCACAAAAACTTAACATGACTTGTTTACATTATAGAACCTCTCTATAGGAACATCGGGGCATGAAATGACTCAAGTACATTATAGACACATCCTAGAATAAACATCGGGGTACAATACATAAGATATATGGATGAATACATTTTGAAGTTACAAATACATTAACACTCCCTCTTAACTAGGAAGGTATTCTCTCGACATAATTTATCATCACAAGTCTTCTTCTATGTTTCATATGGATCATCATCGAGTTCTCATCATATTCAAGTCATCTTCATCTTTGGATCTAGATCATCACTCGATCTAGATCACCCCTAGAATATCATCACTGGATCTGGATCATCACTTGATCTGGATCATCACTAGAGCATCATCACTGGATCTGGATCATCATTGTTGAATCATCATCACTGGATGATCGTCATGGGTGCTATGTCATGATTCTTATTGTCACAGGAATTTCTATAGAGCCAGCCTTTTTTCATGCTGGTTGTAGGCCTAGACTCCATGTAGGTCTTCTTCAGAAGTTATATCTGACACTAAGTCAGAATGGCCCACCTATCACTTACATCTAACCATGAGAGGAACAAATCCAACACCATGTCAGATAGGCACACCCAACACTCACATATGACCATGCGGGAACACATCCCACAACCTTGTCAAAAAGGGTCTGCACTTACATCTTACCATGGGGGAAACACATCTTGCAACCATGTCAGGAGGGCTCTGCACTTACATCTGACCATGGGGGGAACACATCCCGCAACCATGTCAAAAGGGCTTTGCACTTACATCTAACCATGGGGGGAACACATCTCACAACCATGTTAGAAGGGATCTGCACTTACATCTTACCATGGGGGGAACACATCCTGCAACCATGTCAGAAGGGCTCTACACTTACATCTGACCATGGGGGAACACATCCCATAACCATGTTAGAAGGGCTCTACACTTACATCTGACCATGGGGAGAACACATCCTGCAACCATGTCAGAAGGGATCTGCAGTTACATCTTATCATGGGGGGAACACATCCCATAACCATGTCAAAAGGGCTCTGTACTTACATCTATCCATGTGGGAACACATCCTGCAACCATGCTAGAAAGGTTCTCAACCCCAGGTTGAGGGTTCCTGGTAACTGACTAGGTGCCTCCATTCTCCTAGAGAATGGCATCATCCCTTATATCTGATCAACTAGGAACACATCCCTCAATCACATCAGAATGGCCGTCAGCCCTAGACTGAGCTTTCTTGGTAAGTGACTAGGTGCCTCCATTCCAGGAATGGAAATAGCCCTTATATTTGATCATGTATGAACCAATCCTACAGTTATATCAGAATGGCTTAGCACTCATATCTGACATGGAAGGAACCAATCCTCTCACCATGACAGAATGGCTCAGCCCTTACATCTGACCATGGAAGGAACCAATCCTCTCACCATGTCAGAATGGCTCATGGACTCATCACTTCCCCTTGGAAGGAACCTCAATATGGAGAACACCAAGATTCTCCTTGAAGTACTCAAACTTCACTCTAGCTAATGGCTTCATCAACACATCAGCTATCTATTTGTCCATCACAACATACTGGAGCTTCACTACTCCTCTCTGCACCAGATCCTTGATATAGTGATACTTGATATCAATATGCTTCGACCTGTCATGGAACACCGGGTTCTCTAACAACTTCACATAACTTTGGTTGTCCCAATATATACAAGTAGCATCTAACTGGAGATAATATAAATCAAACATTAGCTTCCTCAGCCATACTACCTCACAACTAGTTGAACAGGCTGCAACCTACTCTGCTTCAGCTGTACTCAGTGCCACACGGGATTGCCTTTTGCTAAACCAAGAGATCACACCTGATACCATACTGAAGCAACACCTTGAAATGCTCTTCCTATCGATGGCACTACCTACCCAATTTGAATCAACATAACCCTCTAGGTTAATCTTCTTATTTGCCTCATACTTGAGCCCATAATCAACTATACCTTTTAGGTACCTCTGAATATGCTTTGTAGCAATCAAGTGAACATGTCTCGGATATGTCAGGAATGGGCTCAAGGTGTTCACAGTAAAGAAAATATCTGGTATTGTGTTTGTCAGGTACATCAAAGACCCAATCATCTAACGATACATCATATCATCAACCGCTTCTGAGGAAGCATCACTCAATAGATTTAGGTTTGATGATATAGGTGTGGTCATGGCCTTGCACTCCATCATCCCGAATCTCTTCAGGATCTCTACTGTATATTTCTCTTGTCCTAGGGAAATTCCATCTTCATTCTGCCACACTCCCATGCCTAGAACATAATGCATCATACCCAAGTCCTTCATCTCGAACTCGGCATTAAGATTCCTCTTCGTATCAGCAATCAACCTATCCATACCTATTACAAATAGATCATCTACATACAGTAGGAGCATCATTGGGTTGCTATCTTTAACCTTGTAGTAAAGGTTGGAATCTGCTTTACTCTTGGTAAAGCCCAAACTATATAGCAAGTTGTCAATTCTGCCGTACCATGTCTTGGGTTCCTGTTTCAAACCATACAGGGCTTTCTTCAATATACACACATGAGTCTCCCTATCATGTGTCTCAAAACCAAGCGACTGCTCCACATACACTTCCTCTTCCACTACACCATTCAAGAAAGCAGTCTTGACATCCATCTGGTGTATCTTCCATTTCATCACTACAGCCAAAGAAAGTACTGATATGATGGAAGTGTATCTAGCTACAGGTGAAAAAGTTTCTTCATAATCTATTCCTTCTTTCTGGGAGAATCCACGGGAAACAAATCTTGCTTTATATTTTTCTATGTTGTCATCTGTAGCATGCTTGATCTTGTAGATCCATTTGGAAGTTACAACTGACTTCCCTTCTGGTTTTGGGACAGCATCCCAAACATCATTCTTCATGATTGATTGATACTCTTCGATCATAGCATACTTCCATTCTCTCTGTTATTTCTCTTGTTCATAATTGGAAGGTTCTTTATCGATGAAATCACATAATAATGCTACATACCTGGAGGAGGACCTGGTCCTCTTTCTTTCTCTATGATTCTCTTATGGAGCCCCATATCTTTCTGCACCTTGGATAGATTCTCATACCCAAGTAGGTTTCCTCTTATGAGGATTCTTCTCCTGAGGTGGATCTATAGGTTCTTTAGGTTCTTCAAATTCTTGATATTCTTCTTGAATTTCTTTGTTCATGGTTGTGTCATGAATTCTGGGTGCTTTTGTTTCTTCAGGTTCTTCAGCAGGCCTCTTTCTGGATTTGTTGCAAGCTGAGTCTTCATCAAATGTTACATCCCTGCTCATATCAATCTTCTTGAATCCTGGGAAGTATATTCTGTAAGCCTTCGAGCTTTCAGAGTATCCCACAAATATACCATTCTTTCCTGAAGGATCTAACTTTGTGCTCTTTTCTTTTAGAGTGTGTATGTACACTGGACAACGGAATATTCTGAGATGTCTAAATTCTGGTTTCTTACCTAAAAATACTTCTCCAGGTGTCTTGTTCTCAAGTACTTTGTGTGGAGTATGGTTCTACACATACACCGTTGTTCTGGCAACTTCTGCCCATAGATGCATGGGAAAATCTTGATCGTGAATCATAGCCCTTGTAACTTCCATGATCATTCTATTCTTCCTTTCTATAGCCCCATTCTATTGTGGATTATATGGAGTAGTTAACTCCCTCTTAATCCTTGAATCTTTGCATAATGCTTTGAATTCATTTGATGTAAATTCTCTGCCATTATCTGATCGAAAAGTCATGATCTTCTTCTGAGTGTGGTTCTCGATCAAGGCTTTGAATTCCTTGAATTTGCTGAAAACTTCATCTTTGTTCTTCATGAAGTAAATCCATGTCTTCCTAGAAAAATCATCAATAAAATAAACATAGTATACATACCCGCTTAATGAACTTGATGACATTGGACCGCATACATCAGAGTGAATGATTTCCAGTATTCCTTTTTCCTTGCTCTCGCTGCTTGGAAATGTCATCTTTGTGTTCTTTCCTTTCGCACATCCTTTGCAGACTCCATCATGTTTTTTCTTGAATTTCTGGAAGACCTTCAATAGCTTTTCTTGCAAGTGGTAGTGCTCTGTAGTGCATATGTGAAAGCCTTCTATGCCAAAGTTCATTTGGCTATATTGTGTCATGGACTAAAGCTTGTTTTGGATGGACCTTCAATTTGTATAGACCTCACTCTTGTTCCCCAATCACTACTGCATCATCAAAAGTCTTTCCCTTTGGCCACATAAGAACTTGGCCATCTACAAATGCAACCCTCATGTCTTTTGCATCTAATGAAGATATGGAGAGGAGGTTCTTCTTTAGTCCTAGTACAAACAATACATCTTGCATCTTCATAGAATTTCTAGAGTCTAGCTTATAGGAGGATTCCCCACTACCTTTTATTGGATACTACTAGTCATCCCCAAGTTTCACCTTGTCAGGTGAGTCATGTTCATATAGTTTCAAAAAATATTATTTGAATCCCTTCATGTGTTTGGAATCACCACTGTATATAAGCCAATCATTGCTTCCATGTGAGATAGTTCCTGTGAGAGTGGAGATCAGCACATATTCTTCATCACTTTCTTGTCTGAATCTCTTTGTGGAAGGTTCATCATCCTCTACAGCATGAGCATGATGTCTTCTTTTTTCTCCCTTCATCTTATGGAGGTTAATATTGTTTCTAGGACAGTGTTTGGCAAAGTGTCCTCTTTCATCACATGTATAGCATCTTAATTTAGATAAATATTTTCTACTGTTATATCTCTGCTGGAAGTTCTTACTTCTGGAGTGATGAGAGCTTCTTCTTCTTTTCTTGTTGTGAACTGTGAGAGCTTGATCTTCACTTCCCATATTTTGTTCTCAAGCTGCTATCTGAGCTTCTTCTTGAGAGCATTCTTCCCATAGTTTGTTGAACTTGAGTAACTTCTTTCTTGCTCAGATTCCTTGAATAAAGGAGTCCCATGATCTAGGGAGACCATTCAAGGTGGTCATTACAATATCTACATTTTCAACTTCTTCATCTACTTCTCCAAGTTGTTCCTTGATCTGATAGACCCTTATAAATTAGGACTGGATGGTCTCTACATTCTGGATCTTTACATTCTTCAGTTGGTTTATCATTGTCATCTTTCGGTTTATGTTCTTCCCCTCAAACAACTTGGTTAGGGCATCAAACATAGATTTAGGTGTCTTTAGGGAGGACACATGTGGTATGAGGTGAGCCTTAATTGAATCAGCAATAATCCTCTTTTCCATAACCAACTTCTTCTTGTGTAAGGCCTTAGCCTCATCTCCCTCTAGAATTGGAACCTCATCATTGATATATGATTCCAACTCATTTTCTTCGAGTACTAGGTAGATCCTATACTTCCAAGCTCGGAAGTTATTAGCTCCCTCAAGATTTTCATCAATCTTGGTATGGTGAGACATCTTAACTGAGAACCTCAAATGGAAATACAAAATATTTATATCTTACCAAGTCAAGATGTCGGATTTGGATTTGGAGCTGAATTTATGCAGTGTTGGTTCAGGAGCATATTAGGGTTTGACTTTTCCAAAGTTATTTCCAACCAAATGCTTTTATCTTGATCTATAAACTTCAATTTTGAGGAGGAGATCAATCCAACCCTGGGCTCACTGAAAAATTCCACTTCTGTGGAAAGCCCTAATTTCTGGCAGCAGTGTTGGGTCCAAAACTGAAAAAGCTCAGAATTGGATTCTGCTTTGACAGAAAGATGCGCCCTAGGGAGGAGAGTTATTCCAACTTTATTTTTCTGAAAATATGTGGAGAGAGATCCACAAAGTAGGAAGCCCTAGTTTTTCCAACTGCATAGTGTCTTCTTCTCAGGTTAGCTCTAATACCAGGTTATATTTTTCACATTAAGCTAGCATTATATTAGGATCTTTAACTAAGAGAATAACAAGCACATCAATTAAACACGAGAGATAATGAACACAGTGTTTTTCCTCAGGGAAACCATAAATGGAGAAAACCCCACAACTTCCTTAGAGATAGAATCAGCACCAAATGTAAAACCCCAAAATAATAAGATGATCACTTTAAAGTAGTAGCCTCTTTCTTCCTAGCCCCAGTAGCTTCTTCTTCCTCAGCTATGCACTACAACTGAGTGTGTGATAAATAGAGAGAATCACTCTCTATTTATACCAATTATCGACTTGACAATAACCTACTAGGGCCGACTTCTCTAGGAGAGTCTAACAACCCTAGTGCCCTAGAACTGCAAGGACTTTAACCCTTGATCAATAGGAGGGTTACCCACAAGGACTTGACATGACTTGTTTACATTATAGAACCTCCTGATAGGAACATCAGGGCATGACATGACTCAAGTACATTATAGACACATCCCGAAATAAACATCGATGTACAACACATAAGATATACAGATGAATACATTCCAAAGTTACAAATACATTAACACTTTTTTATCCACAGACTCTACCCTTTCGTCCTATAGATGGAAGGGAGGTGTGTCTATAGGTGGCTAGGGATTTTTTCCAACTACAGTTTAGTGACTCCACTGGGGACATCCTGCTCCTCTGAAGAAGTCGGTTCCTACAAAGCATGTTTTAAAGAGTTTCACGACGTCTTTGCTTGGTCTTATACCGAGATGTCAGGGCTAGATCCATCCATTGTTGAGCACCATATTGATACCTCACCTGATGTGGCACCTGTCCATCAGAAGAAGAGATCCATCCATCCTTCTAAAGTGCACACAGTCGGTTTCATCTATCCCATCATGTACACCACCTGGGTTTCCAACCCTATTCCTGTGAACAAAAAAATAGGGCACCATCTGCATTTGTACGGAATTTTACGATTTGAATTTGGCTTGTCCCAAAGACAACTTCCCAACCCCGTTCATTGACTAGATCATTGATGCATGACCCAGACAAGAATTTTTTTCCTTCATGGATGGTTTTTCCAGATACAATCAAATTCAGATCCGTAAGGAAGATCATTACAAGTCCATGTTCATGACCCCTTGGGGCACATTCACCTACTGAGTAATTCCCTTTGGATTGAAGAATTCCAGAGCCACCTTCTAGCATGCCATGACATATTGGTTCCACGACCTGGTGTAGATTATATTGGTTTATATTGACGACCTCACTACTTGGTTGCAAAAACACACTCAACACATAGACGACTTGCGACAAGTCTTCCTGCACTGTCGCAAGTACAAAATCTACCTAAACCCTCTCAAGTGTGATTTTTGTGTCCCAACGGGCCATCTGCTTGGGTTCGTCATGTCCCACAAAGGGATAATAGTTGAACCTCTTAAATTTCAAGCTATTCTTGATCTCCCTTCACCACAAGTTCTGTGCCAATTGCAGAGTCTCCAAGGCAAAGCTAATTTTCTGCACTGCTTCATACAAAAATACACGATGATATCATTAGAGGAAATTTGGGGTCTAAAATGGGCCTTATAAGAAAACGTGCCAAAATAAGTTTTTGTGAGTTGGAATTCAAGAACCAATAGAATTTCANTGGAATCAAATTACGCATCCAATGAGCTCTCCCAATCGAAATTTGAGTAAAAGAACAGGGAGATATGTCGAAAATACGAACACAAAAAGTAGTTTTTTTCTTTCTTCCTCCAAAATTAATTAATATTATTTTATTATTTTAACCATTATTTTATTATTTTAACTATTATTTTATTATTTTCCTTAGGAGGCCCATTTTAGACCCCAAAATTCCTCTAATGCCCATGGCTTCTTGTGTCTGCTTCATTCCACCATTCCATTCATTTGGGATCATTAGGCACAAGAATCATTTGACGCACTCAAACAAGCTCTAGCTTCCGTACCACTACTATCTCCACCCTGATACCTCATCTTTCATGTGTCAGCCTTGAAAAATTCCATTGATGGAGTTTTGGTCCAGCAAGATGATGCTAGTTAAGAGCACGTGATTTACTATGTTAGCTAAAAGTTAACTGGTCCCCCCCTATGATATTCACCTAAGGTGAAAATGGCCCTTGTCATCATATTCTTGGTCCAAAAACTGTGCCACTGCATTATCACAAACCATACTTGAGTAGTGGCCGATTCCAACCCAATGCAGTACCTATTGAGTCGCCACCTCCTACAAGGTCGTGCGGCTAAGTGGATAGTCGTTCTCCAGGAATTCGATCGAGAGTTTTTTTCCTGAAAAGGCACCAAGGCACTGGCACTAGCTTCGCTAATGATAGACTTGCCCCCATTGTCCACACCACCACCAAACAAGGTTGACCTTCTTGATGAGTTCTTATTCATCATCTCCATAAAATACACTTGGTATGGGGGCATTCTCCTATACCCGTGCACCTAGAAGTTTGAGGCTCATTTAATCCATGAATACACACAATGCATCTGACACCTAGCCGCATGCCATCTCCTTATTGGAGATGTCTTTTACCATCAGGGTGTCGAAACCATATTACATCGCTTCCTCAACCATGATGAGGCTAAATAGGTCCTTAATGACTGTCATAGTGAAGCCTGAGGTGGCCACCTCCCCAGTGTGGTGATTGCTCAAAATATTCTACGTGCGAGCTATTTTTTCCTTCAATTTTATCTAATTGCATTGATGCAGTCGAACATTGTCACAGTTGTCAGCTCTTTTCCCCAAAAGCAAGGACTACCCCCACACCTCTACACCCCGTGGTCACAGTTAGTCCCTTCTGCAAGTGGGTGATCGAATTCATGACAATCACTCCTACCTTGGTCAGCGTACATAATTACATTATCATGGTCATCAATTACTTCACCAAGTGGGCCGATTCTATGCCCAATTTTGATTTCAAAGGAGAAACCGAAACATGATTCTTCTTTAACCATGTCATTTCACGATTTTGTGATCCCCAATAGATAGCCTCTGACCACGGTAAACATTTCAAAGATGTTGTTTTGGAATAACTTTCAACCATGTTCAAGTTTAAACACTAGTTCTCATCTTCTTACTACCCCAGGGAAATGACCAAGTTGAAGCGGTCAATAAAATCATCAAGACCATGCTTCATCACATGGTGGGAAACCACAAAACCAATCGGCACCACATGATTTTTTCTACCCTATGGGCCTAACAAGCTTTCACGAATACCACCACCAGCTTCACCCCCTTACATTTGATCCATGGCGTTGAATCAGTACTCCCCATAGAGTGCCAAAACCCATCACTTTGCCTCATCATGGAACTCCTTCTCGACACTTTTCTCTTGGAAGAACGCCTCCTCCAACTGGAAAAAATTGATGAGCACCATTGATATTCTCTCCAAGCCATCAAAGAATCGAAAACCCAGTTGAAGTCACATTATGACTCCCATGTCCATCCCCACACCTTCAACGAAGGCGATTTGGTCCTGGTTTACGACCAAGCCAACGATAAGTTGCACAAAGGAAAGTTTGATTCAATGTGGTATAACCCATATTTCATTCACCAATTCTTGGGAAAGAGGGCATACATTCTTGCTGAATCTAATGGAAAACTCTTGGAGAACCCCCATAATGGGATCTACCCCAAGATATTTTATGCATAACATCACCAGAACGAGTCACTTGTAGCATATTTTTTCTCTTTTTTTTTACACCATTCTTGAAATGAATCTTACACATTGCTTCCTTAATTGCTCCAGATGGATCCTACCTCACACCACTACACTCGATTTGCTGATGGAGCAAGCAAATGGTCTCCAAATATCGCCTCAGCTGCATGGGTAATCTACTTCACATCACATGAGTTTATCCATATTGATGGAATATGTGTAGGTATTGTAGCCAACCACCAGGCTGAGTATGATGGTATCACTGGCTTCTTGGATGCCTCCCTCCAATTGGGGATTTGTCACCTCAATGTCTTCTTAGACTCCCAGTTTCTTATCTGCCAGGTCAACAATATCTACCGGGTACGCAATCCCTGCCTTTTTAGAAAATCATGCGCACTAAACATATGGTTATAGAATTTGAATCCATTACTTTCACACATGTTCCCAGAAATCTCAATAGTGTGGAAGATCAGATGGCTAATGATATTCTAGAATGGCATATTCATCATCGCATATAAGAAGCATAAAAAAAATTGCATCATGCATCAACATATAATCATGCACACATATGTAACATACATCATCTAGGCATTTTTTCATCATGAAAATATTCACAGATAAAATCATAAAAGTGCATCCATGTGCATAAAAAATATATATCTAAATATCGCATGTTTGTTGCACATGAAAATCTCACATTGCTTAGTCAGCCTTCAGATGACTTTCTTGTTTCCTACCAACCTCCCAAAAATCCTGATATGGATCACCTTAACCATTTTTTTTCCCTAACCTAGAAGGGACGGTGCTCTTTCCACTTTTCCATAGAGCACCATTGACGCCTCCATTAGTTGAGAAAGAAGCGTCGTTGACCCTCTGCAGTGGGAAAAATCCTAGGTCAACGCTCTGTCTAGTTTTCCTAAAAGTGTCGATGGTCTTAAAAGGGGAAAAAGGAATTTTCTAGAAGGTTTCATATGTAACCCTTCCTGGAATTAGTTCTTGCGTGTCTGAGAGAGGTGGCATTCACCTCCCTCACTTATAGGGATCTTATTTTATCCTTTTGTCAAGTCATCCTATGGATTTTTGGCCTATAAATGAAGCTTCTATGAGGAGAGTGGGGGAGACCAGAAAAAGCGTCCTTATGCTGATAGTTTGAAGTCTGGATAGAGGCAAAGTCAAGGTATCTTGTAGCTAGAGAGGTATTCATTGGAGTTTGTAGAAATTTGTTGAGACAGAAGCTGTCAACATCAAGGATTTTGGTTGTACTTCTTCTCACCCATTATTAATACAAAAACATTTCCCTTTCATATATTTGGTTATTGTGTTTGTGATTAAATATTATTGAATTCCTTGATCATCAATATGGATAGTTGATTATCTGGATGACGCACCTCTCTGTGGCTGACAGAGCACTGATCTTCGTTTAGGGTACCTTTCCCCTTGACTGATAGAGCATTGGCTTCCTTCCATGGCGCACCTCCCTTCAGCTGACAAAGCATTGTCCTTCCTTCCAGGGCGCTTTTCCCTTCAATTGACAGAGCACCATAGGCACGTAAGTCCTGAGTTACTAGCGTGTTGATTCGACTTGTGAGGTAGGATTCAAAAACTCGTAAAATTTGTGTTTGTCTATTTGGAAATTTTTTATCTTGCTGAAAAGTCTGTGTGGTTTGTTTGCTTCTCTGAGATTTTGTTGTGTTCTTTGCATCTGCCTGCTGTTTCAGAGTACTTTGTGAACCTGATTCTCTTTTGAGATCAATTACACCAGCTTGATCATTTTTATAGGGGAAAATGGTATATAGTTTCAGTTTTGGTATCAACGAAATATATGGAAACTTTTACTTTTGAAAAGAAAATCATAGGCTCTTTTAAACTAGTTAATTTTAGACTACTTTGAGTGCCTCATATTTTTCAGAAAAATACAAAAAATAACCATTTTAGTTTCTTCTTGTTTATGATTTATAATTTGTCATTTTTACGCATAAATAGTTTAGAATAAATAGATTTTTTGGCATTGTAGCAAAGATAGTTTGCATGCACACTAGAGGCTTACTTTCTTTGTCAAAATTTTCAGATATCTTTTTAGTGCTTGTTGAAAATTTTTTGTGTTTGGAAAAAACTTGATTTTCTTGCATTTCTCAATTCAAGTTTCTGTTGTTGAAATGGAATTATTTTAAGGATCTTGAAAAAGAAAAAGAGAAAATTTTCTCCTTACCCTAAATAGTTTTCATCGAAAGTCAAAGAAGTGTTTTATGTTGCATATAGAGTTAATTTGCATTATTGGAGACAACATTTCCACAAGCATTCACCTAATCATCAAGATAAAATAAATGGTAGAATTAGGTTAAAATTTGTATAAAATGTTGAGTGATAGGCTAGAGACATGTTTGGGCATCGTTAAGCATAGGAGCTATCATTATTTGTTCACACTACATCCCAGGACTCGCGCGGTTCTTCCATGTACTGTCGGTATATAGAAATAGTCTTTCACGTACCCTTGAGGTATATAGAAAGGTTCTTTCACATACTTGATTGTATATAGGAAGGACCCTTGTGAGCGGTTGTGCATTAGACATCACTACTATCGATTTGAGCTCCCATGTACCTTGCATATATCGAGAGACCCCACTAGGATACCCTATCCAAACTGAGTTAACCTCTTGGCCGTCTTAGATTTATGGGTGAATCTTGTAAAGTCTTGATAATCCTAGTGAGAAACTGGACTTTGAATGCCTCCTATCATTTAATACTGCTTGTGACCTTTATCTCTGTGCAGGTGTATTTTGTGTGATTTTTTCTTTGACCTAGGTTAGAAGACTTCCAGCCACCACCATGGTTAAGCAGCTTGCGCAATGTCAATCCCATAGGTTGCAGGGTTTACCTCTTGACTCTCCTCCAGCCGTGGAGATACCAGCTTCAGCTGAGAATCGTATGGAACTTACTCCACCTAGAGAATATTTCACTATTTACATGAATCTTTTAGTCCAATTTCCTCCTACAACCGATGCTTCTCGACATCCACCTTTGGAATGCCATGGTGATGCTTCTACCCCACCATATTATGGTCTAGATCCTCCTTCTAGAGGACTTATATGAGCCAAGACATTGCTAAATTTTGGGTTATTATACCTTCACCAGGAAATCCTCCCTTGGCAGAGGAGGAACATAGAAGAATTAATGCATCTCTCGATCGAGCTCGTAACTTTTCAGAGAGAATAGAAAGAATTATTCCTCCACCTGTGTCCCATTATGAAAATTTACTGGCATGATTACCCCATAATACAAACCCTTGGCCTAAAGCTGAAATTAAACCTTCTTCTGATAGCTACCCACCTTATGGTGAGAATTATCGCAACCCATGGCCTGAAGGATATCATTCACTAGCTCAAGCATTAGGACCTATTGAATAAATTTTGTTTCAAGGTAAATCAGGTCTAAAACAAAACCATATAGTGTCACATCCTGGACCTATCACTATACCTTCCATACCTGTCATGGTTGGGGGGAAATCCTCAAATCAAGCCATGTTAGTAAAATATCACATCGGGGGGCAACGCCCGATGCGAGTTATGTTACCTATCAGTGGAACTATGTCTAGTTCAAGACAAGTTGCAGCTGTAACACAACCTGAATTAGTTATACACCTGACCAATACACATGTTCCCCCCCCCCATCTAGTATAGGTCAACCCTTAGGGTCACAACATGTCAACAATATGAATTCTTGGGGATATACTTATAGAGGAACTCAACATCCTATGGATAATCAAGTTTATCAACAACCAGCACCTTCGATTGTTTATCCTAGAATTACTTACCTTGGAAATGCTTTCATCCCTTGGGGACAGCCAAATTAGTCAAATATCCTATCATATGGAGGGAATTTTTTGAATGCTGCTGGAGGATACGGTGGAACTACCCCCAGAGGACCACCACGAGAACCTGGAGGTCCTGGAAGACCTAGTGGACCATTCGGTGGATAGCCACCACCACTTGGCGGAGAAGGACAACCACCACCACCTGGCAAAGGAGGACCACCACCACCATCTGGAGGAGGAGGACCACCACCAAAACCTGGCAGAGGTGGACCCCCACCACCACCTGGAGGAAGAGGAGGACCACCACCTTATGGAAGACCCCCTCCCTCGGGGGACCAACCTCCCCATGGAAATTCTGGAAACCAACAGCCTTTTCAACAAACTTCGGGGGCACCATCTATACCGATATATCAATTCGCATACGGTCCTATTGGTCAGCAAATGCCCTATCAATATTACCAGTACCCACAACCAAATCAACAACTGCCATTTCTAGCCGCTTTAGATTTTCCAGACTTGTCAAGATTGATAAATGACCTAATTCATTGTGACCCCTCTTGGCCCGCCATCCCAATTAAGCTACCTTTCGATATCCCAAAATTCAATGGTAAACCTGGTGAGGACCCAAAAAACCATGTTATGACTTTTCATCTTTGGTGTTCATCCAATTCTTTGATGGACAGTTCAATCCGTCTATGCCTTTTCCAAAGAACCCTCACCAACATTGCAACTAAATGTTTCATAGAGTTACCATGACATTCATTTTGGGATTTCAATGCTTTAGCTATGGATTTTTGACACACTTTCAGTTACCAATCTGGTATGAAACAGGTATATACCTATTGACCTCACTTCGACAAACTACATCTATCCATGTCTTCGATCATATCCATGAATGCAGAAGAAGAATTAGGTTGATTAAGGCTCCTATTCTTGATTATTTACTAGTTAATTGGTTCACAAATTCTTTTCTTCCACCCATAGATAGAGATGTGGCCATGGGAGGTGCTGTTACCAAATAACAGACTATTAGTCATGCTTAGTACCTTGACTTGATTTATTCCTAGTAGGGCACTTTGTATGATCTGATTCCCCATGCTTCTTGGCCTACTACACACCCTTTGAGACCTCCTACGAAAATACCTGCTGATGGCATACTTGGTTTAGTTCAGACACAAAAAGTGGCTAAATACTATAAGAAACAACTTGCCACCCCATCCAATCAACAAGCACCACCTTCCAAAACTACAGCCTCTCCTATTTCTTCCGCTGAAGTAAATACAGTTCAATCCACTGAATCTTCAGGTGGAAAGAAAAAAGGATAAACTAAATCTAAAAAACCTGACAACCAACAGGAAGGAAATAAAATACAGAATACAAATAATGATTAAAAATGAAAGAGAAACGTGAAGTACCCCTGTTTAATCTATGGAGGTGATCATTTTACAAAAGAATGTCCTTGCCGTGAGGAAGTTGGTAAATTTTTAAAATCCTCACCCACCCCAGCCATTTTAAAAGATCCTTTCCCTTCCCAACAACTATTAATTGATCATAAGTCCTTAAACGAAACTTCTTCTTCCACTGATGAAGTTCATATGATTTTTAGTGAAATGGTGAATATGAACACAAGAGCACATAGTTATGACCCTCTTCCGGAAAAGATACTTGATGATATTCCATCTGAAAAAACCCCAACTTCCACACCTCCTACTAATAATGGTATTCATATTGAAAAACCTATACCTAAAGCAATTTTCCGTCCACCAAAGGGAACTCTACGTAAGTCCACAATTAATCCTAATGCTCGTGCTACCCAATACTATAATATTGTTGCAGATTTGGCCCAGGAACCCTACGCTATGTCAGCTTTGGAGGTACTTCAAACCTTCCCAACTCAACGGAAAAATTTGCTTACTACCCTTGGAGCTATGGATCCTAAGAATAGTAATATCTTCACTTTCAAACTGAATGATTTCAAAATGATACTTTCACATCAGTTAGCTTTCCAGATCGCTACAAATATTTCTGGAAAGACTGTCCATCGTATCATTTTGGACGAGGGTGCCTCTACATCAGTTATGTCTTTATCTTGCTAGAGAGCCATTGGATCTCTAGAGAGCAACCGTTCACCTACGACTCTTAATGCTTTTTATTGTCATGACTTTCAAGCCTATGGACTACTACCTTCCATCCATGTAGAACTGGGGGGCAAGTTAGTCTCCATTCATATCGAAGTCATTGACACTCCTTTGGATTACAACTTACTCCTAGGTCGCAACTGGTTTTATGCTATGCAAGCTATAGCATCGATCGTTTTTCAGATAGTCCAGTTCCCATTCCAAGGAAAGATTGTTACTGTTGACTAGTTAGACTTCATCACACCTAGCGCTATTACAAATGATGGAAACAACGTTCTTCTTTTGAACACCCCACAGTATCAAGACATCGTAGTAGGACTTATCAAAGATTCTTCACTTATGGGAGTCTTTCCTGCCTTCGACCCTCCTCTTGCTTCGCAAACTTCACCCATTAATATGATTTCTAGCTCTCGTAAAGACAAAGGAAAATCAATTGCTAATGAATCCTCCTCCTTTTCCCCTTTTGAATAGATGTACAATGCAATCCAAGCTACCAGCAATCATGGCATCAATTATCATTTCTCGGTGGCCTCAGACCATTATCACATGCCATATTGGCTCAAACACCCCTCCCCATCTCTAGATTATCTTTCACACACACTTCCTACAGATGATTCCATCATGGAAGTTATGTCGTTAGATGAGATGCCTTCAGAATATTATCATCATAGGTCTTCTTTCCTTCCCCGTTTCCATATGGTATAAAACCACTTTGTCTCCATGGTTTCATCTGATATAGTCCTCAAACCTCAGTCTTTGATCCTCACTCGTGGTATCAATTCTGAAGGGAATTTATGCAACAATACCAAGACTAAACCCATTGACATATCCATGAAACCGGGTGTTTCCGGGAACATTTCCATAGGATAGAACTCTTCCCCTGAAGAAATCCAAACATACATGACTCTTTTCAAATAATTTTGAGATGTCTTTGCATGGACATATGAAGAAATGCCTGGGATTGATCCCTCTATTGTTGCCCATGAAATCAAAACTTATCTTGACACCAAGCCTGTACACCAAAAACTACGACAAGTTCATCCTCGAAAAGCAGCCGCTATCAAAGAGGAAGTTGAAAAAATCCTGAAAGTTGGTTTCGTTTACCTCGTACCACTAACTGAATGGGTGTCCAACATAGTCCCTGTGAATGAAAAGTAGGGTACTATTAGGGTTTGTATCGATTTTAGGGACCTGAATCGAGCTTGTCCAAAAGACAACTTTCACATTCCCTACATTGATCAAATAATTGATAACTGTGTCGGAAGCATCATTTTTTCCTTTATGGATGGATTTTTTGGCTATAATTAGATTAAGATTCTCCTGTCCGATCAACACAAGACGACATTCATTTTCCCTTGGGGGAATTTTTCTTATCGTAAACTATATTTCAGTTTAAAAAATGCTGGTGAGACATTCCAACGTGCCATGTCATATGATTTTCATGATATTAAACATGTTGTGGAACCCTATCTAGATGACTTGCCTGCCCATTCCAAGCAGTGGGATATCCATGTCGATCATCTAAGAGCATTATTTCTTCTATGTCATCATTTTAACATTTGTCTAAATCCCCAAAAATGTGTTTTTTGTGTCGAATCTAGCCAATTTCTTGGTTTTATTGTTTCTAAAGATGGCATCCATATGTATGCTTTGAAAATTGAGGCTATTTTGGCCCTGCCTGCTCCCACGAATGTTACTGAACTCCAAAGTTTGCAAGGGAAGGAAAATTTTCTACGTCACTTCATCTGTAATTATGTAGAGAGGACGCATGGTTTTATGAGGTTGCTTAAGAAAGATACTCCTTTCATTTGGGATTATTTCGCACAGCACGCATTTGATAATGTTAAACATGCACTTACCCATGCACCTGTGTTGCAACCTGCAATTGTGCTCAGGATTATTCCCTGTATGTGGCTGCATCCTTGTCTACCATAGGCATGGTCCTTTTTCAAATAGATGAACACGAACAAGAACATGTGATCTATTACGCTAGTAAGATTATTTTGGACTTTGAAACTCGATACTCACATGTGGAGAAACTCGCTCTTGCCACAGTCATTGCGGTCCACAAGTTTTGTCACTATATTTTGCTCCGCACCACTACTGTTTACATGGATTCCAACCCGATGTACTACGTTCTGACATGTCAAATGCTTGGGGGAAAATACTCATGTTGGATCATGATCCTTCAGGAGTTTGACCTAGAATTAGCCAAAAGTACTTCCAAGAAGTCCCTTGTCTTTCTGGATCTTATATGTGACCTTCCCCGTACTACTAAGAATCTAGAGCCCTTTGATTCCTTACCTGATGAATCACTATTTCTCATTAGTATGATAGATCCATGGTATGGAGACATCAATTTGTACCTCCAGACCTTACGATACCATCCTACTGCCTCCTGAGATGAACGTTGTTGTGTTCACCACTAGACTAAAAGTTACCTTATCTTGAATGATACCCTATACCATCATGGTGTTGACTCTATCCTACGTCGTTGCCTTACTCACGAAGAGGCTGAGATCGTCCTTAATGATTTCCATGCTAGATCTTGTGGTGGTCATCTTTCTGGGTTGGCTACTACCAAAAAAATCCTACGTACTGGGTACTTCTGGCCTTCTATTTTCAAGGATTATATTGAAATGGTCAAGAATTTCCCACCTTGTCAAATGTTTACTTCCAAGAAACACATAGATCTAGCTTCACTCCATCCCATAGTAGCAGTTGTCTTTTTTGCAAAATGGGGCATAGACTTCATGCACTATAGGCCTACCTCAACCGGGGGGCATGGCTACATCATTGTGGTTGTTGACTATTTTTCAAAATGGGCTGAGGCAATGCTCACATACGCCAAAGATAGTAAAATTGCTGCACTTTTATTATTCAACCATATTATTGCAATATTTGGGATTCCTAGGGCCATCGCTACAAATCATTGATCACATTTCAAAAATAAAATGATGGGAGAGCTTATCATAAAATTAGGGTTTCAACATGACAACTCTACACCCTACTTAAAACAATGCTTCAACGAATGGTAGGGTAGGCTAAGTCAAACTGGAATTTACAGCTTTTCTCCACACTCTGGGCCTATACAACTACTATTAAAACTTCCATCGGTTTTACACCTTTCCAATTAGTATACGGGCTGGAAGCTACTCTCCCAATAAAATGTGAGATCCCTTCTTTAAAACTGGTTGTCTAATTATTACCCAACACTACCATAGATGAAGAAATATTCCTGTACCTAAATAAACTTGATGAAACTCGACATGATGTTTCCTTAGCTAATGAGGCACATAAATGAAGAATGAAATTTCAATATGACAGGACTGTCCAACCCCGTTCTTTCAATGAAGGAGACCTGGACTTGACCTACGACCAGAAGCATGACAAGCTGGGGGTAGGAAAATTTCAGTCTGTGGCATGGACCCTACATTTTTAGCCTTGTTTTAGAGAAAGGAGAAAATGAACTGGTTGATTAGGACGGGATGCCATTGGGAGAGCCCCAAAATGGGCTCTACCTCAAAATATACTATGCCTAGGTCATCTAGCGTAGGGTCTTTGTAAATATTGTTTACAGTTTGTTGTGTGTCTTAGAATTTAAGAGGTGTGTCTTTTGTGTGATTTAGAGTGTGCTTTTAATAAAACCCTACTTATGCACGTCTTTTGTCTCATGGACATATGATTTCCTTCATTGGTTTTGCTGATGGTGCTCATCAGTATACACTTAACCTTGCATCTATAGCTTGGGTACTGTACTCTCCTACAAGTGAGCTGGTGAGTTAAGGGGGTATTCTTTTAGGTCCCTCCACCAACAATATGGCAGAGTATCAAGCTGTGGTCAGTTTTTTGACGGAAGCCCTAACTAATGATGTAAGGTAAATTAGGGTTTACTTGGACTCTAAGCTGGTTGTCCAACAAATTAATCAATTCTACACTATCCGTAATCCCCTGCTTCTTCGTACTTTCCGAAGAGTCATGTTGTTAGAAAGGTATTTTGAGCAAGTCACTTATCAACACATTCCAAGACATTTAAATGCAGTGGCAGATTCCTTAGCTAATTATGTTTTCGATTGGTATATTGCTCATACATTAAATTCCATTTGAAACATAAATCAAAACATGTAAATTCATAAGTAGCTGAACATCTCACACATCACATTTGTCACACACAGAATAGTAAATATGAAATTATATCATATATATATATATAAACTGTAACATCAAGATACAAAAATGGGCTGAAGCATCCCTAGCTTTCAGTTCCCTCAAAAGTTTAGGACCATAAAAAGTTCAAAAATACATAGGGAAAAATCTGAAGCTCCGAAGCTTTCAGTAATACATATACAAAAAGAAGATCAAAATAGACTAATCCTCCTGCTGTGCATCATAGCATGCAATGGCATGGGCCACCCTACATAGTATCCTGGCAAACCATTTAGAAACACCTATGGTGTGGCACTGATAATGCCTAGGTACCATGTCTGTGGCTACATCAGGAATACCCACAGTCAAATGCTGTAGGTTTTCCTCCACATCTCCAAGCTCCTCCTTAGCCTTAGAGTGATACACCATCATGTCTCTGGTGCCTACTCACCTAGCAATAGGTGACATCCCCACTGGATGGGAAGGTCCAATGTCTACACAAAAACACCTTTTGTTATCTCAATGTTATAAAACCATAAAAATTAAATAAAATACAAAATTCCAAAAAACACAATTTGGATGGTGTCTTTACTTACCACAATCATCCCACATCTCATCCTCAAGTAAAACCAACTCTAGATCATGACAGAAATCTACCCCATCATAGGCATAATCCTCTATCATAAGCAACCGGTTTCTCAACCAGCGAAAGAATCCATCCCCATAACTAACTTTAGGCATTGCACCACCAAGGCGTGGCATAGTTGTAACCCATGCTAAAATCCTGGGATCTTTAGGCTCTATCCTGGTGATAGTTACCTATGGTTTAAAATGTGGAATCCACTGTAACATGAATGCCTCGACCACTTCCTTGAATCTGAATTTCTTTAGTGTTCCCCTCCTACATTTTGTTAACTACTTCTTCAGGCATATTAGCATGCTCTCGCACTAGTTAAAAATGATAGGATTTATACACTGCAGAGCTTATACCATATGAGACCGAGTAGTAAGGTGGGAAGATATTGTTCCCACCACCTTAACAATAGTGTATAGCACAGTCCTCAATGGGTGATTCACTATGGAGCAAATATTTAGTTTCCTGGATTGAGCTTATGTGTCTAATGCACAATGCTGGTCTATTATGTCATCCAAGGAGCCTTCTCCTCCTTGATCCCCAGATAACATTGCCTGAGTCCCCCTCATGGATAAACCGGTCAAAAAGTAAATATCCTATATCTCAATGGACAATATGTGGACCCCTACGACAAAATTTTCTTGGTCAGGATCCCACATATTAATGATATACTCAAGTAGCCGGATGTGTGCTTTCCTACCAGGCACATGAAAGTACTTTAACAGTCTATAGTTTCTTAAGGCTTCAATGGTAGGTGGATCATTAACAGCTTATATATCAGAAGTTTCATGCTCCCTTTCTTTCTAGATGGCCATTATGCACCTAAAACATACAAATTTAATGATTATAACACATCGCATGGCTAAAAATAGAATAACATATTTTGAAGCAAATCTTGAGCATGAATTTGGTCTTTTTAGCATTCTAGGGTTTTATTTTTCTTCCTTAGGGATGCAACGACGCTGCTATCTTTTGCCAATAGAGCATAATTGGCACCTGTGTCTTCAGCTCCCAAAGCACTTCCCACTTGTCCTCTGTGGACAAGGCGCCTACGGCACACTTGTCCTGGCTGGACAGAGCGTCGTCAGGGACTTTGCTCGATGGCCGAAAACCCTTCAAAAATAAAATTTAACCTATTCTCACAAATGAAATTGCTCAATGATGGTCGGTTTCACTATTTTTGATAGAAACTTGCAAACCTATCCTCTATCTTCGCTTCAAAATCATTATAAATTTTTTTTTTAGTAATGTGTGCCTAAACATGAAAGGAGAAAATTTGACATTTGTAGAAGATGGAAGGGAAAAGATTTGATTACTTACCTCTTACACGGTGAACGAAGAAGCAATGAAGTGGAAAGATCCTTTCCAAACCACCAATGGAACTCTTACCAATCAAAACTAACTCTCCAAAGCTCACAAATGGTTAAAATGAAATCATTAACTATTTCTTACCCCACTTTCTATTTATAGATTATTTGAGATTTTCAAAAATACATTCCAATTTATATATTTTGAAATCCAAATTATTTAAGTGAAAGTGGGTTTTTATTTTTATTTTTCTATAGTTTTGGTAAAGTGGTTTTTTGGTCTTTTTTGAGTTTTTCAAGGTTAATGCTAGGTTTTGGCTCTGATAAAACCCATTTTTTTCTTTTTCATCCTTAGGGAAAAACTAAAAAAGTACCGAGCATCCTTATACACTTTTTACATGCTCGTTAAAATTCCAGTAGAAAGGTGTTGAGTCCACTTTTTCTCTTTTTCAGACTCGTTAAAAATGGCTTATGAGAAAGGAACCTCATTCAAGAGTTATATTTAAGCTCTTTTCAGTCTCCTCAAAACACAAAAATATTGCCAAGAGAACTTGTTACATTCCTACTTGTAAAAGAATCTGAACGGTCGACTAGTCGGGGGTAGGTTATCTTTTTTTCAGACCGACTAGCCTTATCAACAAAAAAGGACCCTTTTTGAAGTCTTCTTAGTCATTTCAGACTCTTTAAACATGAAACGACATATGATTTTACTTGTATCGGACTCATAAAACATACGATGTAAGACCCTATTTCAAGACTGAACCGCTCCTTTCTCAGGTTCATAAAAATATGAGAATGGACTCATCACTTGATGAGCTTCAACGAGTGTTTGTTACCCTCTTTGGACTCATAAAAATGAAAAGAGGCAGTCACCTTTCGAGGTGGGGAAATTAAAGGAAAGGGGAATGGTTTTCATTTGTGTATATGGTAGTACTCTACAGTCCACCTTTGAACATGGCACCTATTTGCATTTGCATATATGTGCAGTTTGGTTTTTCAGTTTGTCCTCGAGTCAATCCATTTATGTGAGTCACCTGAATCCTTTGAGTCAATTCAAAGGATGCTTCATTATATTTCTAGCATTACACCTGGTTCTATTCTCATGGGTCAATACTACCAAGTCATGTGTCGTGCTGCCCAATTGTTCAAAGGTTACCTCTCTTAGAAAAATAATCCATCAATAACCTCACTTGTCCTCAAAATTTAGTCATGTCTAAGTTAGTCCTATTATTACAAATCAACATTTATTCTCATTTTCGTGTCACTGATGTGGGAATCATTATGGCCCTCCTGTGATAGGGTCTATTCCTGTTGACTTTAGATCACTATCCAGAATTTATACCTAGAAACCTAGGCAGTACCTTAGGCCTGCATGCCTCAATGGCAGGTTACCATGCTTTCAACATGAGTTTACATCATTGGGTCTTGATTGAAATATCTCATAGGATGTTCGACTTCAAGTCCTTTATTCACATTCGATGATTTGTACTAGGATACCTTGGGAATCATTGACATCAATGGTGATTTCAATCGCACTTGTTAACAGTTGACATCAATGAATGGTAATCAAGTGGTTTCTACCATGTTCGACGTCAAGACATTGTAATCACATGGTTAGATTCATATCGTTCGGAGATTGGGATGAAGACCCTCAGTGATTAGGCTTTATCATCATCATTTCCTACGCTCAGGTTGCGTTTGGATATCATTTAGAGTCATGACACAGATCCACATTGTATGTTCGGTGGCTTTGTTCTATATTTGAAAATGAGAGGCATATATCTACTTTGTATATCTCGTAGCTATGACCTATGTCTTACAGTAGTCAATCATGGATCTACAGTGTATTATTGGTAGCCATCACATAGTCATCATCATAGATCTATAGTGTATTGGTCCGCAAGTATGATTGGATAAGAGTCAATTATTGGTCTTTTATGAGTCTATCTCTCTTTCCCTCTGTGTCAGATGGAAAACTTGCAAAGCATTTCACTTATCACATTCTTCCAGCTTCATACTTTGGGGGAATTTTTTATCAGCCCAAATGGCACTTCTCCGTCCGAGTGCCGACACTTCATATGTTGGTACACAAAAGGACACTTATGGATTGAAGTTTTCCTAAACACTATAGATAGGCATGACATGAGATGCATTCACTATCCAAACAGCTTGCCATTTTACCTTTCTATGTGTGCATTGACATAGGAAACTATGTCCATTGAAACTCGTGTACATATGCGACTATCTTCTTTGACAACCCACGTACTGTATGCGACTATGCTCATTGCAACCCTCATACAGATCTATAGACAGGTTTCCCTTATAGCAACTCAAGTGCCATACACGGGTTTCTAGTATCAATAGTCACGTACACATCCATTCGACATTAAAAATAATAAAACACGATTAATGGATATTTGTTGAGCCCTAATCATTAACTATCTCAACTGTCTCAACCTCCTCAACCTTCAAAACTGCTCTATTTACCAAAGTATAAATAGAGGCCTTAGGGAGGGCATTGATCAATAATAATTGGAGAGAAAAGTTATGCTGGTGGTATATCTTTAGAAGTATTTGGAGTGGTAGAACTCAGAATCCTTTGGTTGCAGAGGAGTCCTTGTCTCAGGCGTTGGGTTGTACACTTATCTCATTCACTATGGTTAATAAAGAGAATTCTTCTTCCAACTTTGTGTTGAGTCTCTTTCATGTATCATGTTTGATGAATATTTTTGATTAAGCACTCTATATATTGTTCATCTAACTTGTCATACATACATGTATAAGATTGTACTTGGAGAATTTTCTCTTCGCAGGTGAAGGAGCTGCATCCCTGAAAGCTTTGAAGAGAAGCATAGCAAGAAGAAGAGAAATCTTGGATCAACCATCATTAATTGGGTGAGTCTAACATATATTCCTATTCCTTTTTTGTACTTTAAAGCTGATTGTCTGCAAGTTTTAGAAGTACGTTGGTAACCCCAGACCCTAGGTTACAAGGGTGTTTATTCCTGAACAACAGAACTGGTGAATCCATTGGGGAGCCCAGACTGCTGTGGGTTATTTCTGTTGACCATTGCCCAGTCTTTGCCTTGATTCAGTGTGTGGTTTGTTGTCTTGGTTCATGTTTAGAGTGGTGTTTGAAGACCTTGAAATTTTTTCTTGTTATTGGAAAATTTTACACCTGTACGTGGGTTGCTCTTGCATACAGTCACGTACAGAGGCTTGCATACATGGGTTTCTCTCTAGGACAGTTGCATACAAACCTAAGCATTCAAATTTTTGGGCTAGGGTTTGCTTGTCCCTATCTCTCCATAAAGTTTGTTTGCGGGTTGGTCTTCCTTATAAGCATTGCACTGTGATTTTGATGACCTTGTTAGCCACACCTTGTTCTTTCTTGTAAAGCCCTTGAGTTCTTATTGTTTATATTGTCTTTTTTTAGCAACTTGAAGTGGATTTGCCTATTTGGGTTATAGGTTCAAGTGTCAGTTTTCTGAATTAGTGATCAGGGTTCTAGATGCTGTATATCCCATTTTATTTTTGGATAGTATTTGGTCTACCCCTTGCCTTTGTTTGATCTCAGTGATTTCCTTTCATTGTGTCCACCCAAGTTAGGGTTCCAAGTCTTCCTTAGCTGGTTGATCTTTGGTATTATTAATCTATTTACTTCACTTTGCTTACTTTATATAGTTAGTTTTATTCAAGCATACTCAATTTTTGTGCATTTAGGTGCATAGTATTCTTTGAGCATTTTAAAAAGTGAAAAGAAAACATTTAGAAGCTCTTGCATTTGATTTTCATACAGTAGTTTTATTTTCAATTTTTAAAATATAATCTCAAAAAACTACAAAAATATAGTCTTAGTGTTCTCTTTATCGTTGCATTTTCATCAATTTACCTTTACAAAAAGAAAAGAAGCTTGTTTTTTAGTGATATTTTGCTTTGGAAGTATACACCTTTTCTTTTTATATTTCTTATCGAGTCAAAAACATCGTAGTGTTTCACTCCACTTGCTTTCTGAGTAAAAAATAGCCCTTAAAATGAACGCAATAATTAAAATCTATTAGGAATTTTTATTTTTTAGGGCCATACACCTACTAGCTTAGGCTAAACTTGTGGGATAGGAAGTGTAAACTTCCCATAAGTATTAAAATTCAGACATAGTGGACCAATCGATAGGTAAACTCTTCTCTTTATCAATAGTATCTGGGAAGCTCCTCTCAAATGGGATTCAAGCACGAGGCCACATGGAGGCATTGGACTGAGGAGATAACCCTCTGATTCCTTGTCAAAATGTAAATTAGGATTTTTACGCATCTAGGGATTCTGTCCTAGATAGAGTTTTGGGCTCAGCTACCCTGCCCATGCATATGAAATAGGCTTGCAACTATCGCCCCAGACTATTGGTATAGTTAAGGTAGCCTGTAGTCTCTTGACATCTAGGGTTCCTACATAGGTAAACCAGAAGGCTATTTCTGGTTCACCTTGGACGGTTTTGGAAGGTAACCCTTGTTGAAAGAGTAGGAGGACGGTGGAAAGGTAACCTCCTCAAGGACACCAAGTAACTGTTCTTCAACTTTCTTTGGGAAAGCATATCTTTTACCCTTGCTGACTATTGAGACTTTGGGATTTTTTCGTAGTGATTACTCTATGGTTTTTCTATGTTTAGCCAACCTTAGTGTTTGAATTGTTAAATTTACAATTGTGGAAGACCAACCTATTAGAAGGTCATGAAGGTTGCAAAACCTTCCTCCTCTCATCACATTGGAACCTCCACCTCCACCTCAAAGGCGGATATTGGACATAGACAGTTCATTTGAACCGATAGGACTAAGTGAAGTTCTGGGTGAACCAGAACTTAGGGAAAACCATTTTGATTTTAACACAGTTGAGATAGAAAACTTGTAGGCTGACGAGTTTGCAAGGAATTTTAATACACCATTGACTGACTTAAACGATCCTGTGATCATCCAGGTTCGGCATTTTGATTCACTTGTGTTAGGTGTCCCTGTGGGTAGGATAATGTCTACTGCAGGAGAAAGCTCTTTTGTTTTCACCTTAGCCACTCCGGCTGAAGTGGTACTACCTCCCCTTGTAAGTGCCCCTAGATCTAGTATACCTACTATGCCCTTAACTCCAGCGACCCTAGTGGTTCAACCACCGGTTCCCACAAGACTAGTAGGTGCTTTTGGTGGCATGGTTATTGGGATTCCTAGTATACCTACTGTTCCTTCCTCCTTCACACACACTTCCTAGAGTGGTGCGGTAGGATCCTCAACTTTTGTCCAAGGATTTCCTTCGAATGGGGGGCATATTACCCCATCCACTCCATACATAGGCCCATCACCCTATTATGTAGGAGTGCAGTTTGGAAATACTACCTCTTATGGGAAAGGTTTTCAAACTCTGGTCTCGGCTGCATTCATAATCTCTCCCTTTTTGTTGTTTAGCGATGGGATACTTGCTCCTGTTTTTCAAACCCTAGTTTCAACTGGGATGGCCAAAACCTCTTATACTGCACCTCCCACCCACAATCATATGGCTTATGGATGGAATCTGTTCCGAAGTAACCCATCCACTTTACAACCGGTGACAGGGGGCAACCCCAGCTTTACATATGGGAACTGTTAGTTTTTCAACTTTAAGATAGAATTATTAGGATCTTTAACTGAGAGAATAACAACTACAGCAATCAAACACAAGAGACAATGAACACAGTGTTTTTCCTCAGGGAAACCATAAAGGAGAAAACCCCACAGCTTCCTCAGAGATAGAATCAGCACCAAAATAGTAAAAGCCCCAAAACAGTAAGTGATCTCCTGACAGCAGTAAACTTCTTCTTATCTAGCCCTAGTGTCTTCTCCTTCCTCAACTATGCGCTACACTTGAGTGTGGATGACTTGAGTGATAAATAGAGACTCCAGTTCTCTATTTATACTAATCCTGACATGACTAAAACCCTACTAGGGCCGACATCTACTAGGAGATTCTAATAACCCTAGTTCCCCGGAACTATAGGGACTTTAACCCTTAGACAATCAGAGGGTTACCCACTATGACTTGACATGGCATGTTTACATTATTTATCCTCCCAATCGGAACATCAGGGTATGACAATATGACTCAATTACATTATAGATACATCCTAGAATAAACATTGGGTTACAATACATAAGATACATAGATGAATACATTCTGAAGTTACAAATACATCAACAATCCCTCTTAACTAGGAAGGTATTCTTTCAACACAAATTTCAGCACTGGTCTTCTTCTCTATATCAACTGGATCATCTCCTCATCTGTATCTTAGGTCCTCTGAGTCTTCAAGTCATCTTCATCTTCAGGTCATCGGATTTGGATCATCTCTTGATCTGGATCATCATGGGACATCATCATTGGATCTAGATCATCACTCGATCTGGATCATCATGAGGCATCATCACTGGATCTCAATCATCACTTGATCTGCTATCATCACTCGATCTGGATCATCATCACTGGACTTCAATCATCACTCGATCTAGATCATCCCTGGTGCTATCTCATGATTCTTCTCATCACAGGAAGTTCTACAGAGCTAGCCCTTTTTCATGCTGGTTGTAGGCCTAGCCTCCATGTAGGTCTTCTTTAGCACTTATATCTGACCTACTTGTCAAAAAGGCCCGTCCAGCACTTACATCTGACCTACTCGTCAGAAAGGCACACCCAACACTCACATCTGATCATATAAGAACCAATCCTATAATCACATCAGAAAGGCCCAGCACTCACATTCACCAGCATGATAGGACATCACATCACTAACATTTGTGAAAGGGCTTCAGCACTTACATCTAACCTACCCATCAGAAAGGAACAATACTCACATCCGTCCAAGCTGGAACACATCCTGCTCATAATGATGGAAGAGTTCTGTACTCCCATCCAAGCTAGAACACATCCTACTCACAATGATGGAATATTTCCTCACTTTCATCTAGGCCCGAACCACATCCTGCTCAGAATGATGGAAGAGCTCTATTCTTCCACCCAGGCAAGAACCACATCCTGCTCACAATGATGAAAGACTCTCATCCATGCTGGAACACATCCTGCTCACAATGATGAAATATTTCTGCACTTACATTCATCCGGGTGGGAACACATCCTGCTCAGAGTGATGAAAGGGCCTGCACTTACATCCATCCAGGTGGGAACACATCCCGCTCACAATGATGGAAGGGCTTGCACTCACATTTGATCTTGTAGGAACCAATCCTACAGTCATATCAGAATGGCCCCTAGTCCTCCTCGACTGAGCTACCTGGTAACTTACCAGGTGCCTCCATTCTCCTAGAGAATGGAAGTTTCCCTTACATCCGACCTGCTCGTCGGAATGGCCAAAAATCACATTTAACATGGAAGGAACTTAATCCTTTAGCCATGACAGAATGGTTCATCCCTTACATCTGATCAAGTAGGAACACATCCCTCTATCACATCAGAATGGCTACTCAATCCTAGACTGAGTGTTCCTGGTACCTCACCAGGCAGCTCCATTGAAAGAATGGTAATTTCCCTTACATCTGTCCTACTCGATAGAATGGCCAGCACTCATATCTGACATGGAAGGAAGAAATCCTCTCACCATGACAGAATGGCTCAGCCCTTATATCTGACCTACTCGTCAGAATGGCTACTGATCTCAACACTCATATCTGACATGGAAGGAACCAATCCTCTCACCATGATAGAATGGCTCAGCCCTTATATCTGACTTTGGAAGGAACCAATCCTCTCACCATGTCAGAATGGCTATGGGACTCATCACTTTCCAATGGAGGAAATCTTGATCTGGAGAACACCAAGCTTCTCCCTGAAGTACTCGAACTTCACCCTCACCAATGGCTTCGTCAATACATCAGCTCTCTGTTCCTCTGTAGCAACATACTAGAGCTTCACTGCTCCCCTCTGCACCATATCTCTGATATAGTGGTACTTGATCTCGATATGCTTCAACTTGTCATGGAACACTGGATTCTCTGACAACTTCACGCAACTCTGGTTGTCACAATGTATACAAGTAGCATCCGACTAGAGATCAAATAACTAATATAGTAGCTTCCTGAGCCATACTACCTCACAACTAGTTGAACAAGCTGTGACATACTCTTCTTTAGCTATACTCAAATCCACACACGATTGCTTCCTACTAAACCAAGAGATCACACCCAATCCCATACTGAAGCAACACCCTGAAGTGCTCTTCCTATTGATGGCACTGCCTGCCCAATCTGAATCAACATAACCCTCCAGGTTAATCTTTTGATTCGCATCGTACTTGAGCCCATAATCAACTATACCCTTCATGTACCTCAGAATATGCTTTGTAGCAGTCAAGTGAACATGTCTCGGATCTGTCAGGAACTGGCTCAAGGTGTTCACAGCAAAGCAAATATCTGGTCTTGTGTTTGTCAAGTACATCAATGACCCAATCATCTGACAATACATCATAGCATCAATTGAATCTGATGAAGAATCACTCAATAGCTTCAGGTTTGATTCCATAGGTGTGGCTATAGCCTTGCAGTCCATCATCCCAAAGCTCTTCAGGATCTCTATTGCATACTTCCCTTGTCCAAGGAAGATTCCATCTATATTCTGCCACACCTCCATACCTAGAAAGTAATGCATCATCCCCAAGTCCTTCATTTCAAACTCAGCAACAAGCTTTCTCTTTGTATCAGCAATCAACCCATCTGTACCTATCAAAAATAGATCATCTACATATAGTAGAAGCATCACTGGGTTGCCATCTTCAACCTTTTAGTAAAGGTTGGAATCTGCTTTACTCTTGGTAAAGTCCAAACTGGATATAAAGCTATCAATTTTGCCGTACTAGGTCTTGGGTGTCTGTTTCAAACCATACAGGGCTTTCTTCAATTTGCACACATGAGACTTCCTGTCATGTGTCTCAAAACCGAGTGGCTATTCTACATACACTTCCTCTTCCACTACACCATTCAAGAAATTAGTCTTGACATCCATTTGGTGTATCTTCCATTTCATCACTGTAGCCAGAGCAAGTATTGATCTGATGGAAGTGTATCTAGCTATAGGTGAAAAGGTTTCTTCATAGTCTATTCCTTCTTTCTGAGAGAAACCCCGAGCTACAAATCTTTCCTTATATTTTTCAATGCTACCACCTGCATCATGCTTGATCTTGTAGATCCATTTGGAAGTTAGAGCTGACTTCCTGTTTGGTCTTGGGACAACATCCCAAACATCATTCTTCATGATCGATTGATATTCTTTGATCATAGCATCCTTCCATTCTTTCCGTTCAGTTGCTTCCTCATAACTGGAAGGTTCTTTATCAATGAAATCACATAGTAAAGCTACATACCCGGAGAAGGATCTAGTCCTCTTTCTTTCTTTGTGATTCTCTTTTGGAGCCCCATATCTTTCCACACCTTGGATAAGTTCACGTACCCAAGCAGGTTTCCTCTTATGAGGATTATTCTCTAGAGGTGGATCTACAGGTTTTTGTGGTTCTTCAAATTCTTGATCTTCTTCTTGATCTTCTTCATTCATGGTTGTATCATGAATTCTGGGTGCTTCTGCTTCTGTTTCTTCAGGTTCTTCAGCAGGTCTCTTTCTGGATTTGTTGTAAGCTGTGTCTTCATCAAATGTCACATCCCTGCTGATGTCAATCTTCTTGTACCCTAGAAAATATATTATGTAAGCCTTCGAACTTTCATAGTATCCCACAAATATGCCCTTCTTTCTTGAAGGATCTAATTTTGTTCTCTTCTCTTTTGGAATGTGTATGTACACAGGACAACCAAATATTCTGAGATGGCTAACTTCTGGTTTCTTTCCAGAGAAGACTTCTTCAGGAGTCTTGTTCTCGAGTACTCTATGTGGAGTATGGTTCTATACATACACCGTTGTTCTGGCATCTTCCGCCCAAATATGCATAGGAATATCTTGATCATGAAGCATGGCTCTTGCAGCTTCCATGATAGTTCTATTCTTCCGTTCTGCAATCCCATTCTATTGTGGATTCTAAGGAGTGGACAACTCCCTCTTAATCCCTGATTCTTTGCATAGCTCTTTGAATTCATTTGAAGTGAATTCTCCGCCATTATCTGATTGAAAGGTCTTAATCTTCTTTTCAGTATGGTTTTCGATCAAGGCTTTGAATTCCTTGAACTTACTGAATACTTCATCTTTGTTCTTCATGAAGTAAACCCATGTCTTCCTAGAAAAATCATCAATAAAGGAAACATAGTATGCATACCCGCTTAGTGAGTTTGATGACATTGGACTACATACATCAGAGTGGATGATTTCTAGTATGCCTTTGGCTTTGCTTTCATTGCTAGGAAATGTCTTCTTTGTATTCTTTCCTTTTGCACATCCTTTGCAAACACCATCATGTTTTCCTTGGAATTCTGGAAGACCTTCAATAGCTTTGCTTGCAATAGGTAGTGCTCTATAATGCACATGTGCAAGCCTTTTATGCCAAAGTTCATTTGGCTCTACTGTGTCATGGACCAAGACTTTTTCTGGATGGCCCTTCAATTTGTACAATCCCCCTTCTTGTTCTCCAATCACTACTGCATCATTGATAGTCTTTCCTTTTGGCCACATGATGACTTGACCATCTATGAATGCAACTCTCATTCCTTTTGCATCCAATGCTAATATGGAGAGAAGGTTCTTCTTGAGTCCTGGCACAAACAATAATTTTTTCATTGTTAGAGACTTACCACAGTCTAGTTTATATGAAGATTCCCCACTATATTTTATTGGATATTGGTAGTCATTTCCTAGCTTCACCTTGTGAGGTGATTCATGTTCTGACAATCTTACAAAGGATTCCTTGAATCCAGTCATATGTTTGGAAGCCCCACTGTCTATAATCCAATCATCACTACCATGAGTAATGTTACCTATTAGAGTAGAGATCAGAACATATTCATTCTCGCTTGAAGAATATTCACTTTCATATCTGGATCTCTTCTTGGATGGTTCATCATCCTCTGTAGCATGAGCATGATGTCTTCTTTTGTTCCCCTTCTTCTTGTGAGATTGGTTCTTGTTCTTAGGACAGTCTTTTGCAAAGTGCCCTATCTCATCACATGTATAACATCTTAATCTAGATGGATCTTTTCTATTATTATCTCTATGATGAGGATTCTTACCTTTGAAGTGGTGAGGTTTTCTTCTGCCTCTCTTGGAGTGAACTATGAGAGCTTGATATTCACTTCCCATATTCTCTTCTTGAGCTGCTATCCAAGCTTCTTGTTGAGAGCACTCTTCCCATAGTCTGCTGAACTTGACTAGCTTCTTTCTAGCACAGATTCCTTGGATGAAAGAATCCCATGACCTAGGAAGGCCATTCAAAGTAGTCATCACAATCTCTGCATTTTCCACTTCTTCATCAACAGCTTCTAATTGTTCCCTGATCTGAGAAACCCTTGTGAAGTAGGACTAGATAGTCTCTGCATTCTAAATCTTCACATTCTTCAGTTGATTCCTCAGAGTCATCTTCTGGTTTATGTTCTTCCCTTCAAACAATTTGGTTAGGGCATCAAACATAGCTTTAGGTGTCTTGAGAGAGGAAACCTGTGGGATAAGATGATCCTTGATAGAATTAGCAATGATCCTCTTTTCCATAACCATATTCTTCTTATGTAAGGCCTTTGCCTCATCTCCCTCTGGAACTAGAACCTCCTCATGAATGTAGGAGTCTAATTCATTCTCTTCCAGGACCAGGGAGATCCTATACTTTCAGGCTCGAAAGTTATTAGCTCCCTCAAGCTTTTCATCAAGCTTGGTATGATGAGACATATTTAACTGAGAACCTCAAATGGAAATACAAAATATTTTAGATCTTACCAGGTTCAAGATGTCGGATCTGAAACTTGAGCTGAAATCCTGCAATACTGAATTAGGAGCAAATTAGGGTTTTTATTTTCCAGAGTTCTGTCTACCCAAATGCCTTGAAATTTGTCCCTAACTTTGATTTTAGGGAGTAGATGAATCCATGCCTAGGCTCACTGAAAAATTCCTCTTCTGTAAAAAGCCCTAATTTATGGCAATAGTGTTGGGTCCAAAATTGAAAAACCTCAGAATTGGATTCCTCTTTGACAGAAAGATGTGCCCTAAGAAGGAGAGTTATTCCACCTTACTTTTGCTGAAAATATGTGGAGGAAGATCCTCAAACTAGGAAGCCCTATTTCCCGCAACTGCACAGTTTATTCTTCTCAGGTTAGCTTTGATACCATGTTAGTTTTTCAACTTTAAGCTGGCATTATTAGGATATTTAACTGAGAGAATAAAAAGTACAGCAATCAAACACAAGAGACAATGAACACAATGTTTTTCCTTGAGGAAACCATAAAGGAGAAAACCCCGCAACTTCCTCAGAGATAGAATCAGCACCAAAATAGTAAAATCCCCAAAACAATAAGTGATCTCCCGATAGCAGTAAACTTCTTCTTATCTAGACCCAATGTCTTCTCCTTCCTCAACTATGCACTACACTTGAGTGTGGATGACTTGTGTGATAAGTAGAGACTCCAGTTCTCTATTTATACTAATCCTGACATGGCTAAAACCCTATCAGGGCCGACCTCTACTAGGAGATTCTAATAACCCTAGTGCCTTGGAACTACAGGGACTTTAACCCTTAGACAATCAGACAGTTACCCACTATGACTTGACATGGATTGTTTACATTATTCATCCTCACGATTGAAACATCGAGGCATGAAAATATGACTCAATTAAATTATAGATACATCCCAGAATCAACATCGGGTTAGAATACATAAGATACATAGATGAATACATTTTGAAGTTACAAATACATCAACAGGAACTTCGGGGCAAGTCCTTCTAATCCCCATTCTGGTACTTTTAGTGCTCTGGTTAGACCTAAGCTTTCATTCCTGGAAACATTAAACTTACCAGATTTGTCTAAATTGATGAATGAACTAGTGAGGCATGATCCCTCCTGGCCACCTATCCCCACCAAATTGCCATCGAACATCCCAAAATTTGAAGGCAAAGTTGGTGAAGATCGTGGGGCTCATGCCACCACTTTTCATTTATGGTGTTCTTCTAATTCGTTGAATGAATATTCAGTTAGGTTGAGGTTGTTCCAAAGAACCTTAACGAGTACTGTAGCAAAATGGTACATTGATTTTCCTTCTGCTGTGTTCAGTAGTTTTTGGGACTTGGCTAATGCATTCCTTAGCCACTTTCAACTTTCGATCCGGTACCATTTTAGAATGGACTTGTTATCTACCTTTAGGAAGAACATGGCTACCCACATCTCAGATCACGTCCAAGAGTGGAGGAGGTGGAAGAGCCTTATTAAAGCCACTATTCCTCCTGAGTTCTTACTAGAATGGTTCCTTAAATCATTATTGCCTTATATATCTAAGAACGTATCTACTTAAGGAGTGATGAATGAGGATGAAGCTATCCTCAGGGCCCAGCAATTGGATTTGATTTATTCTCAATCTGGGATCTTGTATGAGCTTATCCCTGAGGCACTGAGGCCTACCCACGATGCAGAGAAACCTAATCCTGAACCCCATGCCAATGGTGTGGTTGGGTCCGTAAACTCTCCCACTGTAGAATATTTGGCCAAACAACTCCATCATTTGTCCATCAAACATTCTACAGTGGAGGCAGCAAAGGATGCTCCCTCACCCCAAAATGAAATTTTTTTGTATAGACCTCTCAGAAAGGCAATCAACATCCCAGTGGGAAGAAGAAGAGAGGAAAGAAAGGGGAGGGAAATCAAAACAAGCAGAAACTCACAAATAGTGCTGATGGGGCCAAGAAATAAAAGAAAAAGGTGAAATTCCCATGTAAGTTGTTCCATGAGGATCACCTCACTCATATTTTTCCCCTTATGGAACAACCCCAGAAGCTGCTAAAATCTCAACAACCCGTTGTCTTGAAGGATCCATTTCCCCAAGGGCAGAATTCAACTTCAGCATCTAATGTAGCACGGGGCACTCCAAATGCCCCTGAACCTAATTATATCAACATGGTTCGATCTTCGACTTTGCTACAGACTAGGAATAAAAACTGTGAAAAATAAACTTCTAAGAAGGGTAAGTCTATAGGTGAAACTTCTAAACCTCTCACGATCGAGAAGCCTGCTGAAACTATGCCTAAGATACCGAACGATGTCTTTAAGAAGACCTTGCATAACCCTAATGCTAGAGCTACTTCAAACTACTATGTGGTTGAAGACTTGACCCAAACCACTTGTGCAATGTCAGCTTTAGAGGTGTTACAGAGTTGTCCCGCCCAGTGGGATGCACCTTTAGTAGCCTTAGGAAGAATTGACTTGTCAAGTCTCATTGTGAAGTTTCACTTGTCTAATGTTGAAATTCACCTACCTTACCATGTATCCTTATCAATAGATGTCATCCATGGTGGAAAGACCATTGGAAGGGTAGATGTTGATGAGGCTGCTTCTACATGCATTATGTCCTTGTCATGTTGGAAAGCTCTCGGATCCCCAGAGTTGGTCCCATCAAACACTCTGCTTACTGCTTTCGATGGAAGGTCATTCCATCCGCATGGTATCCTACTAGATTTTGAAATTAAGCTAGAAGTGAAAGCAGTGTCTGTTGAGGTGGAAGTGATTGATGCACCTTTGGACTATAATTTTCTTTTGGGAAGAATCTGGACTTATGCCATGTCTGCTATTGCATCGGTTGTCTTTCATGTGGTAGTGTTTCCACACGAAGGGAAGTTGGTTACTGCTGACCAACTCAATTTTACTCGAAAAGGCCACATGGAGTCTAATGAGTCCACTATACCATTGGTTGATTAGGTGAAACCTACTACTGAGAGCTTGGGGGCTAGAATGTACACATCATTGATGGGAACATTTGATCTTCCAGCCTCGATTAACTATATAGGTTTTACTAGTGTGGGGAAGTCCATATCCATGATTTTTGATAGGACTGATCCTTGGGTTATCCCTTCCCCCCATGAACTGGAAGTTCCCTTATCGGTAGTGGAAGTGGCTTACCAAGCTATCACTAAAACCAGTGGTGATCTCGTTCCAGACCCTCTCACAGTCTCAGAGGACCTGAAAGAGGTCTATTTGCCTGCTTGGGCAGAAAACTCTTTGAATTCTATGGATTGTTTAGATATGGTTTTACCTTCTGATGAAGCCATTCTGGAAGCCATGTATGGACGTGTTAAGATCTGCAAATATCTTCATCATTGATCCTATTTTCTTCCAGAGCTAAGCGAGATAGAGAATCAAGAGTTTCATATGAGACTAATAGATGATGTTTATATACCCATCAATCCCTTACCAAGGGAAGGAATGTTTGCTAAGGGGAATATGGCAAATATTTCTGCTACTATCCCTATAAACATCTCTATAAATCCTGACATTGTGGAAAATATACATATCGGTGCAAACTTCTCTCCTGAGGAGATTGCAATCTATACGTCCTTATTCAAGGAGTTCTGCGAAGTTTTTTCCTGGTCATATGAGGAGATGCTAGGCATTGATCCATCGATAGTTGAGCACCAGATATGAACATACCCTGACGCTAAACATGTTTGGTAAAAGTTAAGACCTGTTAACCCACGTAAAGCAGCGGCTGTGAAGGTTGAAGTTGAAAAACTATTGAAAGCCGGTTTTATTTATCCCATAGCCTTGACGGAATGGGTATCCAACCCTGTTCTTGTTGATAAGAAGCAAGGGACCATACGTGTCTGTACTGACTTTCGAGATTTGAACAAAGCCTATCCTAAGGACAACTATCCCATGCCATTCATAGATCAAATTATTGATTCTTGCGCAGGAAGTGAAGTTTTCTTCTTTATGGATGGTTTCTCTGGATATAATCAAATTCAAATAAAACCGGAAGACCAACAAAAAACTACTTTCATTTTTCCTTGGGGTACCTTCGTGTAAAAAATAATTCCCTTTAGATTGAAAAATGCTGGGGCAACCTTTCAGCGAGTGATGAACTTTTCCTTCCATGATATCAAATCCATTGTCGAGCCTTACCTTGATGATCTGCCTGCGCATTCTCATAAGAGGACTAACCATCCATATCACCTAAGGTTGATATTTGAGTGATGCAAATACTATAAGATCCGCTTGAATCCCCACAAGTGCGTGTTCTATGTCGATTCAAGGAGACTGCTCAAATTCATTGTTTCTAATAGAGGCATTCAAGTGGATCCATTAAAAGTAGAGGCCATTGTAAATCTGCCTCCTCCTTGTTCTATCAGGCAACTTTAGAGCTTGCAGGGAAAGTCCAATTTTCTTCGACGTTTCATTGTAAACTATGTGAATATTACCAAGGGTTTTATGTTCCTACTAAAATAGGACACCCCATTTGTATGGGATGAAACTACACAACTTGCTTTCGAGGCATTTAAAACATATTTGTTGTTGACACCTTTACTGCGTCTGCCAGATTACTCTAGGGATTTTATATTGTATCTGGCCATGTCCGAGTCAACCATTGGGGTAGTCTTGGTCTAGGAGGACAATAAGCTCTAGGAGCATGTCATTTACTATCTTAGCTGTGCTTTAGCCATACCTGAACTTAGGTACTCCCATGTCGAGAAATTGGCCTTAGCAGCTATCTATGATGTTCAGAGGTTACGTCACTACATTTTACTGAGGACTACAATAGTAGTGGCGGATGTCAATCCTTTTCAATATGCTTTGTCCCAATGGATTGTTGGGGGAAAATTCAACAAATGGATAGTCATTCTCCAAGATTTTTAATTGGATTTCCAATCCGCTAAATCTAAAAAATCCTTAGTTTTTGCTGAGCTTATAGCAGAATTTCCAACAAAAGAAGATGTAGTCATTGAAGAAGACTCATTCCTAGATGAGCATATCTTCTTGATATCCACCTCTGACATGTGGTACAGAGATATACTTATATATCTCTAGACTTTGAAGTATCCTGCAGCTTCCTCGTGAGAGGAACGATGTAAACTATGCCTTCATACTAAGAACTACCTCATCATAGGAGATACTTTATATCGTAGGGGGGTAGATTCCATTTTGCATTGATGTCTTACCCATGAGGAAGCAGAGATTGTACTGAATGATTCCCATAGTGGAACCTATGGGGGTCATATATCTGGGTTAGCAACGGCCCAGAATATACTACATGCCGATTATTTCTGGCCCACGATCTTCAAGGATTATGTGGAAGCCGTGAAGCGATGTCATCCTTGTTAGCTTTACACCAGAAAGATACGGTCACATCCCACTCTGTTGTTTCCCGTTATCTCAGTGGGCCCCTTCATGAAGTGGGGGATTGATTACGTGGTGTGTAACCCAGCCTCGGCTGGGGGGCACAAATATATGATTGTCGCTATAGACTATTTTACGAAATGGGCAGAGGCAATTCCCACCTTTGAAGCGAATGAGGAAACCACAACTTTTTTTGTGTTCAATCAAATTATAGCATGGTTTGGTATACCCAAGGTGATTGTCACTGACCATGGCAGTCATTTTCAAAATAGCATGATGACGGAACTGACCACTATGCTTGGATTCAGACAAGAACATTCATCTTTGTACTATCCTCAAGCAAATGGTCAGGTTGAGGCTGTTAATAAAACTTTGAAGACTATCCTCAAACGTACTATTGATGCAACCCATTCTAACTAGTATATCATGCTATACCCCACACTTTGGGCATATCGAACTAATGTAAAAACCTCTACGGGTTTCTCCCCCTTCCAATTTGTTCATGGAGTGGAAGCCATTACCTTGGTTGAATGTGAAATCCCATCGTTGAAAATAGCTATTCATGTGTTACCTAATACGACGGAGCTTGAAGAACATCTAGTACATTTAGAACATCTCGATGAGCATCGTTGAGATGCACTGACAACAAATCAAGCTCACAAAAATAGGTTCAAAATCCAATATGATAAGTCAGTCAAGCCTCGAATTTTCTCTGAGGGGGAACTTGTTTTGCTCTGGGACCAAGACAAAGAACCCTTGGGGGTAGGAAAGTTCAAGGCCATGTGGTTGGGGCCTTATCTCATGTCAAAGGTCTTAAATAAGGGTGCATATGAATTGATTGATTTTGATGGGAATAAGCTGCCTAAGCCTAGAAATGGGCTCTACCTGAAGAAGTACTATGTTTAGGCTTAGCACTTTTTCTTGTATTTTATTGTATGTATTTTTATGCACACTAGTTCATCAGTTTGTGTTTTTTATACCATCTACTAGTTGTTTCAGATGTCTTCCAAGAGGTTCATAGGTTTCACTGATGGTTCCAGTCACCACACCTGTAATCTAGCTTCAGTTGCATGGGTCATTTATTCTCCCCCAGGACAGTTAGTTGCCTCAGGTGGCTCTTGCTTAGGTCCTGCTTCTAATAATGACACTGAGTATAGGGCTGTAATTGAGCTTCTATGGGATTCTTTGTCACGTGGTATCACTCAGTTGGAAGTTCGAATGGACTCTCAATTGGTGGTTTCCCAGCTCAATCGAGCTTATCAGGTGCGGGACCCTATTCTATTACATCAGTTTATGCAAGTTAGCTTATTGGAAATAAATTTTGAATTCATTACATTCAATCATATTCCAAGGACTCAAAATTCATTAACTGATGCATACACTAATTACATCTTGGATTGGCCTTTAACACATTTTTCTCAAAAATATACAGCATACAAATAAAACACATTTGTAAAAAACCGACAATATATATATATATATATGTGTGTGTGTGTGTGTGTGTGTGTGTGTGTGTGTGTGTGTGTGTGTGAATATCTATCCATATATAGGTCAAGTTTCTGATCCTCAAATCCAGTCATAACTGTATAATATACAAAAAATATACAAAATATGGATCAAAGTCCATCAAATGCCCTAGATCTAAGATGGACCACCCTGGTCCCCCCAGTCTCCCTGTACTTTGGCTTCTTCAGCCTCTTTGGCTTCAGCAGCCTAAACAACATCTATGTATACTAAAACTGCTCTGGCTACCCACCTCAAAAGGCATATCCAGACAGGTGGAACACCAACCACAAACTCATGCATGATGGATGGGATGTGCTCAATCTGTAAGGTGGGTACCCTTTGGGTAAGCTTGGCCAGCTTCCCCTCAAGAACCCTAGTCAGCCCCTGGTCTTCTCCCAAGACAGGACGCACATACATGCGTGGATGCCCTTCAGGGAAGACTAGTCCAATATCTGCATTTTGACATGTTTATAGGATTATAACTCTTATACATATGTATATATCTCTATATTTAAAATTCATAAAAATTTTAAAAACTTGAAAATAAAAATTACCTAACTCTCCCCATGCTCTTCCTAGAGGGAGGACGAGGTCTGGATCACCATGGAAATCGATCCCAGCATATGGAAACTGCTCCAGTGCTGGAAATTGTCACTCCCACCAAAAGTAGAAGTCATCATCATAAACACTCTGCACTGAGCCACCACCTCCTTGGTGAAGAAAAATATCTCCCCATCTACTCAGCCTAGGTTGACAAGGAGAACAAACTGGTAGGGGTACTGCAGGGCTCAATCCCAGCACTCTCTCTCAAAGAAGGTTACTAGTATGCTAGAATATCCAAAATTCTTCCTCCTTCCTCTCTTGTAGTCACAGAGCTATTTTCTCAAAATCAATATCACTCTCGAACACCAATCATATAGGGCCCCCTGTATACAATCCACCACTAGTCTCATCTGGTTCTATGTAGCAAGGTGAAGAGAAGATGATCCCGCAACCCTCACTATGGTACTTGTCAATACCTATAGAGGAAAATCATGTATGTGTACAATAGGGATGCAACTCCCTCTCTTGTGTGTACCTAGTGCACAGTATATGTCAATGTAGTTTTGGACAGTTAGAGGGTCACCACCTCTACCGGTTCCTTCCAAGTTAGCCTGAGCTCCCCATCGTGATAGAATTACAATAAAATAGATATCCTCTGAAGTAATCTCCAGGGACTCACCTTGAAGGTCAAATATGCCCAAATCATGATCCCAGTAATTTATCATGAACTCTAGAAGGTGGACATTGGCCCACATAGGTGATGTATAGAAAAATTTCAACAACCCACTTGAATGTAAAACATTCATAGTGGGGACACTTTGGAGTGCTTCTTGGTCCATATCCTCATGTTCGCACTCCCTCCACTCAAGCACCGTCTTCAAACCTAGTCAAACAAGCATTACAAACCTTTAGATTCATGTAAAATTTCAAAAATTTGACCCTACATGCTTTTTATCCACCTTACGCAGCATACGTGACTGTCTATTTAGGCACATTGCATACTGTACACGAATGTCCTTCAGGGAAACCCGCGTATAGAATGCGTGTATGTGAGTTTCAGTATAGCGAACTCGTGTACACAATGTTCCTTTGTTGAGGGTGCTCAAAAATATAAAATTTGGGCTCAATTTTGAAATTTGCTAGGATCAAATTGAAGAGCTTTGGGTGTAGTCTTACCTGACACTTGCGGATTTGGAATTGGTCCACCGGATTGTCCACACGGAGTAACTAAAGGTAGAGGTGAAAACTTGTCTTTTATGGTTAAAGATCCAAATGGTGAGTTTTATTTATGTTTTTGAACTATTTATTGAAATTATATTTCTCAAGTGGGTTTTTTCCCTATAGTTCATAATTCATCAAACTAATACCATATATTTTTGCCTTGTAACAGGTTTATCATTGTTCTAAGATGTTTTTTGCTCATATAGAATGGTTTTTTGTTGTTTCACATGCATTTTGCATCTATACCTACTCCATCTTATACTTAGTAATCAACATTTTAAACCATAGACTATGGTATTTTTAACCATTAGCTTCTTGTCTTTACCATTGTTCTTATGTGGATAGGGCCTTCCTCTCATGAGTATCCTCATTTAGAACCTATGTTGTCTTTCGATACTCATGCTGTATCTGTCTTAGGTACAGGGGAATCCTTTTAGCTATTTTTCACACCAAATGGAGCCTCATTTTGGTCTCTTTTTACAAGCTATCCGTTTATAGGACTCCCCTCCCTTATGGAGTTTCTTTAGGCCCAGGTCTGACTCCTTAAAACAGACTTGACTGCTGAGTTAACTTGTTTGTTCAAGCTCGTTAAGAATATGTGAATGGGCATTTGCATTGGTGGTATTTTATCTCTTTCTCAGACCATGCGGAATAATATGAGAAAGGATCACTCTCTTTTCAATGGAATTGAGAAGCATATTCTTAGGCATAGGTTTATCACTTTTCTGGACCTAAGGGACTAAATTTACAAAAAAGGAACACTCGGTATGAGCTTAGTTTTCTATTTTTCGTGCTCTGGGCCTAAACATGAAAAATATTCCAAGAATACTTTATGTCTTTGTCATGCTCGTTAAACACTAAATAACAAAGCATCAAGTTTATTGTTGTCAGCCCCATTTCTTGTACTCAAATGGATCTTTCCGAGTGATCTTGCTTTCCTTCACACTCGTAAAACTCAAGCTATATGCTGCTCTTGAAGGAGCGTTGAGTAGGTGGTAATTTAACCTTTTTTGGACCTCCCTGACAAATTACGATAAAGGTTCACCTTTTCATCTATGGAAGTTAAGAGAGTTCTTCTGTGGTATGTTTTATACTTTTCCAGCCTCAGGAGACTAAATTTGATGAAAAAGGACCCCCCTGGAGTCTTCTTTGGATTTTTCAGACTCTCTAAATGTGAAAACACCAATTGAGCATGTACTAGTTTGGGCTCATTAAATCCACGAATCAATGACACTATTAAGAAATATTCCCTCTTCTCTTCAAACTTCTTAAAAAATGAAGAGAAATACAAGTTAACTTTCCTGGACTCGTTAAAATTTAACAGGGAAGGTAAGGAAGAAGTTTTCTTTTGGTTTTCAGCTAGTGGAAGCATGTCATCCTTGAACATAGCACTCCCTGTTTTTTCCGATACTCATGTCTCAGTGTTCACTTTTAGGTCAGCTATTACTTTGAGTTTTTTTACTCCTCCTCTTGTTAGTTCTACCTAGGGAATCTGATCATGTCTCCTACATGATAGATAAGTCTAGTTGTTCTATCGATAAATTTAAAAGCTACCTTGGGTCATCTCTATGTTGTGCTCACTGTTCAAGGATTTAACTGAATGCCTGATCTATATCATGATCCCATCATTGTCGTATATGTTATCACTTGTGTCTCCCTTCCGCTACCAAGTTCCTAGTCACTCTTGTGATTCGTTGGAGGATCTATTGCCTTCCCTATCACAGTATGGTTCCGCACCAGCACTTCGTGACAATGAGGATCTAGAGTTTTGACGATTGTACCTTAGGATTCACTTTCATTATTGGTGAATTCCTTTGCTTCAGTTGTTTATTATCACCTATTGATCGACAATCTATTGAATCCACTCCATGTTCGACTCCAATAACATCTATTCACATGGCTTGGATTGTACTGGTTCTTTGGGATTGTTTATGAATACCTTGGTTTCCTATCTATGGACTAAGTTGCGCAAGAATATGTTGTACCTATTTACACAAATTCCACATCTTTGAAGACTCATCATTATTGTATATTGTGGCTTTGCTCCACCTTTGTAATATACGTGGTCTAGTACCCGTACTATATGATGTACTCAAATATTGTAAAGGAGTTAGTGTTCCAGTATATTGAACATAGCATCCTCAGATATGATTTTGTATATTACATTATTATGTATTTGTTTCAGGTACTACCTCTGCTCCATTGGATTTCTGATTTCTCCAAAGATAATGATTATAATGTATTTAGGCCATCGCTTCCTTCTGACCTCACACATTAGGGGGCATCTGTTATCAACCCAAATGGCACTTCTCCATCCGAGTGCTGACACTTCATATGTTTGTACACAAAATGACACTTATGGATTGAGGGTTTCCTAAACACTATAGATAGGCATGACATGAGATGCATTCACTATCCAACCAACTTGCCATTTCACCTTTCTATGTCTGGATTGACATACGTGACTATGTCCATTGAAATGCATGTACATACGTGACTATATTCTTTGAAAACCCACATACTGTATGCGACTATGCTCATTACAACCCACGTACAGATCTGTACGTGGGTTTCCCTTATAGCAACTCGCGTGTCATACACGGGTTGCTAGTATCAATAGTCATGTACACATCCATTCGACATTAAAAATAATAAAACATAATTAATTGAGATTTGTTGATCTGTAATCATTAACTATCTCAACTGTCTCAACCTCCTCAACCTTCGAAACTACTCTATTTCCAAAAGTATAACTAGAGGCCTTGGGGAGGGCATTGATCAATCATAATTGGAGAGAAAATTTATGCTGGTGGTATATCTTTAGAAGTCTTTGGAGCAACAGAAATCAGAATCCTTCAGTTGTAGAGGAGTCCTTGTCTCAGGAGTCGGTTTGTACACTTATCTGATTTGCTATTGTTAATAAAGAGAATTCTTCTTCCAACTTTGTGTTGAGTCTCTTTCATGTATCATGTTTGATGAATATTTTTAATTAAGCACTCTATATATTGTTCATATAACTTGTCATATATACATGTATAAGATTGTACTTGGATAATTTTATCTTTGCATGTGAAGGAGGTGCGTCCCTAAAAGCTTTGAAGAGAAGCAGAGCGGGAGAAGACAAAAGCTTGGATCAACCGTCATTAATTGGGTGAGTCTAACATATCTTCCTATTTCTTTTATGTACTTTAAAGCTGATTGTCTGCAAGTTTTAGAAGTACATTGGTAACCCTAGACCCTAGGTTACAAGGGTGTTTATTCCTGAACAATAACATTCAGTTGCACATGAAAATATCACATTGCTTAGTTAGCCTTCAGATGAATTTACTGTTGCCTACCAACCTCCCAAAAATCCTGATCTGGATCACCTTGACAATTTTTTTTCCCTGACCTAGAAGGGATGGCGCTCTTTCACCTTTTCCACAAAGCATAGTAGGAGCCTCCATTAGTTGAGAAAGAAGCGTCATTGACCCTTTACAGTGGGAAAAACCCTATGTCAGTGCTCTGTCTAGTTTTCCTAAATGCGTCGATCGTATTAAAAGGGGAAAAAAGAATTTTCTAGAAGGCTCTATATGGAATCCTTCTTGGAATCAGTTCCTGCATGTCTGGGAGAGGTGGCATTCACCTCCCTCACCTATAAGGATATTATCCTATCCTTTTGTCAAGTCATCCTATGGATTTTTGGCCTATAAATGAAGCTTCTATGAGGAGAGTGGGGGAGACCAGAAAAATCATCCTTATGCTGCTAGTTTGAAATCTGGATAGAGGAAAAGTGGAGGTAGCTTGTAGCTAGAGATGTCTTCATTGGATTTTGTAGAAATTTGTTGAGACAGAAGATTTCAACATCAAGGCTTTTGGTTATACTTCTTCTCACCCATTATTAATACAAAAACATTTCCCTTTCCTATATTTGGTTATTGTGTTTGTGATTAAATATCATTGAATTCCTTGATCATCAATATGGATAGTTGATTATCATGATGCTCTCATCTTTTCGTTTGTCTTATGATCCTTCCTGCTTGTATTGAATCATCTCAAGGACTTTCTGTAGAATATATAAATAGGTCTATGGTTGAGGTATATGATGTGTTATGTTAATTAATTTGACTATTCAAGGGAAGGATATATGGCTGTGATTCTTTTGTTTTGCAGTTGTGTTTTGTTTTACAGAGGAACAAGCAGTGTCAGTATTGGTTGAGAATTCCTAGTAACAATGTGACAATATTTCTAGTACAAACTATAAGCTACACAATATTTCTCAAAAGAAATATACATAGTGGTACAAAAAATCCCAAGTGCACCAATGCACTAGGGGTAGCCCCACAAGTTGCTAATCACAGTTGGGGTCATCCTCCTGCTCCTCCATCCTGGTCTCCTCATCAAAATACTCCTCCTCCTCCTCCTCCTCCTCCTCTTTGGAGTCCTCATCATTGTCCATAGGCACATGTCCCTGTGCAGCCGCCCGTAATTACTTAGTGGCCTTGGCAATCCTCCTCATCAGAGGAATCAACTCACGGGGAGCCTAGTCGCAAGAAACAATGAGGTTAGAATCAAGATACTACCATACATCATCTGTCACTCCATCTAGTAATCACTCCATGTGATGCTTAAGTTCATTGATAGTGTTTATCCCCATCTTATGTCCCATTGGTGGTAGTTCCAACCCCTCTACTATACCCATGCACCGCTAGTACCTAGCTCATGGATGAGGACCAATATCTGCACATTCACACAAGGATATCATCAGCCCTAGTATGTCAAATAGATACCAATAAGTTAAGTACTGTAAATATGAATGAAAAAACATAAAACATCATGTACACGTTATTGGTGAAACCCACCAAGAAATCCTCATCGATAGGGGTTCTCACTCTGTCGATGCCCAACCAATACAATATCCCTAAGCACCAGCCTAGTTAGGTTTTACCCCACCCAGCAACATCCACGGATCGGACAAAGTCTCACCCAAGATGTTCAAGAGAGAGCTATCGGAACCGAGTTTCCAGAAGTCGGGACAAAGGATATGGGGATCCGACGGGGAGACACCATAACTGCTAGATCCAGATATTTGCAGTCGACGTTAGGTCATTTCCACAACTTGTAGAGTGCATCCAGATATATGCAGTCATTATTGATTCATTTTTGCAGCATCATGCAGTTGTAACAACATCGCTAACACCATAGCATTGTTCATAAAAAATATCAACTCATAGTGCAACAGAACGTAACAGACTTTAAAAAAGATCGTATCAATCTAGTAGAAAGAGATGAAATCACAACAATATCAAAATAAAACAGGTCGCAACATCATAACAGATTAGATCGCAGCACTTATAACAGACACGATTTGTGCAACAACTGTCATATCATATTAATCTTGTGCAAAGGATCCAAATCACACAATTCTTCTACAAAACTAGAGTCTGTATACATCAAGAAAACCCAGATAAATCGTATATACATAGGAAATTCTTCAAAAACTAGATCGCACCAGACCTTATGCAATAATTATCCTTTGATGCGATTCTCCTATGATGATCGTGATCCTTCTTTTTTATATACTTGCAAAAATAGATCTATAAATAGGCTTGCACCTTTACTTTGAGGGTCCACTTCTAACTAACTTATAACTTCTAATGACCTATTGCAACAAAAATTGGTCAAATAATATATAAAATATTCCAAGCCGTTATTCTTCTTCCCATCGCGCTGATCTGGCCTTGTGCGGTATTGCATGAGCTTGCGTAGCTACCATGACGCTGCGCAACTCACTTACCAAAACCCCTGCCAACAGGACCCCAACACAGTCTTGTGGCTTGTCCCAGAGCCACATCAGGTTGATAGGGTATGTGCCAACATCCACGCCTTGAAATATTTGAATTGTTGTGCTATATCACGAACCTAAAGCTGGAATTTGTTAGCAATAATCTTACAATTAGTCAAATCCTGCTACATTGGGTGTTCTTCTATGGCCTTGTTGTCGACCATTTGTTGATTCTCCTGTAATTCCTACAGTGTAGCAACTACTTTAACAGCCAACTGTCCACCAATTTCTTGAAATTTATCAAGCTAAGCGCGACGCTTTTTTCGACGTTCCTGCAAACAGGAGGCTCTATGCTGTAGGTCCTTCAGTTCCTCAGCGTGTGTGATCAGTACCATCAATGGCATGGCCCTCAGTGATGTATTTAAGGTTGTCAGTTGACATTCAAATTATTGCACTTATGCAGTCAGTTGATCAAGGTGCTCATCCTGGACAACACTCTACCAAAACTACATTATCGCCTCCATAATGGTTTTCACCTCTTGCTCCATGCTTTCAAATTGAGTTGCGATTTATTCAATGGAGGCCTTCCTTTCTGAAACCTACTCCATCACAATAATAGGTTGTACTAGGGAATTGAGCATCAGGTTGGTATCCTGAAGCTGAAAAATATTTTTCCCCAATCACTTGGCCTTTTCGACTGGGGTGAGCTCGGTCGTGTTCTCAAAAAAGTGCTGGAAGGCTTCAGAAACAGCTTGCTTGACTTCATCGCACCTAGCACACATTTGTGCCGATTCAATGATTAGTAGGTCTTGTACCTTTTTTAGTTTAGTAATCTCTTCTGCAGCCTTTCACTACATCTCATCCTACGTCGCCTTCAAGACATTGATCTCTCTCACTTTTTCTTCTGCGAGCTGCACCCAGACCTGATGCATCTTGTCTTCCTGTTTCTGCAGCTTCTCTGTTGCACTCTGTGACTGGACATAGCCCGCAGTCATTTCTTTTGGTCATTCTTCCAATTCCAGGGTGACAACATGTTGCAACTCCACTAACTCCATAGTGGACAACTTGTTCAGGTCCAAAGCCACACTCTGGATCAGTCACAGCAACTGGCAAACTTCCTCATTTCCCACGTCGATCGTAGTCAGGGTAACTTGCACGTTCCTAGCCCTGGGCTCAGTGTCAATCAACGGGATGTCCTGCATCATAGGTCTCACAAATGTCTTCCTGGAAATAATACCAAAAATTGAATCTAATCGATCTCTTACCACACCAAATTATTCATTGTTTGACTCTCGGATCGCCTTTATCGCAGCCGTGGATGACTTAGTGACCAATTTGATAAGCTGCTGTAGTTGGTCCTCCATCCCCAACTTGGTACTACTGCCTGCCTTATATTCTTGGTGCCATTGGGTGTGAGTATCCTCTCGCATGCACTATGTTACATCCTCAAGGTCCGTCAATGACTCGTTGTTAGAGTCATGACTGCTCAACTCCTTTTGGGAAGGCTCTTCTGGGGCATCAGGTGGTGGCTCTTTAGACAATTCCTCCTGAATCACTGAGTTTCACCACTCCATCAACCACTCTTGTATAATGGCATCCAATTCTTCTGTTATGACTTTGTAAGGAAAAGGTAGCCACTGTCAGTCGGGGTCCCTCCATGCCTGAATGTAGATATAGTGGGCCCCAATGCCAAATCGAAGGATCCGCTGATATTTGGCTGTGGCATAAGGAGAGACTCAGGGAACAATAATGGTTACAGCTTGCAATGCTTCCCAATAGACCCAAAAGTGAATGGCACAATCCACCTATCGACTGGGCTCTTCATGCCACCATATGTTCTGATACCATGCACCTCGGTGCACCTTTTCCACATCAACCACCATTGGTTGGTAGTATTCAGGTTCCATCTAGGTGATGAGGGCAATAAGAATCAACAACCAACTATATGAAAATGGCTGCCCAGTCTGAGAAACAATAGCATATTCTAACAACTGATTTAGTAAAAATAAAGACCAATTCATCTGGACTCCCTCGACACTCTTCTAGGCACAGGTGACAACACCCAAATTGCATTGGATTGGTCGATTTCCTTGAATGACCTTGCTCACCAAAATCCTTGTGCCAATGCACATTGCCTATGAGTTAATTCCATCGATGCAATAAGAAATACCATCATGCTCTAAACCAAAGAACTTCTTCAGCTACTTGGCAAGGTTTTTGTTAGTATCCCTCCCGTGGATATACTACGTCGGATCTTCCCTGGCCTTTGGCAAGCCTGTAATGCTCATGATTAAATATAAAGTAACCAGTATGGGTGTATTCAACCACAGCATCCCTCCATGAAAACAAGCCAACAGTTTCTTTACACATGCATGGTTTTCATTCAATCACCCAAAATGAGGCATATTGATGAGCCCCAACAATCCATATTGGTCTAACCCACTCGCCCATGGTTTAGGAATTCATTGAATGGGGGCACCAGGCCATTGGGATTGATTTGTAGGGCTCATCCCTGACATATTTGAGTAATAGAAAGTCACAGTATTCAAATTTCAACTTAATCAATGCAGGGATGATGTCGACCGAGCACAACATCCCTTCCGGCAGTGGTGACAATTTTGGTGGATACTTCTAACTTTTTGAAGGATACCTCAGCTTGGCTCCTAGATGCATAGGAGTGACATATCCCAAACTGTCATGAACAGATACACCCCGAGGTGTCATGGACTCAACATATCCCGAGCTCGATGGCCCGGTCTATGCAGCTCCTTCTCCTTGCATTCTCATTGATGTGCGAGTTTTCCTCTTCTGCGGTGGTGTGGGACTTGGCCTCTGAGCCTACCTCTTTTGCTTCGGAATGGACGATGAGCCGACTAGCATGCTCATAATTTCTTTTTCAACAACCATGGGCTGAATAGGGGACTCGTACTCACTTGAAATCTCAATGGTGTCGAGGTCGCTCAACATGCCTTATGCCCTCAACCTCAAAATGCACTGGATGACGCTAACCTTTAGTGCTGAAACTCACTCAATCAGCTCATAACCTACTACACAATTCACCCTTTTTCTCAATAAATTGCTCACTCAACTGGACAATGCCATCCTCCCACATCCCCCATGCTTTCATAGCCACCTCCAACTCAAAGTCATCATTGCCAAATCTACGATCACCATTATGACTAAATATGGTATTAATGACGCCAAATCCACCGACAATCATACTCATCTAATGGTCAAATCAATCATTAATGCAGGTCGCTTCAAGGGATAATTTTAGGGGTTTTTCTTGAAAAAAAGATTCACCATTTTGCATTTTTTGAAGCCTTGTTTCGCCCAATTTTGATGGGGTAAAATTTTTTCACCCTAAAGATCACCAAATTATTATATAAACTATATAAAATCCTTGGAAATTAAAATATTTTTTGAAAAATATTGCCAAACATTTTATAGTTTGCGTTTTAAGAATTAGTAAGATTCTCCAACATTTATACACTTTTAAATAAGTATGGCTCCTTAAAACCATCCCTGGTTGCTTCAACAAGAACCACCATCCAACTGTTTAAACTACCTACATTTATTACTTGATTTGAACAACCCACAGCCCTGCAATTGTCGCAAATGGTCGACCAATCATCGCTACAAACTCTAACCTTGTGCAGCCTCTTCCCTGGGGCTCACCTTGCTACTCTAAAACAAAATCTTCATTCTTTTTTTCATGGCGCCTCAAGTAGTGCGCATCGTCGACCCCGACCTATAGGGATTCAAATGACTCCCATCGACAAGCATCAGTAAGACTGTGCCATCTAATTGCTGTAATTGAACTGTACTACCAGAAGTAATGGAATGAACAAGATATGGATCTAACTAGTGCATTTGTAACTTACCAGAATTCTTGATAAACTTATTGTCATATAACAGCACCAGATCACCTTCTGCAAACTATTTTTTCTTAATGTGGTGATCATGCCATGCCTTCTGTAGATCCTTCGCAACCTGTTGGTGGAGACCAGCAATAAAGTGGTCTTCTTTAAGCTGGACCAACTTCGTAGTTCGTTCTTCTAACGCTTCTGCATCATCCATGCCCGTTGCTGTAGCAAGGAACAAACAAGGAACAATTTAGTCCATGGGCATGACTACCTCTTACCCATAGACAATCTTAAAGGGTATCTAGCTGATTATCTATTTATAAGTAGTGCAATAGGCCCATAGCACTACTGGAATTTTTAGGTCCCAGCCATTGCGATTAGCGTTACATACCTTAGTCAACATTGTTTCCAAGATTTTGTTGAATTCTTTGATGGTCCCATTCACTTGTGGATGGTATGGTGTACTCGTCTGATGTTGCACTTGTGTTACCACCTAAGTTGAACTTAGTTTTTTTTTTATCAAGTGAGCCTGGTGAATCGGACAAAGATGATTTGTTCAGACTTCAAAATATTTTCGAAAGTGCTTGTTGTACTATATCACATGTTCATACCCCATGGGGGAGTTGTAATAAAATGTTCTAGCATGATAGTGTCTATAAAAGACTCGGTCTCTTAGAATTTATTTGTCAATCCGAATAGCCCATGGTGTTTTTTCCCTTGGTTATTATTGGTTGTTGAACAAACAACTGATAATTTCTAAGTTCTTCACTCAATACCTCCAAAGTTGGGGTGGTCGGCTCAGCATTTATGCCTATTGAGGTTATTAGAGTCTATGTGTCAATGTATAAACATTCTAGGAATTATGGTCAACTCATATGAACATGTCTAAGTCCCCCTAAGTTTTTAATTTTTTTAATTTTTTAATTTTTTTTAATTTTAATTTTTCCACAAAACTTAGGCTATTTTTTAATAGTCTAATTGGAAAAATTGGTTTTGGAGTAAAAGTGATCTCGAAAATTAGTTTCAGTCATGGGGGTGCTCATTTTCAAGCTTAGAGCTCCATGCAAACCCACAGACCCACTTTTTCTAAGTTTTGAGTGATTTTTCCATAACTCAGGTCAAAAATCCCTAAAAAACAAATATTGATTATTTAATTGATAAATTAATTAAATAATGGAGAAAACCCCAAATCCTAAATCATTGGTATTTTCTCCAATTTGAATGAAATTAGTCTCATCGGCTTAGGATTGACTAGATTTTACCATCCCTTGAGAGAAGGAGGTGATCTGGGCTTACCAGAGAGTACATTTATACATGCAGTCTTGGGAATTGTGCCCTCCCTCTCTCCTCCACACGTGTGGGCTCATCTGGATGAGTTTTGGTGGATGCTTTAGTTAGTAAGTTGAGGTGTTAGTTAGATCAGCTCTTTGATTGATAGTTGCATTCAGTGAGACTCAAATCAGACTCAGATAGACTCAGATCAGGCTCAGATTCACTCCACATGCAGTTGCAGTCTCTCTCTCCTTGGGATTTGCGCCCCCTTAGGATAGATCTCTTGTTTTTGCTATCAATAAATCATATATTACCTATTCCAATCTAGTTAGAGCAAGATTGAAGAGCTGTCTCTATTGTATTGTGTACTATTTTTTGGAATAAAGAAGCTTCGGAGGAAAGATCTATGGTGTAATGCTTTTCATGTGTGGATGGTGATTGTCAAATGCTTGTGAGGTATAATCTGTATTATTGATGTTTGGTTTTTGTTGATTAATTATTGGCCTTGAAGGAGAGAGCTCCCTTCTGTTAGGGCAATATATCATTATAGTTTGCTTTATGCTATTACCGTTCGCTCGTTTTATATCTCTTAGAGTTGCATGTATTTTAAGTTTAATTGCATGCTTTCTAGTTGTCTTTTTCCAGCAACACCTATGTTTTAACCATCTGTTTGTGCAATATTTCTAATTTTCAAGTGATCTAACTTATATAATGGGTTGAGCTTGGTTTCATCTTCCTCATCTTGAAGATATTTTTGAGGACATAGTCCCTCTGTGTTCCACCAAAGTAGACTCCAAAGCCCAACATTCTTAGGCTTCCAGCACTCTTTCTCTCTCTTCCTCCTTCTAAAATCAAATTTTTACCTGGTTAATTTGTTTACAAGATTTGATATCATTTATATATATTATCTTAAATTAAAATTTAACATAGAACTATTGTCTCAAGGCTCATAATCTGGATCTCATTCCTAAAAAGTTTCATAAAGCATTCTAGATCTAGTTCAGGGAAATCATCCATTTTACATGGAAATTTAGAGAGAATCCATAGTTTGCATGCATTAGATTTATGTTTTCTATTTTAAAATATAAAATCCATCAATCACTTCATATAGCATTGGCTGCCCTAAGGAAAGCTTGCTTTCCTTGGTTCCTTTTTTTTACCATTTTAACTAGTTTTAACTTAGTTTTTTTTTGGTTTAATGTAGGCTGACCCAAAGGTACTTTCAAAGAGATTTTGGGCATATTTTATTCTAATAATCTCACTGTATTTTATTAGGTCTAATAGAAAGAGGAGAAGGTGCTGTTCGAAAGTGGCTTTTGGGCCATCCGAATCCCGCCAGGGGTCGTCTCCCTTTTGACTGCAATCTTTAATTTTGGTATTCTGTAAAGGATTGGTTTCATCCTATATAAGTAAAAAGAAGATTCATATCATTTGGAAGATATTGTAAACACTTATAATAAAATTTATTTCCTAATAGGCTCTTTCGAGCCCATTCCCCATCCCCCTAGGGGGATTCACGTCCTTTTTTTTTAGTTTTTTTGCAATTTCTTATTTTTCTTTGATCTAGATTAGTTTAATTGATTAAGAATAATGTGATTTGATTAATTTATCATATATTCCATATTGCAATATCAAATTAACTTTAATACTTACCCCACGATTTCTTGATTGACCCGAAATGGGAAAGAGATGCGTGGTAGGACTAATTAGAAAACCTGTGGTTTGCTTCTTTTATTTTGCTTCTTATCATTAATTTCTATAAAAAAATTGTTCTAAAATCATCCCTCTCCTTGATTCCCCGATTGAGGTCCACTTGGACCGAAATAGGTTCCTGGAGGGTTTTTCTTTCTAAGAAAACACATCCTTTAAAACTCACTAAAATTGACAAGACTTCAGTGTGTATGCTCTGCACTTAGCTGTGGTTCATCTGATTAGTAAATATACATCAAAATCAACATGAGTGACTAGATTAATTAGTTTTTACCTTCCCCAATTAACCACCATTGGGCAAAAATCCAACGCCTCGATGAAACCGTAAACGGTGGCAAAATACCCAAAGGAAGTGGGAACTCCTTGACAGTGACCTCGTGGCACCAATATCTGTTACACCTTAGGGTGTATTATGAAGACAGTCTTAGAGACTCCATTCAGCCCACACATTCCTTGCGGGTAGCCGTGAAGGTTTATTTTTAGACATACTCCAAGTACCCCTCGGGTATATCTGGAGTCCCCCCCCCCCCCCCCCTCACCTAATTTTAATCAACTCATATTTCACATTAACTTAAAACGTACCAAGAGGCAATCACAAAACATTCACTACAAGCACATGCAATTACATTGATTATTTTATGACTCCATTTTAAGGCACTAGCTATTTTCTTTTCTATATATATATTGTGTGTCAGCATTGTGCTTTCGTGTGCTCATTTTTTCTATCTTGTCATCTATGGTTGTTTATGGTTAAATTTGAAACTCCTAAGTAATTCATTCATTTTAACATCATCATACTAAATAAATTTTCCTTAGTAACTTAATAGGGTCTACCCCCCTTGGATTCGTTAGGAGCTAAGCCTAAACGAAGGAGTCAAGAACAAGGTGACAGCCTTGACTCGAGACTTCCCACAAGGACACACCTAGTGGCATGAAGATTTCTCCCATGTTCCCCCGCCAAGTGTGTGAAAGGAAGAAACACTTTTTGGCGCCATTTCCGAGGATAAATATTTTTATTCCTGGAGCATGACTTTTGTTTTCTTTTTCTTTTTTTTTCTTTGTTTGATGAATGCTTAGAGTAGATCTTTAATTTTCATCTGGCGACTCCACTGAATTTTTCAGTTTTTATTTTTACAAAGAAAAGAAAAAAATATTTTTTGTGAAAAGATTTATAAATGCTTATTTTTCTTTTTCACATGTTGACGCCATTGTATTAATTTGTCACGGTGGTCTAGGAACTGAAAACATAGTCTCACAAAGAATATAGACAGATAATCATAAAATTAGCAAAATGGTGCTGCGATGGAAGTAGCAGCTCTGTATAATCAAATGAATACTGAATACTAAAATACAATGATCATGCTAGAAGCATGAATGCCAAGACAATTTGAATTCCCAAGGAGTTCATTTGAATTGAATGAGTGAGTCTAGCTTAACTGAATGTAAGCCACAGTCAACACTTAAGTTAACCAGTGATCAAAACCCTAATTGACTCAACAGAGCTATAACTGAAGTCAGAGTGCAATAAATGACTGAGTCTAACTAAAAGTAGCTCAGACACATGTCACTGCAAGCCAACCAACAAGTGGTAGCACATCAATGACTCCAATGAACCTCGATGATGTTAAATGAAGTGCAACTGACCATCAGATGTGGTTGGAGGTGCACCTGTTGACTCCAGTTCATTAAATAATCATTAAATAATCAATTTAATGAAGGAAGGTACCGTCACTGCTCTATTTAACTAATTTTAACCATCAATTAGCAATATGGGGCATTTATGACACTCGGATCACCCCGAGAGTGCTCCATTTAGCCTCCCTGAATGTAGGAGAAGGATAAATTAGCCTCCTTGACTGAAGGTAGGCGTGGGTGTGCTCATGCTGATGTCATATAGTGCTCCTATGATGTCAATTAAGTCAGTAAAACTTAGGATAGTGGTTTAACTAAGAGAAATTGACCAAACTAAGTGTGTATGGTGGTAAATGTCTCCAACACCCCCTCGTAAGCTATACTCAAGAGGAGTAGAAAACATAAAGTGCATAAGAATGCTAGGACCCAGCAACAAAGGCCATAGGTTACCCTGTAAAATACTGAAACTAAAAATAATGCTCAAAACAAACTATGTGAGGAAAAGAGGGAAAACCCAGTGGGAATCGCCCCCCCTCAAACTGAACACTGAAAGTAGTTGGATCACCCTGATGAACTCACCCCTAACATTGAATGGAGGTAAGTGAAATTATTTTCTAAAAATATCTTGGTGAATATCTCTACAATCTGCTCATCAGTCAGGTAGTATTGCAGAATGATGGTCCTATCATGCACTGGCTCCCTGATATAGTGCATGTGTATCTCTACATGCTTCGTCCTCTACCTAGTAACTGGATCTATGGACATCTTAATAGCACTTTTATTGTCACAAAAGAGGACAATGGACAAAGTAGTACCAAGATCAAACTCTAAAAGAATGCCTTGCAACCAAACAGCTTGGATGCAAGCATTCACCACTCCTCGACACTTGGCCTCTACTGAAGACAATGCTATGGCAGCCTGCTTTTTTCTAAACCAGAAAATGGGGCCATCAAAAAACATGAAGACATATCTGGAAGTTGAATTTCGATCAATAGAATCACCGGCCCAATCGAAATCTATGTATCCAACCATCTCTAGCTCGGAGTCTGCAACATAGTGAATGCCATAGGTCCTGGTTCCCTGAATGTACTGGAGGATCCTCTTGGCTACCTTCCAATTAATATCATGGGGCTGCTACATGTATCTTGATACAACATTCATGGCATAATAGATATCAGGCCGAGAATGAGTCAATTACAACAAGCTACCAATCAGTTGTCGATAAATAGTGCAGTCCATGGGAGGTGTGTTTTTTCGTTCTTCAAGGATGTTCCCTGAAAGGAAAGGGAATTATGTAGGCCTACATTAAGCCATGTTAAGCTTTACTAACAAGTCTGATATGTATTTGGACTGAGTGACCATCATCCAATCATAAATTTTCTCAATTTCGAGCCCCAAATCGCTCATTTCAAATGCATTGTGGAGAGTCGTTTTGATGACTAAAATAGAAGCAAATATGATACATGTGATTAGTAATTCATCAACATATAAAACAATAATAATAAAATTACCATAATACTTCTATATATACACATTTGTATCTGATCTACACCTTTGGAATTTTTGCGAGAGAAGGAAGGCATCCATCTTGGAATACCACTCTCTTGGGGCCTGTTTTAACCCGTATAGTGAATTCTTTAGCTTGCAAACCAAAGATGCATCAAAGATGTAGACCTCAAGCTGATTAATGCATATCTCTTCATGAATATATCCATGTATAAAGGATGACTTAACATTCATATGATGCACTTTCCAGTGCTCAGATGCTGAAATTACCAAAACTAGGCGAATGGAGTCCATTTTTGCAACTGGTGCAAAAGTCTCATGGTAGTCCACACCTTCGACCTGGGAGAAACATTTTTCCACCAGGATTTCCTTATATTTTCAGGTTATTCCATATTCAAAAACCTTAGTCTGAAACACATACTTGCATTGAACCAATTTCCTTCCCGGAGGAAGAGAAACTAGCTCCCAAGTAGTGTTTTCCTGAAGAGAATTCATCTCTTCATCCATGGAAACTTGCCATCTCAAATCCTTCTGAGCATGGTAGTAGGACTTTGGGTTTGAACTTATCATCAAATAAAAAAATTCAGAAAGCAAATAATCAGGACAAGTCAGCGCAATACCTACTCTTTGTAAATCAAACCGGGTTCTCCTTGGATCATCCGGATTTCCAATGTTATCTTGTGCGGAGGAGAGTGTCTGTCGGGCCCATGTTGGAGATGTTTTTGTACTTCAGGTTCTGATTCAGCATATGATGTTTTCTATACTCTTATTTCAAAAATCATAGGATCCAAATCAGGTTCATCACCCCCAATTTCATCATCCAAATATTCAATAGAATAGGATGGAAATTCAGCAGTTTTCTCCTTCACTGGTTCCACCTCCTGAAGAGGCTCATCGAAATTGACACTCCTTTCGATGATGACCTAATTTTTTTTATATCTAGAAGATTGAAACCTTTTGATTCATTAGGATACCCAATAAATATACATTCTATTCTTTTCGGTTGCAAAGCCCTCCTTTTATCAAGTGGAATTCGGGCCCATGCAGTGGACCCAAACACCCGCAGGTTCGACACATCCGACTTGTGTCCAAAGTATGCTTCAAAAGGGGTATTCCCTTTCACATATGATTTTGTCACTCTATTTTGAATGTATGTTGTAGCATGTATGGCTTCATCCCACAAATTTTCATCGAACTTCTTTGATTCCAACATACAGGTGATCATCTCCTTGAGAGACCGATTCTTCCTTTTCGCTATGCCGTTATACTAGGGAGTGTAGGGAATTGAATGATGGACCTGAATACCAATTTGGGAGAATATGTATAGAAACTCATTACTGACATAATCCCCACCATTATCAGATCTCAATATCTTGATCTTTTTTCCAGATGCATTCTCGATCAAGGCCTTCAGTTCAGTGAATTTTTCATAGACTTTAGACTTCTTTTTGATAAACAAGATCCATGTGTACCTGGAAAAATCATCTATAAAATTAAGAAGATACCTTGATATATTGATGGATGTAATAGGAATGGGACTACTGATATCAGAATGTATCAGTCCCAAGATGCATGTATCTCAGCTTGCCTTCCCTCAATCGAACTTATGCTCAGGGTGCTTTCCAACAACACAGCGCTTGCAAATTCCAGTGGTTGCCTTGATGACTAAGAGGCCTTCAAACATGGAGTTTTTCTATAATTACTGCAAGTATTTGAAGTTGAGATGGTTGAACCTCTCATGCCACAGTATACTAACTTCATTTCCATGAGTCAGTAATGCGGTGGGCTTTGCATCAGCCACAAAATGCGAAAACTCATAGGATTTTGCATGATGGTTTGCAAGGCCTTTTGCAACAAGTTTCTCAGATGCAAGTTTCGTGATCTCTACATCATTCAGGCTAAAGGATAATCTCTCAGGAACTCTAGTATGTGTCATTTGATAAAGGCTCAATAGGTTTGATGCCAAATATGGTACCTACAAAACATTTGAAAAATAGCCATTCTCAACATCAATAGTACCTTGTCCTTCAGAAATGATGGTGGAGTCATCTCCCATGTGAATGGGAATGGATTTTCTAGTCTCCAAATATGAGAAGGATCCTCTTTCATCCATCATGTGGTTCAAAGCTCTAGAATCTATCAAGAGTGCTTTAGAATTTGAAGTGCTTTCCATAAGGGCATGACCTCTTTCATGTCGTGGTTCCTGATCTTGTTGATCTCTCCTCCGAAAGCTTTCTAGAAGATTGATGTGATTTCTCTCAAGGAGATAAGTAGCTTCATCAAGTTTCTTTTTCATGCAGGCATGTTTTGGGTGGAAGCCCTTCCCACAGTATGAGCACTTGACTTTTTCCTTTCCATGCTGCTCTTTTCCTTTGTTCTTATTTGAGCCGAAAGACTCATCATGCTGCTGGTTTTCAACTTTAGGATTAGGAGCTTTGAATTTAGTTTTTGGGTTCTTCTACTGATTTCCTTTACCCTTCAGATCTTTGGGCCCTAAGACATGGAGGGATTGATCACAAGAGGATCTGATGATCCCAATCTAGACAAGTTTATGATGTTCACTTGTTAGGGACTCAATGAAGGCATTGAGTAAAGGCATCTTCCATCCAGGGGTTGTAGGCTTCCCCGCATGAAATGAAAAGACAAAGAATAAATAATCAGCTCCAAGTTTAGAGAGTATGGCGAGGATGAGCTGATCATCCTCCTTCTCCACTTTGCATTGCTTCAATAGTAAGACAATGTGCTTGAACTTTGTGAAAAAATCATTCAAGGTCTTGAAATTGGAAGGATGGAGAGACATCAACTCATTCTTAAGCTGGTATACTCTCAAATAATCTTGCTTTCCATACAGGGTTTCCAATTTGTCCCAAATTTCTTTTGGAGTCTTCAATCTTGAAAGATGGAAAAGAAGATCCCGGGAAATAGAGAGGCATAAGAATCTGAATGCTTCATCTTTCTTGTTCAAGAATGTAGCTTTGTCTATCACAGAAGAAGGCTCTTCTTCAGTGTCCATAATGACCCTATAGAGTCCGCTGGCATGTAGCTAGATCTCCATGTCTCCTTTCCATGAGTGGAAATTGAATGGAGTCAAGATTTCTATGGAAGAAGCCACCTGAATTCACTCGAGCAAATGCTTTCACCTGTTAAAAACCTGAAAATCACAACAAAAGGGGCACCATAAGGTCGGATAGCCTACACATTTTAAACTTTCATCACACCCAGCATAATCAATCAAGCAATATTGATCAACAATTTGCTTACTTGGGGTATTAAGTGGTAAGCATTGGCTTCTGGTGCAGTGTTGGAATTTTTTTTTTTTTGGAGCTATTGCTCAATTTTTCATGCAAGATCTACCAAAAACCTTGTTTTTGACAGATATGAGCTTCATCCCACTGTGAGTTCTGATACCATATTAATTTTTCACAATGGTCTAGGAACTGAAAACACAGTCTCACAAAGAATACAGACAGATAATCATGAAATTGGAAAAATGGTGTTGCAATGGAAGTAGAAGCTTTGTATAATCAAATGAATAATGAATAATACAATACAATGATCATGCTGGAAGCATGAATTCCAAGACAATTCAAATTCCCAAGTAGGTCATTCGAATTGAATCAATGAGTCTAGCTTAACTGAATGTAACCCACAGTCAACACTCAAGTTAACCACTGATCAAAACCCTAATTGACTCAACTGAGCCCTAACTAAAATTGGAGTGCAATAAATGACTGAGTCTAACTGAAAGTATCTTAGACACATGTCACTGCAAGCCAACCCACAAGTGGTAGTGCATCAATGACTCCAATGAGCCCAGATGACGTTAACTGAAGTGTAACTGACCATCAAAAGTGGTTGGAGGCACCCCTGTTGACTCCAGTTCATTAAATAATCATTAAATAATCAATTTAATGAAGGAAGGCACCTTCACTGCTCTGTTTAACTGATTGTAACCATCAGTTAGCAATATGGGGCATTTATGACACTTAGATCACCCCCAGAGTGCTCCATTTAGCCTCCCCGGATGTAGGAGAAGGATAAGTTAGCCTTTTTGACTGAAGGTAGGTGTGGGTGTGCTAATGCTGATGTCATACAATGCTCCTCTAATGTCAATTAATTCAATAAAACTTAGGATAGTGTTTTAGCTAGGACAAATTGACCAAAATGAGTGTGTATGCTGGTAAATGTCTCCAACACATTGAAGGGATAAAACATTGCTTTCTCATAATTTTGTTTAGACTTGTTGTGTGTAGATGAGCTCATACGATATAGTAAAACTTTAAATGCTCATTATTTAGATGCTCCAGTTTAGTACAAAATACATGGTTGATATATACTACTGATAAGCCATTATGGATGATGAAGATTATGGTGCTCTAATTTCTTGTGCATATCCTACCATCGATTTCTCGGGCATCCTGGATTTTCCTAATTGTGAACCATATCTCCAGGATGAAGGATATTCTCAGGCTCCAACTTTTTATGGAAATGGTGATTCAACTGTTTGTCACATCATATTAGTTTTTTCACTTGTGACTAAACTCAACATACTTCATAGGGATAATGTGATGATAATTTTTTCTCATTCTTTGAAAAGGAAGGCTTGGACATGCTTTTGTGGTCTTCCTGATAAATGCATTACCTCCCATGAAGAATTATGTGCTATTTTGTTTTAGATATGGCATGATGGTGAGGGAGATATGATGACGGTTGTAGAAAGGACCCTCACCAACCTAAATGAGCCAAAGGAGCCCATGATTTCCATTATAGATGAGGACACTCAGGATGATCCTATTGAAGAGCTTCATGACGAACCCATGATTGAACACATTATTGAAGACTCTCCTCATGAAACACTAGCTGAAAACATTGAATATTTGAGGTATTCTCAAGTGTGTTGTAATGCTAATATTTTTCCAAAAATCCCTCATGAGGAAACCATTATAGAGATTGACACTTATGAAGAAATTTATGATGTGTATGATGACACTCCTCTATGTTCATCACTTAGGGATGAAGTTTTGGAAAGTTTAACTTCTTGTAATATCTTTGAAACCACAACTTTGAAGGATGGTTATTATGAGCAGGAGGAGGGTAGTTATATCTCAGGATGTGATACCAGCGAGGAAGACTCTCTCATATCCGACATAGATGGGAGTGACGACTATTGGAATTTCATAGATAATACAACTTGTGAGAATATTATTGAGAACCCCATCCATGATATGTCCAGCAAGGGGAGTGTCTATTCAAAATTTTGTGGAATTCCAATCTACGATACATCTGTAGAGGGGAGCATGTATTTGGATACCTGGGAAAATATTAGTATGGAAGAGGAGCATTCATAATATTCACATGCTCATTCAAAGTCATATCATGTAGAGCCGCACAAAGGTATCAATAATGAAGACATTGAGAAGCAATGTTGTGAAAAGTCAGATGTGATGTAGTCAATGGATTATCAGTCTCAGCCATCTTCTTCACATGTAGAGGTTCCTTATGATTTGGAGCATCTTGGGGCTTATGCAACGAGTTATCATTTGATAATCCCTGATGATCAATATGATGATGTAGTCAATCTGCCTCATCTTGCTGATTGGTATATTAGTCATGTCCAGTCATGCATAGAAGCAGCCTGTGTGAGTGCATACCAGTTTGGGAAGAACTTTAATGACTTTATTCATGCCTATGATTTCCCATCCAGCCTTCCCATTCCAAATCATCACACAAGTTTGCATTTTCTAAATAAAGTATCCTTACTTTGGCTGGTAACCAAAGACAAGGAAAATAATTTTTATGTTAATAAAATGCTTAGGTGGTTACATTGGATTTTTTATTACACCTAACCTTTTTATATCATGCTTAGATTAGGAAAATAAGCTCCTAAAAGAGAGCATTTACTTTCTGCATTTATGTTTTGTACCTACTCGAAATAAACCTTTTTTTTTCATTAGTTAGTTACATTTATTTTGTTTAAATAAAGCAGCATAATGGTTCATTTGGTTTTTAGATAAGGCTTGTGCTACTGAGGTTTTCTTGTCAAGTTGAGATGTTTTTACAGGGTGTATAAACCAGAGATTATGGTGTTCTCATATCCTCTCCTTGCCTAAAATACTAGATCAAGCACATGTCCCGCAGTTGGAGCCATATGTTACCACCTAAGTTGTACTTAGTGGTTTTTTATCAAGTGAGCCTCATGAACCGGACAAAGATGATTTGTTCAGACTTCAGAAGACCTTCAGAAGTGCTTCTGGGAAGTGGTTGTTGTACTATATCACATGTTCATAGCCCATGGGGGAGTTGTAATAAAATGTTCTAGCATGATAGTGTCTGTAAAAGACTCAGTCTATTAGACTTTATTTGTCAATCCAATTATCCCGTGGTGTTTTTCCCTTGGTTATTATTGGTTGTTGAATAAATGACTGATAATTTCTGAGTTTTTCACTCAATACCTCCAAAGTTGGGCTGGTCAGCTTGGCATTTAGGCCTATTGAGGTTATTAGAGTCTATTTGTCAGTGTATAAACATGCTAGGCATTATGGTCGAGTCATATGAACATGTCAAAATTTTCCACAAAACTTAGGCTATTTTTTAATAGTCTAATTGGAAAAATTGGTTTTGTAATAAAAGTGGGCTCGAAAATCAGTTTCAGTCATGGGGGTACTCATTTTCAAGCTCAGAGCACCATGTAAACCCATAGACCCAATTTTTCTAAGTTTTGAGTGATTTGTTTATCACTCTAGTCAAAAATCCCTAAAAATCAAATATTGATTATTCAATTGATAAATTAATTAAATAATGGAGAAAACCCCAAATCCTAAATCATTGGGGTTTGCTCCGATTTGACTGAAATCAGTCTCATCGGCTTGGGATTGAATGGATCTGACCATCCCTTGATAGAAAGAGGTGATCTGGGTTGAACAGAGAGTACATTTATGCATGCAATCTTGGGAATTGTGCCCTTCACCCTCTTTCTCTCCTCCATATGTGTGGGCTCATCTGGATGTGTTTTGGTGGATGTTTCAGTTAGTAGGTTGAGGTGTCAGTCAGATCAGCTCTCTAATTGATAGATGCATTCAGTGAGACTTAGATTAGACTCAGATAGACTCAAATCAGGCTCAGATAGTCTCAGATCAGGCTCAGATTCACTCCACATGCAGCTGCAATCTCTCTCTCCTTGGGATTTATGCCCTCCCTGGGCTAGATCTCCAATTTTTGCCATAAATAAAGCACATATTACCTCTTCCAAGATAGTTAGAGATGGATTGAATATCTTTTGCTATTGTATTGTGTAATATTTTTTGGAATAAAGAATCTTTGGAGGCAAGATCTATGGTGTAATTCTTTTCATGTGTGGATGGTGATTGTCAAATGCTTATGAGGTATAATCTGTATTATTGATATTTTCTTTTTGTTGGTAAATTGTTTGCCTTATAGGAGAGAGATCCCTCTAGTTAGGGTAAGAGATAATTCTACTTTTATTTATGCTATTACTATTCGCTTGTTTCAGATCTCTTAGAGTTGCATGTTTTTTAAGTTTAATTGCTTGCTTTCTAAATGTCTTTTACCGGCAACACCTATGTTTTAACCATTTGTTTGTGCAAGGATTTCTAAGTTGCAGGTGATATCACTTGAAGAAGGTGTTGAGCTAGGTTGAATATTTGTCATCTTCAGGATATTTTTGAGGACATGGTCCTTCATTGTTCCACCAAAGCAGACTCCAAAGCCCAACATTCCTAGGCTTCCAGCACTCTTTCTCTCTCTTCCTCCTTCTAAAATCAATTTTTTACCTGGTTACTTTGTTTACAAGATTTGATATCATTTAGATATATTATATTAAAGTAAAACTTAACATATATCTTTTGTCTCAAGGATCATAATCTAGATCTCATTCCTAAAAAGTTTCATAAAGCATTCTAGATATAGTTCAGGGAAATCATCCATTTTGCATGGCAATTTAAAGAGAATCCATAGTTTGCATGCATTAGATTTCAGTTTTATTTTTTAAAACATAAAATACAGAAATCAGTGCATATAGCATTGGCTTCCCCAAAGGCAATCCAAGACCCCAAGGAAAGCTTGCTTTTTTTGGTTCCTTTTTTTAACCATTTTAACTAGTTTTAACTTAGTTTTTTTTGGGTTTAAAGTAGGCTGAGCCAAAGGTAATTTCAAAGTGATTTCAGGAATATTTTATTCTAATAATATTGCTTTATTTTATCAGATATAACATAAATAGGAGAATCTATTTTTTGAAAGTGGCTTTTGGGCCATCTGAATCCCCCCAGGGGTCTCCCTTTTGACTGCAATCTTTAATTTTGGCATTTTGTAAATGCTTGGTTTCATCCTATATAAGGAAAAATAGGATTCATATCATTTTTATGATATTGTAACCACTTATATTAAAAATTATTTCTGAATAGGCTCTTTCGAGCCCATTCCCCATCCCCCTTGGGGGGATTCGCGTCATTTTTTCAGTTTTTTTGCAATTTATTATTTTTATTTGCTATAGATTAGTTTAATTGATGTATAATAATATGATTTGATTAATTTATCATATATTCCATATTAAAGAATCAAAGTAACTTTAATACTTACCCCACGACTTCTCTATTGACCCGAAAGGGGAAAGAGATGCGTGGTAGGACTAATTAGAAAACTAGTGGTTTTATTCTTTTATTTTTTTGCTTATCATTAATTTCTATAAAAAAAAAATTCTAAAATAAACCCCCTCCTTGATTCCCCGATTGAGGTCCACTTGGACCGAAAGAGGTTCTTGGAGGGTTTTTGTTTCTAAGAAAACACATCCTTTAAAACTCACTAAAGTTGAAAAAATTCCGGTGTGTATGCTATATAGTTGGATGTGGTTCATCCGATCAGTCAAGCTGCATCAAAAGCAACATGAGTTACTAGATTAATTATTTTTCACCTTGCCCAATTAACCACCATCAGGAAAAATTCCAACGCCTCGATCAAACCGTAAACGGTGGTAAAATACCCAAATGAATTGGGAACTCCTGGACAGTAACCTTAGGGAACCAATCTCGGTTACACCTTAGGGTGTATTATGAACAAAGTCTCAAAGACTCCATTCATCCCACACATTCCTTGCGGGTAGCCGTGAAGGTTTATTTTTGGACATACTCCAAGTACCCCTCGGGTATATCTGGAATCCCCCCCCCCCCCC